>WBMY01000527.1:708047-772801 GCA_013397315.1 Donacobius atricapilla
GAGGATTTATCTCCTTTCATAGCCTGGCTCCCAAACAGTAGGACCTGAGCACTTGCTCTAAGCAGGAACAGGAATGGGTGGGTGCTCACGCCTCTGTCCCTACAGAGCAGCCAAACTCTCCTGCCTCTGTGCACCAGAGGGCAGTGGCACACATATACACAAGGAGATGCTTTCCAGCACATTAAAAAATTCAATTATTTTAAAATATTTACCCAGAAACCCACGCTTAAGCTCTCCTTGCAAGGATGGAGACCACACTGAGGTGGGGTGGGTGGTTAGTATTGGGTGGGTTGTTTTGTCTGTATGTTACGCTCAAAAGAATATAATTAGAGCTTTATTGACACACAATTCCATGGTTTTTCATCTTTTAACCTAAACAACAGGAAACAACGTTTTGCCAAAACCCTCCCTTAAAGCACTTTGTAAAGGAGAACAAAATCACATTTGAACAGAAGTGATCTGGCTTTGAGAAAGTTATGAGCACATAAATTAATAATAGAAGCTTGCAACATCTGTAACTATAATGGGTACCATGAAATATCTACTGAAATAACATATCCTTGGATCCATAAATGGTACTGACATCATCTCTAACTGTGTCTTCAATAGGACCCAGGGTGACATGTGTTCCTTACCTCTCTGCCCAAGGATATCTCAGCAGGATGCTCAGTTTTAAAAGGGCTCAAAACTATCCTTAATTACAACGAGTCCTTCCTAGTTTGGCTCCTGGGCGGTCGCTGTGGTAGGGCAGGGAGGAAGGGAGCGGGTGGTGGTCCTGGATCATGGATGTTCACACAGTCCCGCCCTGGTGGGATGCAAAGAATCACTTGGCAGCTACTCTGGAAGGGCTGGGGAAGGGGATCCCTCCTGGCTGGCTCAGCCTCCTCTCTGCAGGTTCTGGCTGTGTCTGTGTGGGTGCAGAGCCTGGTGGGAGAGCTGTGTGCCCAAGGGCCACTGCAGGCCGGGTTTGCTCCTCTGCTCAGGGCTCATACAGCACAGAAAGGCATCACTTTCAGCTAAAACACTTGAAAAAACACTTGAATGTATTTAAGACTGACTTTTTTTTTTTTTTTTTTAACTGCAGGAAGGCTGTAGCTTAAGCCAAAGAAGTCAAACATTTTCATTTCTGTTGGAAATAATTGAACCAGGGGAGAAAAGAGAGATGATGAAATCCAAAGCAACTGTAAAAACTATCCCACAGGGATGTTTTTATAATCTTTCTTTGATATAGCATTCTGTTTGTTAAAAGCTGATGTTGATCAGTTCAGATGTACTCTTTTTCTTCTTCTGTATGGAGTCTGATAACTTCCAGCCTAATGTGCTTTGAAGCAGTTAGGGAATATTTTGAGTGAAAGAAGATACCTAAATGGACCCTAAAACCAGGCAAAGTTACAACTATTGCAGGCCATGCTGAGGTACAGCTCAAGTCTCCAAACAAGCCTGTTATCATTATCAAATAAATGCATCCAGTGGGATGCATTTTTAGTCCATTGGAGTTGACTTCAGTGTAGGGATCAGGGAAGGGACTTTGCTCAGGCTGGGCTGCAGGGTGGCTGCAGATAGTGGAACGTACATTCCAGACTGGTTTTCCTATCATTTGTCAGGTGTCATGAATTGGAGGAGTTATTCAATGTAACATCATGAGCTGTGGAAAATAAAGACCACTTCAGCAAGGTCAATTACAGCTCTCTGTCCCAATTTGCAAAACTGGTTTGAGGACACACACTCACAGTACTTGGGTTACTGCTGAGATTCATTCATTTGTCAGATTTTGATTGCTTAGCAGGAAAACACATACTGAGTCACACTAACTCTGTTTCTGTACTGGTCCCTGGATGGTTGGTAACTCCTGCCCAAAGTAACATACAGCATCATCTGGTCTGGAGCTGTCCACTTGGCATTAGTTTATAAGCCAGCACAAACAGGACCTAGATCAGTGATGGCAACTGAAATGTACAGAAGTAACTCCAGTAACTCAGCCCTCCATCTGCCTTTTTGTTTTCCCATCACATTTGATTAAGATTATTTACTTTCCAGCTCTCTTTCTGGGAAGAACATTGATTCCTAGTCCAAACTTTTAATTTTTTTCCATGTGCAATTATTGCAAATGGGCTGATATTTTATTGGTAAAATTTAAAGGAAATCCTTTTTGCACTGAAAACAAGGGACAAGAAGGGTCCGAACAGAGAAATCAGAAAGAAGATAAAATTAGAGAGCTTCTCCCAGGCAGATGCAGCAGTTGGTCCATATGAAGTCACACACAATGTGGACCTTCTCTTGCTGGAGAAAAGTGGTGGAGAGACATGGTTCTCATCACAAGGGAAAAGAGCTTATGTAATGTGGTTTTAAAACTGAGGGAAGCTGCAATATCCAAATTTTTTTAAAAATCACCTTCCCTATAAATGAAAATATTATTGCCTTCAGCTAAGCCAAGCCAGACAAAATGCCTTGAGCCTTTTAAACCCCATGAGTTAAGAGAAGGTTGCAGCTTGAGTCTGACATGCAAACATCTGGAACTGTCAGGCGATGATTCTGATTCCAGAGCTCATCCCAAGCCAGGAGCAGCAGAGAAGTACAACATAAATATAACATGAGAGGTTTCCAGTCTTGTAATATTTCATCAAAGCCTTGTAAAGAGCAGATACTTCTGGAGCATTTCCACCACTTACACAATGGAAATTATATAAGATGCTATTTGCAATTAAACCTGAGGGAACATTTCAGAAAATGTTGGAACAGCTTTACTTTTCTCTTTATTCCTAATCACCACTCCACCTTAAACCTACCTCATCTCTATTCTAACCATATCCTTACCTGAACCTTTTCAAGCCCATGTTTGGCTTAAAGCTACAAATAAATTAGGATTGGCTCCTCTCAAAACAGAGCAGCCTGGGGGCCTATTTGGCTTCACCACACTCTGCTGACAGCCTCACTTTGTGAAGGAATGCTGCAGACTCTGCAGATCCCTCCTCTGCAGGTACAACCCCAGGAAAGAGTACAGAAGTGGGGGAGTACAGTTTGTGAGGGGCTGCTTTCTGAGATCTGGTTGTTTTGCTGAGGATTTTGTGGCATTTCCTGTCTTCACCCACCGACCCATCCCACATACACTGCTGCCTCTGAATTTGTTCCAGAATACAGCTGCCTCTACTTCTACCTGCCCCTCTGACCTGACCTTCCCTGAAGTGAATGGGAAAGAAAGCAGATTTCCTACAGAGGGAATTTAGGAGCAGGGGAGACTGCAGGGACAGGACAACAGCTCTGAGGGCAAACTGCCAGGAGAGGAAGAACTAGGACATCCTTTAGAGGGAACAACAGGCCAGACAATATATTGGCAAAGGAAACACCCCTGGGAGAAGCAGCAGCACAGGGTGGCTTCTTCATGTCATCCAGGAACAGAATAAAGTAAGTAAAAAAGTTTCTGAAAATGCTCAGAGGTGGATGTAACCTGCTCACTGAATGTGAATTCATGAAGAAGAAAAGCCCCTGAACTTGGAGTTGTTTTTCTCAACTGCAGACAGTTGGAGTTTTCAGTTGCAAGTTTGTTCTGTAATATTACAAAGTGGGTTTATTGAGAAAGAAGGAGAAAAGCACTGTGTTAGTCCCCTGCTAATTAAAATGCATAATTAAAATGAGTAATTAAGCTTACTACAGAATGCTCTTCTGTCTGGAAGCCCAACTGCCCTTGAACAACAACTCATCTGCTGAACTGTCTCTGAGAACTGAAGTGGCCATTGGATATTGTGGATACATCTTTTCTCTATTTTTTTGTTGGCAGGAAAATAAAAGTCCCTGGTCTCTTTTCTACTATTTTATTTCTTCCATTCTTTCTGCAATGTCAGAACAAACAAGATGATGTCATAGGGATGTCTTTTCAGTGAGGAAATGAAAACACAGAAAGATTTTCTTTTTTCTTTTTTTCTTTTTTTTTGTTTTTTTTTTCCCTGACCAAACAGCTTCTAGAAATTGCCACAATTACTTCCTGTGTTAGTGCTGACCATCACTACTGCTGGTCCCAGGACAGGTGAAACGCCCCTGTCTCCATGCCAGTTCTCATTTGCTTAGAAAATACCGTCAAGCCACAAACTCCTTCTTGGGATGTGGACAGATGTTGGCAGATAATGACACATTTTTATCCCACATATTACAACATTCACTGATCCTAGCAGCTTAGTATTTTTCTTTTATTTTCCTTTAACTTCTCTCTCCTTAAAAATTGGTCTACATCAATTCATCTTTTAAAAATGCCTACAGACCATCTAGCTGGTAAAAGACTGAAGAGACATCACCAAACCCAAACAACTTTCCAGAGACACCTTTCTGGAATCTGAATAGCCCTCACATCTGTGCAGCACAGGAATGGGACGGCCTTATTCCACAGGTTCTGGTTTGCTCACTTAAAAAAAAAAAAGCCGCAATCAAAATTAATGAACTTTAGGAGTTCATTTTCCTCTTCCCTCTATTCAGCATTTATGGGAACAACGTGGTGTTGTTAATATACACCAATGACTGAGCGCTGTATTTATGCCTCAATGATTTTCTGTCATGAGAATATAATGCCTGGCAAAGACTGATTCTCTAAAATACCAGTTTGTTTGGGGTCATTAATCTTAATTCCTATCTTGCCTGAATAGGAACTGGATAACAGTCAAGTCAGGGAATAGTTCTGAGAATTAAAACTTCAATGGCTTTTGGGCTGCCCAAGGCTTCCCATTTATTTTAAAAAATATGTAATTAATTAATCTGCACCAAGTACTAGGGAGAGACCCTGTGGAATAATGCAAAATGCTTCTTGTGGTTTTAAAAAACAGAAAAACAGTGGCTTTTGGCAGGATCTTTCCTTAGTAGTAGTTCTTGTGATTTAGTAGTTGCAGCAGGGGCTATGGAAACACAACTCCTGGTTTCTTGAACTGATTGATTTAACTGGCCTCTGTGTTTCTGGGTGATCTCGTTCAAGTTCTTTTACCTGGCTTTGCTCTAGTTTATATGTCTATAAAATAGGTGTAAAACCTGTCTAAGTCATGGAGGTGTCTTGGGGATTTTAAGGCAATTAGCAGCCCCAAATGAAGTCGTATTTTATTTATAGAACAAGTCAGCAGGAAAAAAAAAAAAAAAAAGAGTAGTGACAATATTTTTATCCCTACTGGTGACAAGAAACAAGGTGTACGGATCTGCAGGCTTGGGATAAACTGCCAAGGCACTGAGCCCTGAGCAGAGGCTGTTTTCCAAAGCATTCTCCCCTCTGCATCTTCCTGCTCCTCCTCTCCTGAGCATCTGAGCAATCCATGTAGGAATTGGTTCCTTGTTCACCAGATACCCAGAAATGCAAGGCACCCACAGCATATGAAGCCAAACAGGACCATTAGATCATAAATGTGACCTGCTCAACAGTGCAAGGGATTGCATTTCACACAGCTGCCCTTGCCCTGAGCCAAAAACTTTGTGTAGGACTAAAGTGACTTTCCAGAGAGGCATCTGGCCTTGATAGAAAGACCTTTATATACTGCTAAAAAATGCCTTATTTTTTATTCACATTTGTCAATATTCAGCTTTTAGGCTCCTCTCTCCAACTGGAGTAGCAGAGCAATTTTATCCTTTTCCAGCCCTGTCTTTATTCCAGGGACCTTCAGGGGTGCCAGATGCACTGCCCATGCATGGCCTGGCAGGGACACCAGGCTCTGGTGTAGGGAAGAGAGAGTACAGTACTGCTCTCTGTGGCATTGCAAGGAGAGACTGAAATCCTAGGTTTTTTTCATTATTTTTTCTGCCTGTGGTTTAAATCATGCTACCAGTAATTACAGAGATTCATAATAGAAATGCTTAGACTGGCTAGAATGGAGAATGAATGGGAAGGTTTGTGTTAGAAAGGGAACATGGGCACAAGAAGCCCTGTGAGGGTGGCAGGTGCTAGACCATGAACATCACAGCACAATTATGAACAGCTTTTGGACATACACAATTCAGGAACACAAAGGAACAGGTTCAGTCAGGAGCTGAAAAAGGCCACCAAGAGGTGATGGTAGCACAATACACAACAGGGCTGGAGTCTTAAGACAGTCTGGTAAGAAGACAGAGTAGAGGTAATAAGTTTGAATCATTCCCAGAGGTGACAGAGCACAGAGGAAGTAAAAGATCCTGGTCACTGTCAGCTCCCAAAGGCAGAAAAGGCTTGGTGGCACCCAGGATCCTGAGGAGATCCCAGCACGAAGACTCAGTAGAACATTACATGGCCCTCCATACAATGGCAAGAAATCCTGAGCATCACTCTCGGATGCAGAGCTGGGACACAGGCTGGGTGACAGCTGCTGGGGTACGCACAGAATTGTGTTTGTGAGTACCTGGTTATGGGATGTGAATGGCTGAAACTTGCCATCTTCAAAGAAAATGACTTTGCCCTCCACTAACTTTTGGAATTGAGCCTTGGGACACAACAATCAGTTGATACCAGGAGAAAAGACCCTTGAAAACTGGTTCTCAAACAGATCTCCTATTTGATCACCTGCAAATTCGTCTTTTGAAGGTCTTCTCAACCCCACAGATATCCTCACAAGGTCTGTGCAAACTTCCATCCCAACTCATTTTGAGCTCCAATGCCAGTTTCTACAAACCCATGTGCCAAGAAGTGTCGGCCTGATTTTTTCAGCCTTCTCTTCTGTTTCACAGTTTCATGTTTTGGGTTCTTTCTCACACTCTGGTCTGTAAACACAGTCAATGTTATTGTAGTTTCAAGGAAAGTTTTCATTCCGGTTCTTAGAGATATGGACAGCTGATGGACAGTTGTCTTGACCAACGGGATGGGGAGAGGTGTCAACCTTCTCCTCCAATCCCTGGCCTTTGTAGAAATACTATATAATGGAGTCAGACTTTTAAATAAATAGAGTTTTAGTTCATGCCTTCTAATCAAAGTGTGTGTGTTTGTGTGTGTGTGACGAACTACGTCAAAGAAGGGATATTGCTTTGTCACTGGAAGAACTGTCATTTCAAAACCAGACAAAATCATGTATCTTTAAAAGGAAAAAAATTAGTGTGCATGAACTATTTTGCAGACAACAGTGATACTCATAGACCCTCACAGGGAACTTTACGTGACCACAGACACTTATTATTTTTCCACTCTGTATTTCATGTAAGAACATGCATAAAAATCCTACAGGTCTCACTTGCCTAATACTGAAAATATGCAGTGCTTATCAATAGTTTACAATAGAAATAAATATCTTGCTAAGGGTTGCAAGCATCACTTGTGAAAACAATTACTGAAACCAGAAGTTTTGCTGAGCTGCTTATTTCAAGAGATTTCACTTGCTCATTGAGAAACTACTTTCTGTTCAAAGGTTGTGCATTTTTTCTTTACTTGCAGGAAAAGATGCTATCTCTTGGCATTTTTATTTTTCTGGCAGACCTTTAGCTCAGCCAGTGGATGAACAGAAGAAAAGTGTTCATATACCAATTGCTTGTGCCTTACTATTAAAGAACAGGAAAAATTCTGTTTTCAATGTAAGTGAGGAAATCTGTGCCTTCATGCTCTGGGGAATTCTGATTTTCCTGTCTTTGTTTCCATCCTAACACAAAGGAAAAATACTTTAAAAGTCATTAGGAAACAAAAGATTCTAAAAACATTTGAACCTGAAATGATAATATGCTTCAATTTTCCCCTCTCCATTTTAAGTGCACTTTTGATTCCAAAAAAGAAATATTTTATCCTCTTATAAAATGAATACATTTTATCTGGTTTATGCCCTTTCTCCTCCCTGTAACTGGGACTCTTCCCTGCAGACATACTCTACACTGCATCATCTGGTGCAGAATGAAGAGCACATGTCCCGGAGAAGATGTAAACTGGTTTACAGGATACTACTGAATAACGGTATATCCATGCTATGAATCTCATGAAACAGCAAATCATCCTGGGAAGGCTCAGTTCAAAGACTGGAATGGACTTGGACGATTTTCCAGTAATAACAGCATCCTGAATTCTGCCTGCATCGAGTGAGTTTTGTTTTCACTCCTTCTGTTACAAAATTAAATTAATAAAACTTCCACTGCCCGCCAAAGTTTTGTCATGGAAAAACTCCATTTAAAAGTGTTTTTTTCCCCTCTCCTTTGAAAGATCATCAGCTCTTTGTTCACTGAAAGTTATTAGCAAATGAGTATCTGATAGAAGCAAAAGATAGCCATTTACTATTGAGTGCAAGAGGTGATCTAATTAACAGGATAATAGCTATTAGTGCTTCAAAGTCTCAACCTTTTGGGTTTTGATTTTTTTGTATGTGTTTTGTTCGGGTTTTTTTAATTGGGCCCTGAGGATGCCAGTACTTCAATCAAAAGTGTTTCTAAATAATTTTGCACTCATTTAGGTGGCTAACCACCTGAATTGCTGTAATTAGAAGACTTGATATAAACAATTAATTATGTTAGCACTGCTGAAAGCTGGTTTTAAGATCTAGATACAGAAATATGTCCAAACAAAGAAAACCCCAGAAACAAGGGATCTTTATTTTATTTGACACATGCCCACTGATCTTTGACAACAATCTGAGAACTCCTCTTGGAAGCCCTGTGTAAGAATGAAATGAAAACTGGGAATGATGCTATCATGACTCCCACTGAAATGGAATTATTTTTTTAATCCAAGGAACAAACATATAGAAATTGCCTCAAATCAGCTTTATCTTCTCCTTGAGAAACTGGCTTTATTTTGGATCTGAAGGAATTTACTGCAGAGATGAGGCAGCAGGTCAAGTATTCACATACACAAGCCCAAAATTTCAATGCTCCAAAAAGTGAAATAGGTCACGACCATCTGTCCATTTGGAGCTGAAATAAGAATGCTTCTTCTCCTCTAATTTAACTCCTTTAGACAGAAATTTCCTGGCATTCTGCTGTCCTCCAACAAGTCCTCACAACATTGAGCTGGCTTGATAATGAATTACAGGTGTAATTTTCTAAAAGTTCACAAACTTATAAACTTCAGCCCCATTCCAAAGGAGCTTGACACAATTTATCTTTTTGCTTGGCTATTATGCAAAAAGAAACTATGCAAAATCTCAGGTTTGGCATGGATTCGAAACAAAACCACTTGAAAGGCTGCAATTTAAAGTGAATTTTCTTTTACAATTTCAGTTTGCCCAAACCTGAAACTCAAAGCAAACCTCAGGGCAGAAGTGCAAACCAGAACAGATAGAAATCAACAGACGTTTACACAACACTCCATGAATCAAAGGTTCCTAACTTCACATGACATCAAGCAGAGGCTGACAAAGCAGGAATCAGACAGGACATTTTTGAGCATGATCTACTTCACATTTAACAAAATAATTCATCTCTCCTATTACCAGTCTTCTAACCATGAAGCCTCATAATCTCAAGTTTTAAGCTCTTCTCCCAGTCTTAAAATTCCTATTGTCATCACTTCAATCTTTCTCAGATTTTCAAGCGTCATGCTGTGAGAACTACAGGGGAAATAAAGCCATTTTATTCCACCCAAACCTATCTTTAAATGTGTTCTCTGTAGAATAATCACCAGTTTAGTGATGAACTGGCAAACCAATTGAGTCTGAGTGATAACTGAGAATTTCCCTGAATTATAAAGTGTCACAACTATAATTAAGATAATTGATAATGGACACTTACAGACTATGGAGGCTCTTGAAAATGCACGGGAAGTTTTAAAAAATACATCATCCCTGTGTTTTTCAGATACCTCAGGTTGGGTTCTGAAACTGCAGTTTCCATTCCTGGCAGCTGTAAAGTTAAACCCTGAAAGTGTTTACACACCTCTCCTACACCTTCCAAAATAGCTCTTTAATGGAAGTACCTAGGGAAGGGGGAACTAGTTAACTTTCCAAATGACTGAGGAAAAATACCTGCATAGGCCAAGATCTGTTCAGAATTAATGAAGGGCTTGATTCTGCAAACCCACATCCAAGTAATTCTGTACATTACTTATTACCCTGAGAGCAGAGGCTGTGGACAGGTATCAAACCATATTCAAAATTAAAGTTTGCAACATGGCAGCCTGTTTATGCAATTAAAAGTGGTGTTCAGGGAGTGTTCTTCAGTTATTTATCCTCACTATTTTTGCATGATTTTATTGCATGTTTTCATACTGTTCACAAAAAAAAATTGGGCTTTTTGGAGCCAGACACAAATATGTATAAAACCCCACATTTAATTCACTTCCATGAGTTAAGCTCTTTGGTAAATTTCAGAAAATAATTAAACACCCACTGAAGTATATGCAAAGTTCTAGGTTGTGAGCATAAATACAAAAAATACAAACCTGATTTATAAGCTCAAAATAATCTTTCAAGAGTGATTTAGCCATAGTATTTAATAGCATGAAATGACTAATTTAGGGTCAGGAGTAATTTAGTTTTGACTGACTTGGCAATCCTTTGTTCTCTGGGTCATGTAAGTGTTGAGTAAATTATAAACCTGTAATTCTATCCTGAGGTCAAGGGACTTCAGAACTGATTTGATGTATTGGTCTCCTGGAAAGTTCTTCCAAGGCCAGTACCCCCTAAACTGTGTATATGAGTTGACTGCATTAATAACTGATAGAGTCATATAATATTAGCAGAGGTGAAATTAACCCTTGAAAAGAAGAGTATGTTCAAATTGGGATTTTGAATGAGAGACAGACAAATCAGACAGAGCTGAGAGAAGTCCAGTTTCTACATAGTATTGAAAAAAACAAACATGACCGAGGAAAGGTGTAGACGTTTGACTTCAGGAACAGAATCAGACTGCTTATTCTTGTGAACATTACATGGGATAATTCTGGGTTTGTGAAGCAAAACTATTACAGTCATATCTTACATGGGACAAAAATAAACAATCAACTACTTTTACAGACTATGTCAAAACCATAAATACATTAAAAAAATTAGCAGCTGCTTGTTTAATACAGGCTTTGCTCTATCCCATAATACTTGTTGTTGAAAGTCTGAAATGGGATGTAAAGTGAGGTGTTTTCCATTCAAGAATTAAGTGTGCATTATAACAGCACTTCTTAATTTTGAACCTTTTAATATTTCCAAATGAAAGCCATCACACTGCTGAAGAAATACACTGTAAAGTCCTGACAAAGAGCCTGTTCTATTCTTTCATCATCAGGCAAACATTAAAGTTAATGGTCCTCAAAGTGTTTAGGGTTATTTCTTTTGCATGACATCACAGTCCTGAATTTATTAGTAAGAGGTATATTCAGATTATTCTGTTCAGTTCTGATTTAAAAGAAACTCAGTAGTGATCACAATCTGAAATCTTGAAATCCTTAAGAATAACCTGCTGTTAACCTTGAGCGCTCCTGTGAAAAATCAGAATTAGGTTCCCCCCACCTCCATGTCTGTAGATTTCATATGGACATTAATATCTCCTGGTAACTATGAATGTTTCTCCTGGGCAGTCCTTGGCTATCTCCTTCCACCACTTTCAAATTCCTAGCAAGAGCACTAACTTCACTTTTACATATAAAAATCCAACAGCTGGTTAGATTAACCACCAATAAACACACATCCAGTTTAAAGAAATTCCAGCATCAGAATTAAAACTGGTCAGGGTCTTCCCACAAAGGGTTACAGCATTTGACGTGGTCACACAGTAAGAACCACTTTGAAAAGAGGCATTATACTGCTGACAGTACTTCAGGCCCTTCCCTCGGCTCTGTCCCTGGTCCCAGAGAGCAGAGCTCAGTGCCTGCCCCTCCTCTTGCCCCCAGGAGAAGCTGTGACTGCCATGTCTCCCCTCAGCCTCCTCCAGCTGAACAGACCAAGTGTCCTCAGCTGCCCCTGACACGGCTTCCCCTCAAGGCCCTTCACCATCCTCGTGCCTTCCTTTGGACACTCTCGAATGGATTAATGTCTCTCTGATGTTGTGGCCCCCAAAACTTTACACAACATTTCAGGTGAGGCTGCCCCAGCGCAGAGCAGAGTGGGACAATCCCTCCCTGGCCCGGCTGGGCCGGGTGTCCCCAGGACAGGGCTGTCCCTCCTGGCTCCAGGACGCTGCAGCCTCATGCCCAGCTGGGCACTGAGCAGGGCCCCAGGTCCCTTTCCCTGGCACTGCTTTCCAGCCTCTCACTGCCAGGCTGTCCGTGCACACAGGGCTGCCCCAGCCCAGGTGCAGAGTCCAGCGCTGTCCCTTGTTGAGCTTCACAGGGTTGGTGATTGCTCAGCCCTGACATTTGTAGGTCTCTCTCTGCAGGGCCTCCCGGCATCGAGGGAGTGGACAGCTCTTCCCAGTTCAGTGTCATCAGAAAACTGACTAAGAATTCCTTAGGGTGCTGCGTCCAGGTCATTAATGAGGAAGTTGAAGACCACAACACTGATGATGGAGCCCTGCAGAAGCCCACTAGTGACCAGTGCCAGCCTGGTGTCACTCCAGTCACTGTCACTCTTTGTGCCTGACCTGTGAGCCTGTTGCTCACCCATCACCTAACACAGTTATCCAGCTGTGGGCTGGAAAGTTTGTCCAGAAGAATCCTGTGAGAAACAGCACCAAAAGCTTTGCTGAAGTCCAAAAAGATTCATCTCCTGGCTTTCCTGGGTCAGCCAGATGGGTTACCCTGTCATAGAAGGAAGTCAGGTTAGACAAGCAGAACTTTCCTTTCATGAAGCCGTGCTGGCTGTGATCAATGATTGTGTTGTCTTCCAGGTGTTTTGCAGTCCCTCCTAGAACCATCTTTTCCACGATTTTCCTGGGCACTGAAGTGAGACTGATGCAGCTCTGTACATTGGCTCAGAGCTGAATCACAGGGATGATGGACAGAGCAGGGAGAGGAGCGGTGTGCAGCTGGAGCAGAACCTGCCCATCAGCCATGGAGAGCTTTGTGTTGGCTCAGCCTCAGCCTGACTTGCTCCTTCAGCTCAGTGATGCCACGTGCTACAACAGGCACTTGACAGTTTGTGAAAAATAGGTGAAGCCTGGCAGGTTTGAGAACCAAGTGTTGTAACAGTATCTGGCAGGGGAGGAGGGCAAATTAGCAGTGAAAACAGCCTGTGCTGATTTGAGAAAGAGGGCTCTTGAACTGGCTGGCTGTCAGCTGGCTTACCTAAGTAGTATTTACATTATATGCAAGGTAGAACTCATCTCCTTATGCTGAGCTCAGGGCACTGGCATGTTCCTCGCTGAGGGTCAGAGGGAGTTTAGTTCAGGTTTAGGCTTTAACAACATCAGCAGAAGGGTGAGAGCTTGAAGCAAGGATTCAGCTCTGGGTTTAAGTTGCATTACAAACTTCTTCCCACATATTCGGTGAGTAGCAGCTTCTCACTGTTCACTCTGAAAAGCAATAAATTTGAATGGATGACATGTGGGACAGAAGATTTAGTTACTAAAGGCTGCCCTCTGTAACACACAGAGTTCCTAAAGTTGCAGTCGCTGTTTTGCATTATAATCCCCATTAAAAGCATCTTCTTAATTTTGTGTTTGAGTTTCTTGGAGTATCAGTACTACAAAATAAAATTTCAGTTTGCTAACATTTATCTGTTGTATTTTAAATGAAAGCTATTTTCTGGGAGATACTGAAAGAAACTTCCCTCCCCTATCATTTTAGATAATATATACTGTATGGAACATATATGCTGTGTTGTATATTTTCTATAAAAACATTACATTTTTAACTTCCTTGGGACCATGTATATAAATATTTGTACATGAAATTATAAGATAGGCTTTGAAATTTATGCCATAAATTTCTGTTAATGTTCTAAAAATATTTGTGCAGGCAAATGAAATTGCAGTAAAATATTTTACCACAGATCAGTCAAAGGTTCTCAAAACTTTATCTTCCTAAAAAACAATCTTTCAAGCTATAGAACAGAGTTCCATTTTAGATATCAAAAAGGCAAATTTAACCAGCTTGACTTGATTAATACCAAGCAGTTTAACATTTTTGAAAACACTGAGATCTAAGGTGAAATAAAGTCAACCTGTAAGCATTTTCTCTTATTACATATATGTTTTAATTTTGTTTTCTAGAAACTCATACTGTTAGAGGCAAATGGTAGTGGATGGGGGATTATGTGCATATTTCCTGTTGCAATTAGCACTAATGAGAGCAGGATGTGTTGCCCAGCACACAAAGCTCCAAGTGAACAAATTGTTAATAAATCTGACTCCTCACAAGCCAGAAAACTAACGCGGCATTCAGAATGATGTGTGATCCCAGATGTATTTCCCAACGAGCTCCATGGGGTGTCCCGGCACCTCAGCCAGGAGCTCAGCCTCACCTGGAGAACTCCCAATGGCTTTTACCACCCGCAGTGGGAGCGCCTGGGCAGTGAGGGAGGGCCCTGTTCTGCACCACCATTTCTGCTCTCACAAGAGTCCCTTTAATGGCAGCAGCTTTCCCTCAGGAAGGTTCCAAACAGCCCCCAAACCACAGGCGCAGTATCAGCAGTGTTCCTGTGCCTCTTGATGAAAAGCTCTTTCCTTTTCTTGAAATCCCCACCTAAAGACCACAGTCAGGTGATCCTGAGTGCCCAGGAGCTCACAGCTTTCCCACGAGCTCAGCATAGCTGCAGACACCTCTGAACACACCTCACACTCACACCTCACTGCCAGCATTCTGGCCAGCCCCAGCTCCCATGGGAGAAATCAACTCAGCATGTTCTGCAGCCCCTGCTCCCCACCGCCTGGCCTCGACTGATGCCTTGGAGTGGCTACCTAAAACAGAGGCTAGACAAGATTAAGAGAATAAAAATGGGTATCTATTAAAGGCCTTTAATAGGTACACCTTGGGCAGTCAAAAGCCTCTGAGAGGCTGCATCCCAGATGGACGGTGATAATTAGTTTTTCATACAGATATAAATTATGGTCCATTTACATATCAGGGGTTAATCCTCCAATTACAGCTTCAGGTAATGAAGTTATGTACCCCTAGTTGGCTCCCCTCCCTGTTCACTTTTGTTTATACTTTCTGGGGCCTGAGGCAGTAAGGTGTCTTTGAGTCCCAGGCTCAGAGAATTGTTTTGTCTGAATAAAATGGGAGAACAGTAGCTGGCAGGCTATTGCGCTTTAGAGTTGTACGCTAAAGAATTGCAGGATTACAAATATATGAAAAATAAAAAAGCTAAAATCCTAAGGCATCATGACCAGCTGCAAATGCCAGCTGCCAAAGCCTGCTCCCTGCCCTGCCTTCTCTGCAGGAATCTCATAGCTCTGGATGCCACCATCCCTTGGGGAGCCTGTGCTGCACACACTGAGCAGCTGCCCACTGCCAAGGGGATGTTTCAGATCTTGGGTGCCAAGGGAATAGCACAGAGAGATTCAAGGGCTGTGGGCATAGATTCAGGTTTAAGAATTTACTCCAGCAATTTAGTAATCCCCATGAATCCTTTAGATGTGCCAAAGTACTTTTTCCCCTCATAACATTAGTGTGGTGCACAGCAGATGGAAAGGGTTTTTCTTTCTCTCATTCACATAGCAGCAGCAAGCAACAACTCCTTGGGCTTGTGTCAATTTTAATTTTTTTCTTTTTTTTTTAGGGGCGGAAGGGAATATTTTGTTCTTCTTTTCAGATTTAACATGATTTTCTTGTAGTTCATGTTTTGCCTCTGAACACAGCAAACTTAAGGTCATCTCAGGTGTTGCTCCAAACAAAAGAATCAAGAACACCAGCAGTCACACCTATCTTAGAGACAGAGCTCTAAAAACCATATCTCTACATAGAGTTTTTCTGTTTTCCGTTGCAATAGATTCTGGTAAGACAGGAAAGAGAAAAAAACCTGTTATATCCTATTTTTCTGTATCTCCTTTCGTGCTAGCCCACAAAACAGTTTTACAACTAAAGTCTTGAATCAAGGATAGGATGTCACTGTGTCATTACTGCTAAAGAATATTTTTTGTTTATTGAACAACAGCAAATGCATTCCAGAAACAAAAAGTGTTGATAAAATTTAAAAAAATGTAAGGGTGGCAGCACCAAGACAGTTTAGGGAATGCCACATGTTAGGTACCTTCACAAACTCAGCTGAATCCTCTGTGCATTAGCATTATACCAAGATTGCTGGAGTTTTCAAAATGACTGAAAATATATTCAGATATTATTTTCTGCACTATATTCACTACAGTCTCCCTTACCTGATTTATGTGGCTTTTGCAATAACATTCAGGTGACTGCATTAAA
Organism: Donacobius atricapilla; assembly: GCA_013397315.1. Taxonomy (NCBI): domain Eukaryota; kingdom Metazoa; phylum Chordata; class Aves; order Passeriformes; family Mimidae; genus Donacobius; species Donacobius atricapilla. The sequence goes on from WBMY01000527.1 coordinate 724,174, forward strand.
AAAAAAAAATTATTTTTAATGTAAAGAAAATACCTGCAGTAAAAATAGCACCCAGCAGGGGAAACTTCAGTTCTTGTATTCATTTAAATTTGTTAAAATTGGGTCACTGCACAAACATTAACATAATCTTAAACCAGACAGTCCATTCTTACAGCTAAGGAAAGATGGCAGGGAAATTAAATGCCTGGGTTGAACTAACAAAGGTGGGAGGCTGAAACACTTGAAGATGGACTGGCCAGGTAATTCAGCCACTAGCCAGCCTCAGCTCTGAAGGTAAAACTGAAGCTACCACAGGTGTGCCTTCCTTTACACACGACAGCACATTGCAGAGTCAGCAACATGCAAACTGAAAACTTTGTGTGTCAAAGGTCTGAGCTAAGGTGCACACCACCCATTCCGTGCAAGAGAAATTTGTACCAGTTTGGGAGTTAGGCTAGGCTTAGATGTTTGTGCAGCTTTCCTGGTGATCTTGGCTACTGTGGGTTCCTCAGAAGCATTATGTTTGTCCAAGAAGTCAGTTGCAAACTCAATGAAGAAATAAAGAAGTTGAAATCAATAGATGACATAATGTCCCACTATATAAGAAACTCAAAAGCATTGAAGAAAAAAACTCACTACAAAAGCTTTCTATTCATGTAACATAACTGTAGATAGCTTTTTACACCTGGAAAACCAGAAAGCTGAAATCAGTGTTCGCAGAGAAATTTAATTTCAGGTTTTTTTGGGTTTTTTTAACACACTTGTGCTCATAGTTTGCAAACTTATGCCATGGTGCATAATAGAGGTGGCTTTGTATCAGAAATTTAGAATACAGATTTTTAACTCAGACATTAACTCAGATCCACTGTGGCAAATCAGGATGGGAGATAGACATGAAAGCTAAAAGTTCAATGAAAAAATGCAACAAAACCACAAAAGCCTACTGCTGAAATTTCTGACTTTTGTGCCTTTGACTTCATGACCATAAGGTTTCACTGAAAGAGTGTTTGCATTGAATATATTTCTTTGCATTCTTTTTGGAGATGGGTTCAAATGAGACTTGTATCTTTGTTTCCTGGGATTCCATCTGCTCCCACTGCCATTTCCCTCTGTGTGAGCCTTTCACAAATGGCTCCTGTGGGCACAATTCAGGGCTTCAGGTGAGGAACAGTTACAAGAGTAAGATTAACTCTTCAGATGAAAAGATCTCCTTTTCATTCAAACTTCCTTGATAAGAAAGAATGAGGGAGAGTGGAAAAGAACAGAATACAAAGCAGTGACAGAAGTTTTCCTAAAGAAAATGTTGCTCTGGACTTTTTTTTCAGAAAAGTTCCTGCCTACATGCAAAGGGTGCTGGGTTGAAAGAATGGGTAACATGAACTCCCTCAGAATTAGATGATGTTCTGCCAGAGCTATAAAAAAAAAACTGTAAGAATGAAGTGACTTAGTTACCACTAAAATCATAATTGTACACTCATCCAGGTTGGAAGTGCAGCTCAATCCCTCGTTAGCTCTGGGCTAATGTCAAAGCTAGGTCAGGTTGCTCAGGTTTTGAGAATCTTTGGAGCAAAATCTCCGGTTATGAGGTAATAATAACCCCAGAGGCCCATCAGGCTGGCAAGCTGTATTCCAATATCACATAAAGGAACTGGGATCAGCTTTGTGGTATGAAAATCACCCAGTACACTACACAGAAATACAAGTAAGGACAACACTACAACTGCAAATGTTTAAGAAAATTTCCATCAGCGCATGAGAGGTTTATGGAAAGGATTTTGGAAGGACAGCAGAAAGACCAGCTTCTTTCCCAAAAACTACGAATGAACTGTTGTGTGACCTCAGGCAAAATCCCTTCAGTGCTCCATCCTTCTGCTTCCCTCCCCACTGGGTCTATTTAGACTGGGAATGCTTCAGGGACAGGGACTGTCTCTCCCTGTCTATTTACACAGTGTCTGACACAGCCAGCCCTTGATCCTGCAGGGAACCTGCAGATGCTATTGCATTACAGAAAAATAACAACGGTGACAAGCAAGATGTAACCAAATTAGGCAAATTGTGAGAGGGATTAAATTTACTTGTGAGAAGCTTTGCTGGTTTTTCTTTTTTTTTTGTTGAAGAGTTTATTATGACAGCAGATTTTAATGCATAGTTAGAGCAGGAAAAACCAGCAATGAAAGTGCATATAGGGGCAGAACTACACAATCTGAAGGCTAAAGATCAGCTTTGGGTCTGCTAATGGAGCCTACAGTTAATCTGTTGAGGCTGATTTTTGTTGCATGTGATATAGCACATTTCATTACTTGTTTTCAAAATGGCAAGATGTTTAAACGATTTTAGAGACAGGAAACAGATAACAGTGATTGTGTTTGTTAGTGAAATTTCACCCAGTTGTCCCTCATAATGACACCAATAACTTGTTTTATATTCTAATCTTCAAGAGTATACTCTTTACTTTCCAAGTTTCAATGAAATATCTGTAATGACTTTTCAGTATCATCCCGAATTTCTTTGCAAATTCATTTCAATGCTGTGTGAACTACCCATTTCTGAACTCCATGAGAATATTATTGTAGACTCCAGAAGGATTTTTAGCTTCTTCCAAGAAATGCTTCTAAGAAGAAGGAAGAATACACAGCAGCCTGATGAATCATTAATTTATTTTTTCATGTCAAGGAAAAAAACCAGTCTCAGGAGGAGGTAGCAGATAGTAACCAAATAGATTAAGCAGCCTTGTTGGAAGTATTTTTATTTTCTTCCTAAAATACACTTTAGGATTATCTGACTTCATATACAAACTAATATCTCTTGAAAGGAGAGAGAAAGAATTATTTTTTTGGTGTTTCTCTGTGGGGAATGTTTTTGAAAACACCTGACACCTGAGGCAGTCTACTTCATTTCAAAGGCAAGTATTTGCTCTTTGGGAGTAACCTCTGGTAATGGATGCAAACCTAGCAAGGCAGCAAAATCACTTTGATCTCCGTTTTTTGGAATTTATCCATTGCCAGGGAATGAGTTTCTTCTCCCTGAAAGTGCTGAACCCTCGTATTAATTATACTCCTCCGCTGATCAAGTTAAATCTTAACATTTTTGACTTACAATATGATTTGTATCAATGCAAAAGTGCCTTCACCACCTAAATATTCCAAAGATTTCTAAGTCCTTTTCTATTCCAGAAATAGAAGTAGAAATATTTCAGTCCCAATCATTTGTCACTTCTATCTCAATGTAAGTTTTAGAAGCAAGAAACTGTGCAGAAACTGCCCAATTACAGTGCATACAACCCAAAACATCTGTACTGTACATTTTGTAAAGAGTTACCTATATGATTTTTTTTTTTCTTTTTGTATAATGAAGTGGCTGACAATTGATGTTTTAAATGCTGGATACCTGTAGCTTTTAATACTATTAGATGATTTACCCATGGACACAGTCCTGTATAACTTCAGATAAAAATAACTAGAACACAGAGGAGTTCAAGTCTGAAATGGACTTTGGACTTCAATACAGTTTGATTAGGAAGTTTATAATTCTTGCTATATGGAATTCTTAAGCCTTAGGGAAACAAACTAAAAAATATCCCCCTATCTGGAATTATTTTGCTTTGTATTTTTTTTTATTAGAACCAATTATTTGTCTTGTACTGCTATTTTGCCTCAGCCAGAACTGAAGAGCAATATTCAACGAGGTTTTTATCTTTGTCAGATCTCTTGGAAAAAATGTTTTTTCCCACAGAGGCAATCTAGTACACTGAATTGTTGAGGACTTATTAAAAGAACAAAAGTCATAAGGAACAATGGAAATTTCACAGGCAATTCACAGCCTTTGCACTAAAACTTGCACTAAAACACCAGTTGAAGAGCCAGCATACTAAAGAAATCACAGTCTACAAGGCAGAACTCCGAACATGAACTCTGCACTCTGGTCTCTTGGTTTTGCATATTTTACAAACTGTGCCCAAAAGCAAGTGCACAAAATGAAGCATTGGACTAGCATTTTAAAAGGTGAGAATCCAGTTATGTTTTATCATTATTTTGCTTTCTACTCTTAAAACTATTGTAATTGGCTTGAAAGCTGTGTATCAAAACAAATACTCATCCAAGAGAAATATTTGTAATAATAATAGATGATTACATTATAATTTCATTAACCAAATAAATTAACAAACCATAACAATCCAGTACACTGGGCATATAACTTAAAAAGAAGGCTGAATTATTCAATTACATATTTTAAACCCTTCCAGATATATGACCAAGTCATACAATATAAATCATGATGAAAATCTTACTTTCTGTGTTCTTCATTCAGATTTTGACAATAAAATTATGCAAATGCAAACTTTGACTTTGGATCAAAATATTGCTGAAAAGAGCAGATACTGATTCCTGACTGAGGTTCTCTTTGAAATTTCACACAGCCTGAGCCTTCTATCTTTGATGAATGATTTGGATGATATTTAAATTTCACTTTATTATTTGATCTAGACACATGAAACCACATTTATTCAACCTGGAATGAATTTAACGTCTTGGTTTTCTCAAAGGTGTAATGCCACCCAAGCTCTGGCCAGAAGATTGACTGGTAAAATCAGATCCCGTGGCCTAATTTTGAATCAACACACACCTGTGAGCTAAAAAAACCATACTGACTATGTTTGATATGAATGTTTAAGGAATTTGTGTTTGGGGAAAAAATGGCAAAATGAGCTTTCAACATTGGGTCTGTAAAAAAAAAAATAACATTAAGAAGACGACACTATATTTCTTACTGTTTTGGAAGGAAAGAGGAGGTAGAAAAATAAACCTTAAGATGCAATATTTGCTTTTTTAAAGTACAGCATTACAGTACTTAAAAAATAGAGCTGACATTTCTTAGAGAGTGGCTGAGCACCTCCTTCAAAAAGCAGAGAGTCCCTCAGCACCAGCACACGTTGGCTTCCACTGCAGAATGCCTTCCTACAACACTGCAGACACTTGACTTCCTCCTGGGGAAGTGCAGCTTTCTTCCCTAACAATGGCCCAACTGGTTTTCATAACGGAGATAAACGCTCCCTGCTGTGAATTGTAATAGAAAAACATGTCAAACAACCAACAATAAAAAGAAGCACAGCCAAAAGACTGGCTTTTCCTGTTTTTATGTGCAGCACAGAGGAAACCAAGCACGTGAACTGCACTTGGCTCCTTACAAGTCAAAATATCATTTCTTTAAATGAGAAGAGGAAAAAATGCGACTCATTTCTGACCCTTTTTTCACTCTGAAGTGCAGACATGAAAACTGAACCCATTAGCACTTAGTTGCCAGAGGTTATAATGAAACCTCTGAATGTGAAAGTCATATGCTTTGTTAAAAAGAAAAAAAGGAATGGTTATTCAGTTAGGATTTTTAGACCCTTTAAAAAGTTGTTACAGTATGAGTGATAAGGACATCCAGCTGCCATTCTGATGATGCCATGGTATTTTCTAGTTTTATGTTCTCTGCTCTTGCTGACAAAAGATCACTTGCTTAAAATCCCCTTCTCTTCCATCCCATCATGTATTTGCTTTCTGCTGCCCTTCATGGTTCTCTTCACGGCCTTACTTTTTCCTCCAACTATTTTTTTATAGACTATAGTTTTATTTTGATGTTTCTAGTTAATTATGTCAGTGAAATTCTCTTTCTTGCTGTCCTTCTCACCTGCTTAAACTGGGAGATGCTAGAAATTAGGTTCTTTTTAGTGAGCATGGATGAGTCTACAAATTATTATTTGATATTAGACCTCAATCTGGGTTAAATTGTACAGAACATGGTCAAAGAGATCAAATGCTCCCATTGCCATGGCTGAAGATAACCCAGGTTTATGGTACAGCCCTGATTACGATCGATGAACAGGTAAAAAAGTGTCATTTGGAGACTGAACAGCTGCTTACAAGTGCTGAGAGTCATTTTGATAGGAGTGAACTTCTGATGGTCCTGCTTGGACAGAGTAAACACTGCTTTTTGTTAGTGCTTTTCTTCAAGTAGAGATCTATTCTGTCCTCTTTTTCTGTTCCTCTTGTTTGTTACCTGTATCAGACCCCTGGAAGGAAATACTGCTGCACATGCAGCAGACCCACAGTATCTCATTTGTCAGTTTTTCTAGGAATGCCAGAGCACAGACAGGAAACCTGACACCTCCACATCTCAGAACACTCAACTGAACATGCCTAGACTAACTCCACGGCTGTATTTGGGTGCATCTGACTCACTAAACCTATAGAATGAATATTTGCTTGAGATCTGAGGAATTCTAAGCCCCAGGTGCTGGGAAGGACAGCAAGTATCACTGGGTACCTCTTCAATTTTTCTTAAAGTGTCCACACCACTGGCAGGTGATGAGGCTGGACAGACTCTTTATTCAGAATGCTCTGAATAAAGGTGGGAATCCTGCTGGTGAGAGATGGTGATGGAAGGGCTGAATGCTCCCAGGGGCCTCTGATGCTCAGCATTTCCACGAAATAGATTTTGTTAGCTGTGATGCTGACTGCAGTGAGCCCATTGCTGCTTGATTTTAAACCAAGCATTTCAAAATGGCAAAAACAACAGTGGCTTCTCCTGGTGTTGCTGTTTATATACTACATTTTAACACTCCTTTGCTCCATATATAATGCCAGCACCTAGCACCTGGAAGTTCAAGTGATCTTAATCATGAAGACTAAATCTCCCAGAGCCTAAGAAGGTTCCTCACTCACTCTCATGGTGGATGCCTGTGCTTTGGGAACAGAAGGCACTGGACTCTGTTTATGAAAGTGACATTCTAGACAAGCACAAATTGTGAGATTAGGAACAACAGATTAGAGAATGGAAGATGTTTGTTACTGTAATAAGGATGATTAGACCGTGAGGGGAATGGGAGAGGTCACAGAAACAGCAAGAGAGAAGAGTCACAAGGAGAGGCCTCAAATGTGTGGTTATCAGGAGGGCTGCTTCCACCCTGCTCTGGTTTCTGTTAACAAGACCCCAGCTTGGAGCCCATCTGAAGACTCCGAAATATAAATGCATTAAGGTACATTAGCTACTATGGCTATAAAGAACCTTAGAGTCATGACATTATCAGATACATGGGACAAAGAACAGATTCTCAGAGCAGCCAGAGAAAGCAAACAATTAATTACAAGAATAGCCTGCACACATGTTGTTCTTCCCAGACCTGAGCTCGACACAAAACCTTCAAAAGGCATAAATTAGATTTTAAGATGCTCCTAACCAAGAGAGATGATGAAACTCATTTCCATTTGATGCAGAATTAGGTATTCTGAGAAGCACAGTCATACACTATTTGTGCATGGTGTGGAGAAAAAAGAAATAGTTCACTTGGAAGAATAATGATGATCACAATCTCTGTGGTGTTGCAGAAGATCCAGGAAAAAAAGTGGATCTCTTGAGCAAATGTACTCAGACTGGGGTAGGAAAGGGTAGGAAGTGGGCAAAGAATAAAGCATAATTTTTAGATGGCTGAAATTTTCTTTCTCTTCAAGTCACAGCTGTCAAATAGCCCACATGGAATCTTAGAACAGCTCTGATATTTAGGACAAGATTTTTTTGCATCATTAGGCCAAATGTTAAGGACTGCTAATATTCTAAATATTCTCACAGTTGTATTGGCCAATATGGGCTACCTGTTTGTTCACACACCGGATTTCTAACCTTTAAAATGAAAAATAACCAGACCCTGTCTTTCTGAGGGTTTATATCCTATCAGAGAGGCAATGAGGGATATGTTGTAATGGTTGGAGAGTCTCCAGCTGCCACTAATGAAGAGTGAGAGCAGTTTTTTCCAGGTAGAAATTAAGAACTTTTTTTTTTCCTAGTGACTGTCAGTCCTTATTACCACATTTTACTGAACTGGGGCCAAACATGTGAGCTGTTGGAAATGGTACCAGTCAGAGGGATGTCATCATCTATACCATAAAGTCTAGGTTGCAATTTTTAAATTCAGTGAATACAAGTAAATAAACATCCCTCTGTGAAGGAGGGGAAAGAAGCAGCTGGCTGGGTTACAGTACACTTGAGACTAGAAATGGAAATTCAGTGAAAATAAAGGAGAACTGGTTAATTTGCCCTGTCAGTTTTTGTAGGCCAACAAACAAAAAGACTGAGACATGAGAATTTTTAAAAATATATCAGACTTTTAACAGTCAATTTTTTTTTTCAAAAGCCATGTACGATATGTGGCCTTACTTTACTGCATATCTACTCTATTTTCCCTAATGCTTATTTAAAATCTCTGTCTGTCACAGTCCTGGTTCTCTAGTAATCTGACAACTGTGTAGCAATACTGCTTGTACTTTGTTTCTTCTCACAGCAGAACCACAGGAAAAAAAAAAAGTTTATAAAATGTTTATAATTGTGCAGTGACACACTTTGCTTGATTTTTCATCATTTTAATTTCCACACATTTCATCAGTTATCTACACTCTGTACTATTTCCTGTTATGTGTATGGCTGCATTCTCCTGTTCCCAGCTCAGATCTGCTCCAAACAGGCAGAATCCGTCGGTGTCTGTGCCTACAGCCCAGAAATAGTCTGTAATTCAGCAAAGCACTTAAGGACAAAAATAACCTCTTTGTTACGCAGCGAAGCAATTTATTTCAGTGTGCAGGTGAGCATTATGCTAAAAGTGGATGGAATGATTATTACCTGGTGGTAAAACTGTGGTGAATTGCATTTCTTGCCTGGGCAATGGAGGAATTAAAGGATGGACCTGCAGATTCAACTGTAGTGAAACTTGCTGAAAACTTAGAAAGGAAACAGAGTAGTCCTCTCAGCTCTATTTTCTTCTATTTTCCACAATAAACTGTGGTGCCAGACCCAAAAGATTGAAGGAAAATGAGTCTTTAACCTAGAACAGGTTTTTGTGTGTTCAAACGCACAGACACACACTTATGTTTTAGCTGTGTTTATAAACTGGCGTTTTCCAGCATTAGTAGTAAACCAAGTGACTGTAAATGCATATTTTACTTATTTAAACCAGTCCCTTATTATCCATCTATATTTAAAAATATAATTCTTGCGTTTAATGTCACATCCCAGCAAAAACTTGAACGCATTAGAACCATACTTTCAGTATTGTTAAAATTTATTTCCATCACTGATTTCCTCAATTTTTGCTCCTACAGTCTTCTGGCCTTTGACAGAAAGGAGGGCAAGCCTTCCTTTTCCATGACTTTCCATGTGGTTCATGCTTCTTCAGAGTAGATACAGAAAAGAGCAAGAGGGTTCTGATATTTTTATTGCTGTGAGTCATCACCAGAGGGTTTCTGAGATGCAAAGGTACCTGGAGGGATGTAAGTGAAGAGAGGAGAATGGAGCATGATGGAACAGAGAGGAGTTACCCAGCCTGGAGAGAAGCAGAGTGTGCCAAAAAAGGGTTGTGTTCTGTAAAGAAAAACAAGCAAGGTTAGGAAAGGCATGAAAGGCCAGAAGAGATGTTATTTGGGTGTTTAGCTCTTGAAGATGATGGTGTTGGCACTGAAGTGTGCAGGAAAGCAGAAGCAAGAATTTCAAGTGTTTATCATGTGGTTCAGGCCATGAGGGGACTGTGACCAATTTGTGGAGCAAGGAGCAATGTGAACTACCAATGTCACAATATTAGACAACAGAAGTGAGGCCACTTCAGAACAAGGAGCATGCTTTTTGGACATCTAACTATGCCAAAAAAAGCATCCTCCTAGGGCATCTCACATTTCTGGAAGGAAAGGATGATTGGGAGTGCATCAATGAATATCTACAAGATTTGCCTTTCTTCAGTTGCCCCCTTAATGAAATATTTTGGTGGGATCCTGTCCATTTTTATAATGAATATTGCTACAGGACCTGGGACCCCTGTGGCAGGGTCCAGCAGAGCATTTCAGCCGGGGCACAGGGGGAATTTGTGTTCTCCAGCAAAGCATTTCCCACACGCATTCTGACATTTGCAGTGCAAGGATTTATTGTTGATGACAGAGAGTAGGAGAGGAAGGGAGGAAAAAAACTCTCTGCACAATGCAAGCCAGAAAATTTATGGAATGAAAACTCAGATACATCCCAGAAACTTGAGAGAATAACAGAATAATCTAGTCTTTTCTCTGCAATTTTTTAAAAATTTACATTTTGGGGCATAATTTATTCCTTGGGCTAAGGACACTGACTTTAATAACTTGAGATAGAATGCTACATTTACACTCATCTACAGATGGGCAGAAAATATTTTATATTACTTGGTCCAATGTAATAGTAATCTCAAATGTACCCTTTCACTCCTCTAATGATGTTGTTATTATTTTTATATTTATGTTATTATTTTTATAGCAGATGGTTAAAAAAATAATATGCCTATTGGCATTAAACTTGGATTTCAGCATTTTAAGTATAGCATGATACCACAGTGTGCCTTTAATTCTTTGATGGGTAAGAATATACCTAATATGTACTGAAATCCATAGTTTTCAGTAAACATATAATAACTGTGAAGTTATAATTCTTTTTCCTCTTTATTTCTCATTATTCACATAAATTAAATGTTACTGGAGGTTAACGTTTATTACTGAAAAAAGATGGTATCAACACAATCTAGAACAATTTATCATAAAACTTGAGTATTTCCCAAACTGTCTTTTGCAAGGGAAGCAGGGAAAATGAAGGAAAAGAAGAGGTGGGAAATGATTCAACTAGCTCTAGACCTAGCATTACTATTGTTAACTTCATCTTTTTTTTTTAATTCCATCCTCTCTCAAAGCACATTTCTCATTTTATTTTGATGAGCAGCTCAGACAACTGTTCACAAAGTATTGCTGATAGAAAATCCACCCATGAGAAGAGGTAAACTTTATGCTCTAGCACAGATTACTGGAGAGTGCAATGACCTCCTCTAAGCCCACGTGGGTTACCCGTAATTAGTGCGAGGCATTATTGCAAGGGTTAGCAGATCCCAGCCCGATACCCCCGAGCTCAGGCTGTTTATTGGATCCTGCCCTGAGCCCCCAGGGAATCCACGGCGACTTCTCCCCTCAGCTGCAGACTTTGTGGAGTCTCTGTGGCCTGGGAGTTTGGTAAACCCAGGACTCCCAAGATCCTCGGAAAACTCAGTTTTGCTTTGGTTTGAAATCGGTCATTACATAGCAACGCAAAACGTGATCGCTGCTGTGGCTTGTGGTGTCACCTCTCTGCCATACATGAAGGGCCACTTTAAAACTGTAGAGGAGCAGGCTTTATAAGTAAATATTTCAGGGGTAAAGAGAGCGCACTTCAAGGGGCAGGAGCAGGAGTGTTTCACTCGGAACAAGGCAAGCTCTTCCCCCACACACCCCTGCCAGTGCCAGTGACCTGCTCACTCCTGTCACTGCAGTCCTGGGTCCTGCTGGCTCTGCCAAACCCCCTCTGTCCTGACCTGTGATACCCTTGTGTCTTCCAGCCCTGGGGCTCCCTAAGGGCTCTGCCAGGAGCTCCTTTCTGCCACGCCCCGAGCTCCCTGAGCTGCTCTGCCCGAGCTCCTGATCCCTGTGCACTCCTGGGCCCCTCCATCCTCTGTCAATAAGCCCCTGTCCTGACCTGCAGCCACCCTTCCCATTAGGATCCAGGCTCTCCTCCCAGCAGAGCCTGCCAATCATCCCAGACCACTGCCTAGGGGGGTTGGGGGCATTTCTCCTCCTTTTTTTCTTCTGTGTGGGGGAAGGTGGGGAGGGAGAAGGAAAGGGCTGTTTATAAAGCTTAATAGAATCAATGAAGAATTTAAAGAATACAGTTTATAACATGTTATGAAAACAAAGGCTTTGCCCTGGTTCACTGCAGCAAAATCACATGAAATGACACTTTTCTACTTGTGGGAACACAACGTGGACTGAAATAGAAGGAAAGATCACATAGGAAAGGATTAGTCAGAAGCAATCAAAGATCCTGATAGGCAAAAGAAAAACATAAATGTCTTTTTGTGCAGTTGAAGGTGCAGCCCTGCACAACTGAGCCCTGCTCCCTTGTAGCATTCCCTGCTGATTTCCCACATTCAGCATTTTTGCTCTCCCCCATCTTTTTGTATCCTCATCCATGTGGGCCATAACCCATCAAATCTGATGTGCTGAGTCTCCCTGAGGTCAAGGGGATGGGTTCACGTGTCTAGAATTTCTCAAGAATTACTTGTGCGACAACACAGACAAATTCAAGCATTCAAAATTTGAGGATTCAAACCATGAAGTGTTTGAGATAGAGATTTTTAAGTTTTGTCTGTAGAGCTTCATTCAAAAGGTGCTTCTACAGTAATACCATCTTGAATTGTATTAATGTGTGAGATGACAAACCTTAAATGCAAATTCCACTGCTAGTAATGAGGTAACTTTTGCTTCTTTCTCCTAAGGCTCTTGTAAATCCTTGCCCTACAATCTTAAAACCTTAGTGTTCCCACTCTGGACTTTTTTTCCCCCCCTGTGATCAGTATCAGCATTTAAAATATTTATTTTATGTTAATTTCTTACAGCTGTAGCATCCTCTTTCCTCTGTTCTGAAACAATGTGGGTTGAACACCCCCACACCCTTTTCTCCCCTCCTGACCTGCTCCAGGCTTTTGGTTTCTTCACATGACCAGGAACATTTGTTGGCTGATAGTTGTGTTTTTAATCTTTAACTGTGTACTTTTAGGAAGAGACATGCAAGCAGTAACTTTCTGTGAATTGTTTCAGATTCATTAAATGTTTGTACTTCCCACATTTATGTCAAGACCACAGGTTGAAATTACCCTGATGAATTTGCTGACTGGTCTTTTTGGTGACTCGCTGGAAGTATCATCTCCTAGTGCAGATAAAAGCTACCAATCGTTCGAGACAAAAATGCTTATTCAGGAATTTCAAGGATTTCTAGGATAGCTCTGTAGTTTACAACATGATGCACTGGGTGGAAAGTAATTTTAGACATGTATGGATCTTGCTGGGCTGAGGCAAAAAAGGAAAAGTGTTTCACGTCTGTGAAATTACTTTAAAAATAAAATTCACATATATTTCTAAGTCAAAATTTAAGTCAAAATGTTTGTGTTAGTACTGTCAAAATTATTTCAAAAAAACTTTGTTTGGGTTTAATTTGGCCAAAAGAAATAAATTCTACCTGACTTCAAGTACAATGTAAGTACAGCCAGATCCCCCTGTAATCTGAAATATCTAATCAGACATAGCTACAGGTGATCTTCCCTCTGCTTAGACTGTGATTCTATTATTGGCTTAGGTTCACTTGGAGTTCTAACTACAATATGGGAAAAGGAGCTGTTTGTTTTTTGATTTTTGGGGGTATTTTTTTGTTGTTGTTTTGTTTGATTAGGTTTTTGTTTGGCTGCTTTTGATTTTTTGTTTCTGTTATGGTTTTTTTAAATGTTTTTTATTTTACCAAAATACATCTGCAAGCAGTTTGCTTTAGGTTTTATGAGGAAAACAGAACTGACTAGAAAATCTTCCCTTTAAATGTACTGAAGGTAAGGTAAAATGGACTCATTAAAAGAACTGGAATCCTTTACTTCATAAAGGTGTAAAATAGTTAAATGCAGAGTCAGGCATGACACGCGTGATAATGCATTACAAACGAACTCCATGAAAAAGTCCTGGTTAAATTAGGTGTTTACCACATCTTAAAGAACATTGAGAAATGGCAAGGGGGCAAGAGAGAAGGGAGATCTCAGACTAGCTAGGAGATATTGATGGTACATGTTGTGAAACGCAGTTCTTGAGATTCCACGGTTTAGATTTCCCTTTTCCAGCAGGATAAGGGTACCAAGGATGTGAGCTAGAGCAAGAGAGCCCCGGAGGAATTCCAGAACAGCAAGCTGAGATACCTCCAGGAGCGGATGCTGTCCCTCTCGCCACACACCCAGCAGCTCCAGGCATATTTGACAATTTTCTGGGTCAGTGCCAGCAATCCTGGCCCTGGGTTGTACCAAACCCTTGCAGTGCGAGTTAAGGAGTTACAGTTCCTCACCTTCCCTCCTCTGCCTCCTGTGTCATCAGGTTCTGCCTGACCCACACTTAGCAAACCAAAGAAAATGAATCAAAATTAGCCCTGCTCTTAACTCAGATGGTTTTCATGAGAGTTTTATTTTAGAAAACTCTTTCTCCATGCACCAGTTTTCCTTCTCATGGTGATCCTATGAGACTGACTTGATTTCCACAACACCTGGTGAGACAGTCCTGCTTCACTCCTGCTGCAGGAATAGCAGCAAATCCACAGGGCCCAACAGGCTTTGGAGAAGGGCAGCACCCATCTGGAGCTATGGGCTGTACTCCTGCATCACCAAAACCAAGACCCTAAGTGACTTAAACTACTTTATGCAGGTTTGATATTAAATATTTGACAATGCTAATCATAGCTTTCATGTTTTTCAGACTCTGTTTGGTGAATGCAGGGCCTCAATGTGAAAAATGCAATTGTCTCACTGTGATGCCTTAAGCTTCAGCTTTCATGTTTTTCAGACTCTGTGCTGCCTAGAGGTGTAGTTCTGAGCCTCATATTAAGTGCCAGTAAGCTCTCTTCACAGAGTAGGGAGACAAAACAAATCCTTTTCCAGATGGAGACCAAGGCCATCTTTCAGGCCCAAAAGCACAAACAACAGTTGTCTGAAGGGAGGAACAGGAAGGATGGGACCTCACAACCTGAAGCTGTACTTGGACAATTAAACCCCAATATGCAAATGGACCACAACTTAGAAAAATATAAGACCTCGTGACTGGTCGTCCATTTTGTGACCACTTTAATTCCACCTTGGGTGTAGCCCGGGCCAGGCTCTTGTCCTGCCCAAGGTGTACCCTAAAGGCCTTTCAATAAATACTTACTTTATGCTCTAGCTCTGTCCAGTCTCTGTTTCAGGTCAGCCTTCCTAAGGCATCAACTGAAGGCGAAAACCACAAAGATGTGCTGCTGTTACAGGTGCACCTGAAGGAGAGATGTGGCTCCACAGTTCATCACAACACCAACTTAACAAGGACTTCAATCCATCTGGCATTACCCTCCAAAAGGGCACAGTGACAAATGTAGGTGCAGAAAGGGGCAGGCTGGGTTTTAAACAGGCTCCTGCTCTCTTTACTTGCCTCCCCAGGGTTTGTAGTGGCCCTAACACAAACCTTACTGAGCACAACCAACACAAGAGGATGGGGGAAGGGACGGGGAGAAGCAGTCGTGGTAGGGATTGTGTGACTAAAATGAGGTATTGAATTTCTGGGTTTCACAATGAAACACTCCAGGACAAATGAGGTGCTGAAGCAGGATTTATAATTCATTGAGTAATAGGATTTTGTACTGTTTAGCAGGATTAGGCATGTTAAAGAAAGACCTATTTATTTCAGCCTGACAATGGAAGAGAAAAGTGTATAGTGCTCTTCGTTGTTATTTTAAGCAATTTACAGGATTACTCAGTAGTGGAGGCCCTGTGCTGCCCTATCTGCAACATGTCACAGTAATGGTGATATTTGGATAATTGCAGTTTTCTCCATACAGTTTCAGAATCCTGGCAGTTGAAGGATCAAAGGTGTGAAGGTTGGTGGAGGGGAGGAGGGAGGGAAAGGAGGGATGTCAGGGGAGAAACAGTAGAAATCAATTAAAACACTCCCTTATTAGGCCCATGACCTCAGTGACCTCAGCCCGCCAAGCCATTGGGACAGCATGTTCTGTGACTTAATGGTTTTTTTCAGGGGTTTTATGCTAAAGTGCTGACTGTGCTTTCTCCAAAGATGTCTGCCATTGACATGAGGACTGAAACCTCTCTTCCAAAGTGGTTGGAGGGGGAAATTGTTTTTCACTAACAGCCAGGATGAGATTTCCTGTTACAGACATTATTTTGTTCCCTCTTGCTCCTTTCCTAAAAAATAATAAAAAAAAAAAAGAAAAGAAAAAGAAAGAAAGAAAACAAATAAAACTGATGTACAGCTTTCAGACTTTTTCCTTTCTTAATATTTGACAGCTTTCATGCTGTTGTTTATTTCTGTTGGCCAATGTGGAATAAAACTATCAGCATATCCAAGGTAAGGTTTCAGAGCAAAAGGCATGTGCAGAGCAAGTGGGACTTTCCCCAGCAGTGTTTATCCTTAAGCAAATGTATGAAATGGTAACTTCTGTCAGGAAAAGTGCTCAGGTCAGGGAAGAGAAGCTGAAAGCCAGATTATTCCTTGGGAATCTGAAATGCGGCTTAATTAAACCAGTTTTAGTCCTTCACAATGAAGTTTTTAATTGTGATCACTTTATTTCTGAATTCAAAACATCTAAGGGAGTTTTAAAAAACTCAAATCCTTTCTCTCCAGAAACTCAGATGGCCAGACTCCACTGCCAATTAAGTTAAAGAATTCCTGTGGAAATCTGCAGAGGTTGCACAATGCTCAGCTCTAGGCAATTTTAACCCCAAAAATAAGCCCCGGTGGCATGATCACTTTGCTCTCAAAACCCTTGAGCTCTGCTCTGAGCAACATAATGTCCATGTTTCTTCTGGAAACCTCATTATTGCTGAAGAAACTGGAAAACTAGGTGCCTAAACTGTGATGACTCTACTGAACACTGAATTACAAATATAATAGGCAGAAAAATGAAAATCTGCTTTTTATTCTTCTTAGTAGATGGAGCATGAGGCTCTTCAGAGCAGAAAAAAGTGGGCAATGGAAAACAAAAAGAATCTTTAAAATCTTTGTGAAAGACTCATTTGCTGAACTGAGGTGTTCTTGCATTAAACCACTGGCACATATTCTACTTGCAGAACAGGGAGACAACTGTGGTGGGCACTTGCCTAATTTCCCTTCCTCCCTAAAGGAAGGGCAAAACCTACTAAAAATCTTCTGAAGAACAGAGGAATTTTTGTACATGTAACTATTTTAAGCGGGACCTGCAGAAGGTTTTAAATTCTCATGGTCTCCACAGAAAGAACTGAATTATCATCATGTCAGGAACTTTCTGGCCTTATGGCAGCAATAAAAAAAACCTTCTAGTTTTGTTCTTCTCACAGTTTGAAAGTAGATATTAAATATTTGACAATGCTAATCATCATGTGGCAGAATTAATTAGGAAACAATCTCTTGAAAATTGGCCATTAGTGCAGGCAGAGGCAGAACAGAGGGGGGTCAATAATCTAACAAAATGATCATTAGCAGCAGTTTAAATAGTTTGATTTGGCTGGATTCTTGCTAGGATCCAAACCAGCAGGTTACCCAGCAACAAATCATAAAAACGAGGTCATAAAAATATATTCATGCAAGCTGGCAACAAACACTAATCCAAAAGACAGGAGAAATTATTTTGAACCACAGCTTTAAAGACTGTCAGAATCACATTTTCTGCTCAGAAGATGTTTCGTTGAGATGTGAAACCCTTTTTCAAACCAGAATTATGCCTCAGAGAATTCCTGAGAGGTGAATGGCCAGGTTTTACAAGCAGTCTGTATGCTGACCATGACCTAGAGAAATAGGTAAAATATTGCAGACAAAAAGCAAATTTGGGCACTCATGGGTGTGCTTGTTTACAGGCATGAGATCAGAGCTCTGAAGTAGCTAGTGAACTTGAATTTACTCTTGTGGCCTCATGGACAGTCTCATGACACTCCAGGACTTTATCAGAATCCCACACCACAGGCAGCAAGGGATTATGTAGGAATTGCTGAAAGTCCAGCTCCCAGAGCTCATGAAAAATCTGTCTGTATAACGTCTGCAATTCAAAACTTGGAATAAAATGTGGAAGAATTGAAAATTAATCATAATAATGCAGCATTTTGTGATTTTTGAGGTTTCTGGCTTGCAGCTTTGGAAGGTTTTGCAATGGCAATACTGGCTGAACTTTTGGCTGCACTGCTCATTAGATACAATAAGAAGACTATAGGTAAATTATGAGAGGTAGAAGAGCTGCAATTATTAACTTATCTATGGTTTTTGTGCAACAACTTCAAATGGCATTTAGAATCCAAGTGGAAAAACAGCCTCACCATGTCATATTTCTTTAAAGGGTACATTTAAAATGTCACTTTAAAAGCCATACTGTGAGATTAGATTTTTAGACTTTACATTTTTTAATCTATTTCAACATGTAAAAAGCTATTAGAACCATATTCTCAATGTTCTGAGAAGCATCCACCGATCAAAATGTTTTATCCTGACTAATTCTGACCAGTGAGTAAAAGTGGTTAGGGGCAAGACAATCAAATCCAGCAAAATGAAATTTAAAAATAACCCTAAACAATTATTCACTTTATCCCCCTTTGTGCTGCCAGTAGTTTATGCTCAAAAGCAGATTGAGAGGTCACATCTGAAATGTATTTTCTATCCAGTTGTTAGGAAGAGCAATAATCAACAACACAGATATGTTCCATCACCTACAAAATAATGTAAGACTTCTGTGAGATGTGCTTTGAAAAGGATTAAGGTGATTTTAAATCAAGGACCTCATCAGAAATGAGCTGATGTCTGCGTGCTAGGCAACTGCCTTGGGAATTTATCCCCTCCCAGACTTTCCAATCATTATCTTTTATATTATTATACCTGGAGCTATGTTTTAACACACAGATTGTTTATTTGCATTATATTACAATACTTTGGATTGCTACTTTATTTAAAGACATTATTTTAGTAACACACAACATGTGAATAATATTGGCAAGATTTGGCCAGTTCCCCAAAGAAAAGATTCTACTATTCTTATGGAGCGTGGGATAAGGTTTCCCAGTAGTACCTTGGAGTAATCCATAAACAATTCTTGAGCTCAGAGAAGCTCAGTAGCAAACCCTTCCTTTATAATGACAAAACGATAATGAAATAGGTAGCAAAAACCTGAAGAACGACTACAAATGTTTCAATTAGTTCTGCTTAGATGTTGTAACATTCATATTCATGGGAGCCACCAGTTCCCAAGGATTAGCTCTGATAGATACAACTTGCAATACTCGTTCACAATATTTGCTAAAAAAAATCTGGTGTTTCAGTTCTGCAAACTCAAAACACCTGTCTACACAGTCAAAGCAAATCCATTACAAACCAAAATCGACTGCAAGTCAACATGAGAGAAGAATGCTAGTTCAAATGCTTTAGATTTAAGAAGAAAACTAGGAAAGGCATTTGAAAAATACATCAAACATGTCTTAGAGCAAAACCAGAGTGCATTTTAAATGTGGATATTAGGAAAGCATTTGTTACTAAATAGTAACTAAAAATACAAGGTGTAGAATACTAACTTTCCACTGCTGTGGCAAGTGATTTAAAGCCTGGCACTGTCCAAAAGATGTGTAAATTCTCTCTCCCACTACTGGAAAAGGAGTGAGAATAACACCATGGCCAGGGTAAAAGGGCAGAGTCACGTGTGTGCAGTTTGCCGTGACAACATGGGAACATGTCCCACAGGCTCCATAGCAGAACTGAGTTTTATCTTACTCAAATACTGCCATGGCCACAAAACCCCAATAATCTCAGTTCTGTGATGCCCCTAAAGCCTCAATTCTGTCAGAGCCCAGGCTGGGCTGGTATCAGTTTGAACGGCAATTAATGTCATGGGAGCAGGCAGCTCTGGGATTGCAACAATCTGACTCAGGAGTCGATCCCTTCGGTGGGAAAGAGTTAAAATTTACTCTCTTCTATCACTTATGGGACTTGCCGTCTCTGGTTTTCCATCATGTCTAACACAATGACGCCTTGATGTCCAGAAACACAAACGATAAGCAAAATTATCCCTTGTGAAGGGCATGTATTTATTAGGTAGGTTTTTCTCCCCCACTGGTTACAGTGCAGAGTTTGTTTACAAGAGAACACATCAGTCCCCATGCACAGCTGAAACAGCATGTGTTCCAAAACCCAGTGACTTGTTTGTTCTTTCCACCCCTTGGAAACCTGAAGTAGGATATTCTCTCTAATGACGTCAAGTTTCTTTAAAATGTCAGCTGAGGTACTCAACATCAGTCATTTTTAAAAATGTTAGTCCTCTTCCCTGGGACTCTGCCTGTAGTGGAGTCAACCCAGGAAGAAATCTGATTCCCTGCTTGAATTAAATACATTGTGTTTCTGCAGTAATGACACTGGATACTGGACTGACCTTCCTAAATGTAACAAATGCTTGTCCATTTAGCAAAATGTAATGCTTTGACCTCCTTACCCCACAGGAATCATGATTTGTTATTAGCCAACCAAGAGAGATTTCTGTCACAGCATGTAAAGACAAAGATTTGAAGAAAACTTTGTGGGTTATTTTTTGTTTTGGGTTTTTTTGTGTGGTTTTTTTTGTTTGTTTGTTTTGTTTTGTTTTGTTTTTCCTCCCTGTGGAAAGGAGCCAGTTCCATTTCACCTACTACTTTGAGAAGAAATACTGTACAATTGCACTATGGCATATGTAAGTAACCACTTAAAAGAATTCAATACTGAAATTTGTACCAAAATAAAAGCATTAAATCCAGGAAATAAAAAGAGTATGGTTAAAAAGGATAAATATATTTTCATTGTTTCTGATTTATTCCTAACTCTGACTGTATTCTCTTTTTTTCCCAAAATGGAAAATCACTTGTATAATTGTGGTCTATATTTCCTCAGAATGAATATAAAGACAGATTCATTATTACTATTTTTCACAATGTAATTAAACTGGCCAGGGATCTAATATTTTCCCTGAAATATTTATATGGATATGAGTCTTCACACAAGCATAACTGTAGCACCATAAAAATGCCTTGTACTGCTAAAGTGGAAATTCCCTGACATGTCTGTAAACAGCACATCTCCCTAAACCTACACGAGGGCTGTTTATACGCAATTACTCCATCAGCCAAGTGAAACTGCTGGATGTATGAATTGGGACCATTGTTTCCTCCAGTTTCATGGTATCAAATGAAATAGTCACAAGAGTGAGAGAATTAATTCATATGTAACTTCTCAGTGACTGTTCTGAGCACTGCTCCTCCAGATTATTTTTACATGTGCGGCACTGCACTGAATACACACCTCCCTAATACCGGGTTGCTTTTCATTTCAGACTTTAGGCACAAGTGTTGTTGGATTAAATTCAATTTATAGAGCTATGGACATGAATGTTGCCAGGGCTAAAGTGCCAAGCTAACCAACAACATGTGACAGAAGTTAGCCCCATGGCAGAGTGCGGATCTGGTAGTGAATGGGATTTGGGAACCCGTGCAGAATGGAAATCTGAATTTTGTACTGCAAATACGGAAAAGTCCAGCTGAGGAAAGAGCTATCAGGAATAGAAAGATGTGGAATGAAATGCTTAATCCTTTTTTTTCCCCAACACTTCTAGACCCTTTTTCTCAGCTAACTCTTCAATAATAATTTTTAAAGCTATAGTTATCAGAAATTACAATTAACATGCTTTATTCCTTTAATACTGCTCACACACAGTAGCAGTAAATTACTATTTTAAATGCAGCAAGAAGTTTGGGTGTTGTTTGTTGTTGTTTTTGGTTTGGCTTTTTTTAATTGGTTGGGGGTGTTTTTTCTAACGACTTTCTGTGTTTAAATAAAGCAATCATATTTATGCAAACTGAAACTCTTGCCAGTTCTAATTTCTGTGTGTGTTTGGTTTGGAGTACAGAGGAGTAGCTGGGGTAAGACTTTGGAAACTTGGAGCCATTTAAACACCCCTTGTAGCACCAGGAGTTGTTCCACAGCAGCATTCACCAGTGCCCTGTTGGTGTGAAGACAAGGACAACAAGGGATACAGTGGGTGTGTAATTCTGCTCTCCAAAACCAGCCACAGAATCTTCCTCACTTAGTTCCTAATCATGAAAGGATGCATTTGTGCCAAAGAGCAAACGCAAACAGGACATCAGCTCCACACCTGAGTACCACCTTCTTTAGACTGGGTTGGGCAAAACTAGAAACTTTTTGCAGGGTGCTTTGCACTTTGAATAGCAGGGTCTGTGTCTCCATTATCTGTTTCACAGTGTTTCTGAGTGTCAGAGTGAGCCTGTTGGGTTTGTCCCGGCTGTTCTTGCCAAGGGAATGTTTTGCTTGCCCAGCCTGCTGACCCAGCACTGGGCTGGTTCGGCACACTTGGCTGTGCTGCTCTGGAGATGTGACCAGGTTTCATGTTGGAGTGAGCACAGGAAGACACTTTGTCATCTAAAGCCATTTAAAGCTCGTGTGGCACAAGTCTCCCTGCGGCCTCTAGGTCCTAAACCACTCCCTCTCTGGTGCTTAAACCTCCAAAACAAAGCCAGATGATCCATCCTCCAAACCTGTCTTGTTCCATGTGAGCACGTTTTTCTGATAAGGCAAATTACAGAACAAAGGGAAAAGCAGTGCTTCAGCTCTCCCTCCCCCATTAAATTATCAGTGGCTGGAGACACAATTAATTTTGGAATTAAGACTGTCTGCTTTCATAAAAACATATCCTTCCTTGTCTGGCTACACTTGGGTTTTGTTGTTTTATTTTTTTCCCAAGCAATGTTAGCAATTATCTTCTGGGTCGCCTCTCAGTTGTCAATGGACTGTCTGTGTGCCCCTCCGTTCCTGCAGTGTTTACAAAAACTGGCTGTTTGTGACACAATGTGGCACAGCCAGGGAGAAAAAAACAGCCCCAAAATGCTTCAGCAGAGCTGCAGAGGCTGATATGATGGAGTAATTACAGATGTCATACAACCTGATAGCATCTTTGAAACACAGGGCCTCCTAATGAGAAGGATAACACTTGGAGCAATTGTTTCAGGTCTTGAACGTGGTATAATTATGTAAAACAAAACTCTGAGCTAACTGAACCCTTGACTAAAAGACGTGGATTTCACAAGCCTCAAACAAGTCTCAGAAAATGCCATCATGACCCGCTCTGCATGATTATAAGGGAAGGCATTCAGGAAGATGATTCAGCAGTGGTGACACGGACAAGGATAAAACTGCACCCATCAGAAAGGGCAGGGATTTCCTGCTGATAAAATGTGTTCACCACTGTGGGGATTGGAGTTCTTCCAAAAAGTCTCTGCTCAGACTGGAAGAAACGACACCTACGGCAGGTGGGGGTAGGATAAATTTGCCTCCGTGAGGTCTCCGATCTCCCCTGGAGAGTGCCCCAGGGTTAAATGCCGCCACAGCCTTGTCCTTGCAATAAGATCCAAAAATGAAGGCTGGGACTGGAATCATAACTGTTGAAGTAAATTAGAGGTGTGCTGTAAACTGCAGCATGAGATAGGCTTACACCAGGATGTTGTCAATGAAAATACAATAACCCAGTAGCTTTGGCCAGCCAATCCATTTCTCTCTTGTTTTAATCTCCAAAATGCCCCTGCTATGGTTTAGTCCTGCCTCTCTGAGTTGCAGCCTTAGGGGCAGTCTTTTGCCTTTGGATCTGGGCAGAGGGAGGAACGTTTCCAGAAGAAATACAAATAAAAAGCACACCTTACATAGGGGGCTGAAGCAATGCAGATCTCAAAATGATGATTCCACTTCTCCTAGAAAATGAGCACTTGGCTGGCCTAGAAATCTCATAAATTTCTGGGCCAGGGTTCCTGCTAGCCAGCACGTGCTGTTACCAAACTACATTGGAATATCATTCCTCAGTTTCACTTTCTGATACGGTGATTAAGTGTAGTCCCCTTGCCTGTAAAACAAAACTTCTAGATACACTGGCTCATTCAATACATCTCATAATTTTATGATCCTATTTTGCATCCTTTTTTTTTTCTCATATTTGACTTTCTGTCAGGCCTTCTAATGATACAGTAGTCTCAGCTCCATTTTAAATTTTTGAGTTTCCCTCTTTTTTCTAAATCCTTATGTGCCTGTGAACAACCCAAAGACAAGTTAAAAGCAGAAAGGAATTTGGTTATGTAAATGTAGCCACTGTCCTGTTCAGAAAGAATAGATTATTTACAATGTGGCCAACACCTTTCAAGATAATTTTATTTTTCTTTACAGCTACAGTTCTATTCTACTCTGCCAAAACCCCCACTCTCACAGGTAAAAACAATGTCTTTTTTATTGCTTATCTAGTGGAATGCATTTTTTGTGGTTTTCTTTCATTTTTATTTTACACTTTAGCATCTAAACTACAAAGTGTAAGGTTTGATTAAACAAGACACTACTCACTTCTTATAAGGGAGTTGGGGTACTCTGGTTAATGGAAGTAATTTACAGATATAACTGCAGGTTTTAGTAGCAGCAGCCAAATGACCATCCACCACAGTAATAAAAAAATTTCTTTTTAATAAAGTGATGGAGTACCTGTAAAAGCCAAAATCAGCAAGCAGGAAGAAAGGTTCAACATGTTATACTTAGGAGACCTAAGAAACATGTAAAATTAGAAGGACATTTGCCTTCCATAAGCTATTCCATATAAAGGACATACAACAACGTGGAAGAGCTTGGTGTTTCCATCATGAATTGTTAGGTCAAGGAATCCATTCAGAAGCTATGCAACAGGCGCATCTGAAACATGTTGTTTGATCCAGTACTCTACTGAATGGTGTTCTCTGCTACTAAAACATTCATTTATACCTGGAAAGTACTTCAATTAACCAGAGTAGCCCAATTCCCTAATACAAACTGAGCGGTGTCTTTTTTAATCAAGCCTTACACTTTGTAGTTAAGACACTAAAATAAAAAGTAAAAATAAAATATAAGCACAAAGAAATGCAGGCCAGCAGTAAAAAAAAAGTTTTACCTAATGAAAACAGGCATGCTGAAAACACCGCATTTTCTATTGAATTGTACTTTAAAATAAACAGAGGCTTATAAATGCCAAGCTGAAACAGAATAATGCCTTGCCTTAAAATCAGAGTTTAATTAATCCAAGGGAGAACAAAAAAATTTATGCAGATTCCTTCTGCAACTGATGATAAACTCTCCTCATTTCAGGCTGTCTTCCAGGCTATGTAGTAGAGCAAAATAATGAGGAAAAAAGAGTAACTTCATAAAAGTATCTAACCCTGTACCTGTAGTAACAAGAAATCACATCTAGTTGCCGGAGATGTTCCTTCTGATGAATATAATAAAATATAACCACTCTTTCCATATGGTAAAATGTTATTCTCTGTTATTGCAGTTGTATAGTGATGTAACTCAGTGCTGCCGCAGAGTTTTGGCAGCAGGGTTGAGAAAATGTGAGCAAGCTCAATGACAAGTACCTGTCAAACAAAGGACACTGATTCTCCTGGCTAAGTGGGATGTGAATTCCCAGCCTGCAAGAGAGGAAAATGATCCTTCACCATCAGGTCCCACACAAGCAGGAATTACCTGGGCATAGGAGAGATTCTCTGTAACTGGAGGGAATATCTACACAAACCAGAATTCTGGGATTTGCAGCACTAGGGTACAGATTTGGGGTTTGCACATGGAGATCAGCTCAGGGGATGGAGGGCAAGGCCAGGGAAAGAGTCTTGCTTTAGCTCCAGCAGTGTAGGAAAGGATGGAAGAGCTGGTGCTGTGCTTCCTCTGCATGTCCAAGCTGCAGCCTCTGAGCCTCCAATACACGGAGAACAACAAGGGTTTACAAAACTCAGTGAGATGACACAATTATTTAAGGCTAGGAAGGAATTCAGGGCCAAGTGTGACTGCACCAGAGGTGAAGGAAAATCTCATTGCAATCCCTGAAGCAGCAGCTTGGTCAGGCCAGCAGGATTAACACCTCCAGGTTCTGCAAATACATCATCAGGACTTTAAGAATCAAAGTGCTCAGCACTTTGTTTTCATCTCTTGGGCAAACTTTGTGAGCCAACAGCAGAGTTTTGAATAAATGAAGTTTACCTACACTATCTTCTAGAAGACCAGTACACAAGAGCTGTCGTCGTTCACCCTGGACGTTACCAAAGGAGCTTCAGTTCAGGTCAATCCCTTAATTTGCAACCTTTGGCATTCAGCCAGTGAGTTGTGACTAAATAGGATCCGCAAGTTAAAATTAAAATCCTGCCTGCCTGTCTGTTTCAATTCTTATCCCACACCTCCTCCCTGGGCAGTTCACCCCATTCTTACTGCTGTATCCTGGATCTTGTCTCTGGTCTCCTTCAACCTGTGGCAACCCCTACTTAATAAAGACCCAAAAACACCACAGTGGAACTCTTTGGAAATAGCTGGATATTCTTCAAAGTCTCCAAAGCACTTCAGTGCAGAGCCTTAGAGGTAGAAAAGAAACAGTGCATTAGCTCAGCAAACTCAGAGCCTTGGAGATGCATGGAAGACGTGATAGAGCATATTCCTGAATCCACCAAAAAGAACTTTAGAGGACGGCGAGGGCTGAAAGTCCAAATTCAAATATTTTTTTTGAATCATTCTAATCCCTTCAAATTTAAAAGGGGATACCTGATCAACCAAGGGATTAGAAATAATAAACAATGGCTGTGTTTGCACTTTGTTTTAACTGCATGGAGAGGAAACAATTTATGTTATGTAGCATAGGCCAACATTTATAAAAAAATACTTATATGTGCTATAACTACTGAGGATGACTCTGAAAGAAAATAGCCACAATAATTTCAATCACAGATCAACTGTGAATTTTTCCTTCGCTTTTTTATTTACATTCTTTTTCCTCTTCCAGGCTTTTTCTTCTCTTCATCTTTTTTTCTGCCTCACATTTCTATTCAAAAAAGTGGGACAAACGTTTTATACAATAAAATGTGTAACAAATTCAGTATCTGGCAGCTCCTTGTCCTTTTGCACAATGAACGTGCACTGTGTTTTCTACTGCAACCTCAAGGCTTTGCAGACTTGGGAATCGCTGTGCCTTTGTAAGCCAATAAAAATAAATACACATGTATTTTAAAAAGAATCCAGTTGCTCTCTGAAGAGCTTATGACCAAAATAGTTTCCTGCTTTATACTCCCCAGCAAACAAAACAGAGATCAGAGCTACAAACTGAGAAATTTTGAGCCTGATATTTCCAAAAATATGCTATCAGATAGCTCATGAGCACATGTATAACATTTATTATTCCCCGTGAACGTCGTGTAAGGAAAAGTTCAGCAAATTTGTTAAAAATTCATATTTTAAGATGATTTAAGACTTCATGAACCTGATAACAAATCAACACGGGTAATATAATAAGTTTCTACCTCTGATTACTTTCCTGCTTTAGTGGGGTGCTCCCACTGTGACCTGCACCAGAAATTTATCTGCATGAGAGAGGAGCAGAGAGAAGCTCAGGGTGGGTGATTAAAGCTGATGTCTCCTTTGTCCAGGGACGTGCATGGGCTCCATCAACCCGATGCCAGCAGTCTCCCCCTTCCCATGAGAGCCAGGCAGACCCCACCCCGTCCCTGTCTGTGGGCAGATGGAGGTGGGATGGAGCCAGCCGGGAGAGCTGCCTGGGGCTGATGGATCCCTGCCTCTGCCACTGTGCCAGCCCCCTGCAGTGCACACAGAGCATCCATGAGCAGGAGGGGTTCGAGTATTGAGCTGTCCATCCCCACGTCCTACATCAGTCCATCAGCAAATATATCGTGGCAGTGGAGGTTCTTGTGAAAGTTCCCCAATTCAGCTGACACACAGTGACCCAAGAGGATTTTTTAAAGCAACACCTATTAGGCTTGCTGTATGAAAGCAGTGTTCCAGGCCAGGACTTTCCTCAGAGCCAGAAGCCAAATAAAAACCTGTAACTGCATCTTCAGCATCCACACTTGCCCCCACGAAAAAACCCCAGCAACGATGCAGGTTGAAATTCAGGAAGAAAAACAGCATAATAAATGGATCTGGGCTCACCATGTCCTCACTGAGGGTAATATTGAGTTCTCCTATAAATAAAAACATCCCAAGAGGATGAAATACTAGGACAGTAAACATTTTGTTTTCGGAGGAAGAAAGGCAGACCTGCCAGCTGTCCCAAACTGAAATCCAGGAAAAATCCCATTTCTTCCACCTATCCCTATATAATGTATTATTTCAAGGCCCAAATGAGGAATCACATCTAGGCATAGGATGCAAAGAAAGGCACTGAAGAAAATGCATGACTGTGGAAAACTTTAAGTAGCTCAGGTAATCTAGCATCAAACTCAAAAAATGTGGTTTCATATTTATAAGTTTACAAAAATTCAATGTGAGAGTGAAAGATGACTAAAAAAATTAATACAGTCAGAAAAATTCCAATTGTGTATCTGAAATGAAAACCCATTCCTGAACTAATTCCTTTAATCTGCTACAGTTCTAGGATAAAAATGGTAATAAAATACTAAATGAGAAAATTTAATTTCAAACGGATCTTTAATAGGCTGTAAATAACTGGAAATTTTCATTTCAAGGGAGAATATGGTTATGTGAATGGCATTATTCTCAACCATAAAACATAAGGATGGTCCTTAATTCAGGAAAAGCAGGATAAAGAAGGCTCCTGAGAATTCTAGACCATCACAAAAATACAGATATAAAAGATATTGTTGACTCAAACATAAGGGTCTAAAGATAAGGAACAACAGGGGGTGTCTTGACCCCAGTGTTTAAATAGTGCTCATATGGAAAGTGGCAGATGGACAATCCTGGCCTAAAAAAATGTTCTTTGAAATTCCTGCTATTAAGATTTTTTTACTAAAAATTTGAAGGACACTGAGACAAAATTATCAGCATGTTTTTAAATGTTTCTTTTTGGAGTGCTGGTGTTTTTTGTCATACTTAGAGAAATATGCTTGCCAAATGATGCCATTTTTAATGAACTATTATCATCACCCCTGACAGCTGCGTGATGCATATTCCAGCAGTCTGAAAAAAGCACAAGGTCATAGCATTTCACCTGAAATATTTTGGATCCCAAGTGATGCTGTACGTAAGCAGTAAATACATTCAGATTTACACACAGCACAAAGTCTGACAGGTTTATTTTAAATCTTTTTGACACAAAGTGAATTTTGAAGAATAAAAATAAAGGAAAAAAACCACATAAAAATAGGGAAATCAAGCTTTCCCTACTTCTTGTTTTAAGTCTCAGTTGGCAGCTGAGTCCTACAATTGACAAACTTCTATTTCTGCATGATCCTGCCATTGGGTAACACTCCTGGGTTTGAGACACTGGAATCTGTTACCCATAAAATGACATTGATCCAATTCAGAATTGCCAGAACTGAATCAGATGGGAAAGCACAAACACAAAAAATAGAGCAAGAGAGCTCCAAGTTTCCACTGATGTTTTCAATAATTAGAAGAACAGAAAGCTACATTTTGAAAAACAAACAAAATCATTTCTGTTTAAAGAACAACGCTGTCACCTTGCTAACAGCCTTTCAAGAAATTAATCATGTGTAAGGAAGGAGAGATTATTTTCTTTCTAGTCAAGAACTGGTGAGTCACGACTGCTGGGGCTTGCCAAGAAGCAATCACTACACTCATCCTTCTGCTTTCTTTAAGATTTATTTCCACGGGAACATCACGCATCTCACAGACCCACTGCCTTTTGCACCTGAGACAGCTTTTTACCCACTATCCCCTTTTCTGGCTGTCAAGTCTTTCTGTAACAGGTTCAAAGGACAGTGTGGAAAAGGCAGAGCCCCTTCTCCGGATCCTCCCAAACCTTTCTATGTGGAATCACGGCAGTTTTGCTCAGGTCTGCATCAGCCAGGATTTATGTCTGGCATGTCTGAAAGCTTTCTTGGGTATGAAAATCCTTCTTTAAAAAGAACAAACTAAAAGCAGAGAGAAAGAAAGCTCACTGAGCAGTAGAAACTACCCAAGTAAAACAGGCTGAAGGCTGAGGTATATGGTTTAATTGGGGGTGTATTTGGGCTGGCAGGAAATGCCACTGATAAGAAGTTAAGGACTAAATGGACAATGTCTTCTAAGGGATTTCAAATTCTTTGAAGGGCCTATAAGGCAGCAGTCCCCTCACAGTCTGTGTTGCAACCAGGGTTAATTATGGATTTATATATGTGGAGAAAAGGCTTGATAATAATCTGTAATAAGCCTAAATTGGAGAGAGACAACCTGAGGTCAGAGAAGTTATTAGTCTGCCACAGAGAACTTGTAATGAAGCCAGAAAATGATGCATGTGTAAGAAACCTCAAACCCACCCTCCCCCTCCTTCCCAATTTGAGGTAGCCCTGCCTTCATCATCCTCCCTTCCTGACTTGCACAAATCAAGGATTTCCCTTTTCCTAATATCTGTTAAATTTATTTCCCCTTTTTCATACAGCATCCAGATTTACCAATCACTCTGTTACCCATGCTGTCACACACTCTCAAGGAGTCAGCAGAAAAGGTAGCTGGTTTCTGGAACACAGGAATTTTCCAGGATTTCATCATTTTCTGAAGATGGAGATGGTCTTCCTCATATGGAAAAAAAAAGGTGTTTTTGGAGGCCAACAGCAACTCCTTACCCAGGCAAGCAGCCAGGATTTACCTGGCTGAGTCTCTGCAGCTCTGCTAGAGGATGGAGGTCAGAGTCTGGGAGAGTTCCAGCTGTGATGTAAAAGTACCAGAAAAGCTCTGGAGACCGTGGATTGAATGCCAGTTTTCTGTCGTGTTGTCAGAAACATCAGGTATCTACAAGTGAACAAATTATTCACCCTGGGGCTCTCTAACTTAATTTTCTGTATGCATGTTAAATCAAATTAAAAATCTTGCCTTTCCAAGAAGTTACTTTACTGCATTTCCAAAGGTGCAGCTTGATCAGCTGACTTTGATTTCACCAGAGACCTACGTTGCACAGAGAGTGCCTGCCAAACCTGCACACACACACACACACACACACACACACACACACACACAAGTGTTTAAGTGCTTGTTCTAAAAGGAGAGAGAGAGGAAAAAACCAAACAAACCAAACAACAAAACAGTCTTCCTGGCTTTAAATGTTTGATACTCCCTATATTCTGAATGGGCAGTTTTTAAGGGAGAAATTTAAATAAAAACAGTGGTGACAGAGCAGGGCTCTCAGGCTGGGCTCAACACCATTCTCAGAACCCAGGGTGTGTGTGTAGGACTGTCCTGCTTCCCACCACCATTTACAGTGCTGGGTGCTCACACCACACTCAGATTTTGGTAATGGTCATGCAAAATTCAGAAGTGACAAGGTTTAGGTGACCTCTGAACACTCAAAGCAATACTGGCACTAAATTCTTCCTCTTGCCCAAAATAAAGAAGCTCGAGGAGGCATTGATCTGTGCCATGCTGGACTTGTGGCTGTTTCCGTTGGGAACTGGGCTCCCCCTGCACATCCAGCACTTCAGGAAAGACCCAGGTATGATCCCCAAGGCTCGCTCAGCCCTTTTTGTCTGCCCTGCATCTGCTCACAAGGGCTTTAATGATTGCCAACTGGAAGGGTTGGTTTTGTTAGAAAGCACAGAGGAGTGGAGTACAAAACCTCCCCTTGCAGATTCCCACTAATTGCTTTCCAAGGTTTTCCAGTCCAAAGGGAAAAGTGGTGCTTCTCTCTTTCCCTTTTAGTGAAGGCCACGATTTCAATTTAAGTTATGGGTAGGATAAAAACCTATCTTTAAATAGGCAGGTGAATAGAAATGCCTGAAGACCCTGGGTTTATGGATCAAAAGCTTTAGAGCCAGGAGACTGCAGTAATAGGTGCTTCCATTAGAAACACATGTGCTGAATTTTAGGCAAAATACTTTTGTTTCCAATACCACCAGATACTAGAAATCAACCATTCATTTTTAGGTCTTTGAGTTAAATGAGCATACTTGCTAAAGACATCATTCCTAACATGAAAGAACATTTTTTTGGTAACCTATAAGCCTAAGATTTCATTTTCTTGTGGCTAGCTGCTCATGTAATGAGGGAGAATATATTTTCCCTTCAGAAAATATCTAGGT
The DNA here is from genome assembly GCA_013397315.1 of Donacobius atricapilla. Classification (NCBI taxonomy): domain Eukaryota; kingdom Metazoa; phylum Chordata; class Aves; order Passeriformes; family Mimidae; genus Donacobius; species Donacobius atricapilla. The sequence goes on from WBMY01000527.1 coordinate 755,807, forward strand.
TTGTGTAAAGTCTCCATCTGAGACTCACATTAAATGTTGATTTCTTCTGTGACTAAGAAATTATACCAAGGCTTGTACAAATATGCATCTAAGCCTTGCAATTCTCATGAATGATGGCATTTTAAATGCAGTCAATTAAAGACCTTTCACTTTTCATGCAAAAGATGTGGTAAAAATGAGCAACAAAAATCAATTACCTGTTCAACCTTTGATTCAGAAAAATCAATGCCAAACTTCAGGTGTATTCTGCTGCATTCTGGACTGTAACTTTTTTGTGCTTTTGGGTGGAAAGGATGCCAGTCGGAATACAAAGCATTTAACACATTTGCAAAGATGTCTGAATGTGTTAGTGCCAGGAACCAACCTTGGATTTCTACCATGTTTAGCCCAAGAATATAAATTGCCGCTCCTGATTTTTTTACTGGATCTGTAGTTCAAAACTAATCTGAATAATTCCTGTGCCAGGATGCACTTCTAATTGTCAATTGCAGTTTGAGAATTAGAAGTTTTGAGAATTGCAAGTTGAGCAAGCACAACCCAAAAAAGGATGTTTTAAGAAAAAAAATCGATGCTAAGGAATGACCAGGCTTAGCTTTATTTAGTTTTTGGTACCTGATAAGGGACTGCACAGTGGTGATGTTACATGAGGCAACTCTCTCCCTAAGTTCTTTTGGGGCAATAATTTTCTTTCCTTTAATTTACCAATGGCTCCATAATAAAGGAGGAAAGAAAAGCAACAAGAAGTGTTTTACAGCTGAGTGAGAATGGAAAACCTTAATTTCTGTCATTGTCTTCTGGAAAAGTTATGTACAGCCAACCACCAGGCTTGTGGTAAATGCCCAATAATGCTGATAGCAAGAGAGAGTCATTACAGCTACCAGAAATGCCCCAAACCAGCATCCCCCAAAATGAGAATGGAATAAAAATTACAGATGAACCACAGAGCTTATCTGCTTTTGTACTTCATTCACAGTTCCCTCATTTGATTCAGAAAAAAGTCGAAGTACAACTGGTGAGTCAAGTCTCTGACCTCACTTAAATCTCAGAGCTAAACTTGTGATTATGGCACTTCCTCATAGCTGTTCTAATTTGTGAGTTATGATATCATGATTTTCCCATTATAAGCTGTTCTTTCAAAACACATATTTGGATTAACAGTAAGATATAAAGTATCTCTGTGTGTCCCCCAAAACAAAGATAAATCAGGAAAATATTCTACGGGGTATATCTTATGATTAAAAGTACATTAATAGGTTTCTAGGATAATATCCAAGTTATTGGAACCTATTAAGGAAACAATGGGGCTTTTCTGATGGCTAGGGGAGAGCCATTCATTACTTTTGTTGCATGAATTTCTCCTGGTCAAACCTGGAACCAGTTCACAGTGGCCACAGAACCCACAATCATCTCCTCCATAGCACCTGAGTAAATCTGAATGGAATCCTATTAACCGCTGATTTTCTTCATTTTGTAAAAGATCACTTCTTCAGAAACCCTGGAGTGAACCACAGAATCATTAATACTTGGAAGGGGTGCACAGAGATCATCTAGTCCAGGCTCCTGTCCGAAACACAGCCATCCTAGGCCAGATAACCCAAGGCTTGGCCTTGTCAAGTTGTGCATCTCTCTGAGGATGGAGAGTCCCCACTCTTCCACCACCAGCTGTCCCAGTACCCCATCCTCCTCCATGAGGACAAAACATTTCTCTGTACCTACCCAGCATTTCCCATTGCCCAGCTTGGATCTGTAGCTCCCCTGTTCTGTCACAGGGATGAATTTTTTTCTACACACTCCACCCTCAGGTGGCTGCAGACAGCAGCAAGTTTTCCCCTGAGCCTTCCCTTTTTATTCCCCAGTGCCAAGGATATGTCAGATACTCCAGTCCTAAACATCTTGGTGATACTCTTACAGACAGATGGAATAGCTGCAGATTAAAATGCCACATTAAAAAATAGATCTATTTGAATCTGGTTAAGTGTAAAATAAATGAAAGATTCCAAGCTCTAAAGAGAAGTTATTTCTATTTTCTCTTCTGGAAAAGGATGTCTGGAGTGCCCTCAATGCTCTCATATCTTTCAGAAGCACTTGTGCATCACAAGGGTTTCTGTTGCACATCTGGGTAGTGGAAACCCCTTTCAAAATGCATCATTATTCAGTGTTACACAGTGGAAAGTACAAGCTGTAATGCTTGCAGTGAGCTCGGAAACAACTGCACACCCTTCCTTCACCTGAGCAGGGATCTGAGCCACACAGACCATGCAGGTGAACCTTCAGCCAGCATCAGATCAGGAAAAACAGCCTTACAGCTAATGAGGATCCATAACCAACTTAGGGAACACATCCTAACCCAGCAGGAGCTTCTCTTCTACAGGATGGTTTTTATTTATCAAATACAAAGTAGGGATTTATAGAGATACAACAGGTGTCCAATAATCGTACTAGGAACATGCAGAGAAAGCCTATAAAAACAGTTATTTGCTCTTGCTGGTACTCTCTTTCAAACCCAACCTTCACTAACACAGCTCAACCACACAATAACACAGCTCAATCACATCAAAGCTTCTAAATATGCAACCCTGCATCAGATCTAAAAATTAACAGCAATATGAGCAAACTCTTAATGGCCTAGGTGATGTTCTTGGTCAAAATACCACATACCTATTACATTTCCATTAATAGTTAACTATTTTGTTTTATAGATAGAAATTAATATTCTGACTTCCTAAAAAACCTCATGGATGAACACACTTCTCTCAGATAATTAGTATTTGGTAGTAGCATTGTTGAAGATCTTGGGAGTTCCCCACATTATGCTCTCAGTTTAAAAACAAACAAACCAGTCAAACAACCCCTAACAACAGAGAAACCATCCCTGGTTTATGCTAAAATAGAATTTCAGTTCTGAAATTTAAAACAGATTTTTTGTTTCTGTGGAATGGAGACAGAATGGTGCTTATGACCAGTTTGGTCACTCATTTTGATGTTGCCAGCATCTTCCCAGGACGTGAATAATTAACAGTGGGATACTCGGAGAGACTTGGGTGACTTCCTATATTTCTGTGCTTTAATAATGCCTGAAGCTTTTTAGATATGGAGAATTATCATCATTATATTCCTGTCTTCCTCCTAAGTAATTGATCTTCAGACTGTAACAACATGATCATGGTTGCTTAATTAGTCTCAGATTTTAGGAAAAAGAGCTTGATCAGTATTTATGCACTTCAATAGGCACTTTCAAGATCACCTCTTAAAGTGTGCAATTTGCCAGCTGCTGCACTACAAATGCCACACTCACATCAGAGAGACTCAACATCTGATTTTAAAACCCGCCTCTAAATATGCACTTTAATGAAACTGTCTAACCTGTTTATTTATTCATTATCACTGACTCAGAATTAAAGAATTCTGAATTCAAAATGTTGAGGTCAAAAGATCCTGTATTCCTTCCTACAGGAATTCAAGCAGCCTTCTTTTCTAGCCACACCACATGGACACAAAAATGCCTGGAACAGATTACCTTTACACAAACAGTTTTGGCCAATGACTTTAGGCCATTAAGTGCTAGCTAATCTCACTGTTAATATCCAAGCTACAGAGAAATGTTATGTATTTAAGAAGCTTAAATACTTATTAGCTCAGTCTGTGACAATTTAGCAATAATTTGGTCAATTATTGCATAGGGTTTTAATGTCTTTAATGATGTCACACTCTTCATGAAAAATTATTTAATCCAGTTGAACTGCATATTCATTTTTTCCTGATGAGGGTCATAACTCAATACCATTCTTTTCCATTTTTTTTCTCTTTATCAAAGACAGTCCAGCTATACCACTCCCAAAGCATCTACTTTTCACCAAGTGTGGATTTCCTAGGGAATGGAATGTGAAGTATTTGGAGGCTTCTTGCCCAATGAAGTATGATAAGAATTTCTAGTCTCATTGCTGGAAAGCAGTGAGTGTTCAAACAAAAAAATAGTATTATATAAATTCAATGTTACTTCTAGAGGCCTGTTCTGCTGTTATCAACAAGGATGCACATTCTTTGATAAAATATGGTTCCAGCACTACAACAGAGCAAGGTTAGAACCATGAAGCCTTAGGATTCGCGGGATGGTTTGGGTTGGAGGGGACCTCAAAGATCATCCAGTTCCATGGGCAGGGACACCTTCCACTACCCCAGGTTGCTCCGAGCCCTGTCCAACCCTGAGCCCCTGAGGGGTGTAGGCAAGCCTACCCCTGTCCCACAGCCCCAAAACAGCCTCACTGACCTGCACTGTGCAGCATCACCCCGCAGGCTGCAGCAGAAGAGCCCTCTGGAGCAGATTTCTCAGTCCCACCTCTCAGACTGGGTTGAATTGCTTGGTTGGGCCTGGCACACTTAACTATGAGTATTTCTTGGGATGGAGATTACACACCTCACACACCTTCAGATGCCTCTCCCAGCCCTCCATCGCACTCATGGGAAGTACTTTTCCCTTCCAAATATCTGCAAATCCCTTTGGCTGTGAGCTGTGTCTGCTGTGCACCTCCAAGACGTGGAGTGCATTCTCTTGGTGTTCTGAACAGCTGCTGGTCAGCAGCCAAAGCGACCATTACATATCTAACAATGTTGAAGGTGCTACCAAGACAATCAGCACACATGTGCGTTATAAAATGGGACATTCAGTGATATTTGCACTCTGGTCATGAACCCAGATGCTGTAAACCACGAGGAACCTGACATCACTGGATACAGGCACAACCCAGACTGAAAGCTCATTCCCCTTAAATCAAGTTTTTAAAAAGACTATTTTCAATGCAATGATTCTGTGAAATTATCTCAGCAAAAGAATTACTCTGCTTAAATATAACTTTGTTTGACACATGAGCACACTGAGGTCATACCCAGATCTCTATAAACATGTAAGTGCTTGAGGGGCATGAACAGTAAGATATAGGAGTTTCCACAATAATTGAATACTGACAAAACCATTTATTATGAACATCAGCTGTAGAGACAGACACAGGAACGTGGCTTTTGCACTCTTCAGAAAAGGACCTGCCACTGGACCAGTATGAATATAAAACTAAAGCTTCAGAGTAAGGGATGCCAGACTCACTGTCAGCTTCACTTTAGTGGATCTTCAGTCCCTTCAATTAATGTTTACTTTTTTCATGATGTCTTCAGATAGATGTCCTTTAGCTTTTCAACTTAACAGATGGATTTCTATCATTTCTACCACATCTTGTTTTGTGTATGTAGTAATGAGAGGTCATGAGTGCACTATAAAACAGATCTCTCAGGTCAGGAGGCCTTGAACAAAGGCAAATATTGCTAAAGGCAACATCCCCTTAACTGCTAAGTGAGGGGAACTAGAAAAACACCACATTGTCCTCATCAGAATATTTTTGCCTCCAACAGCTGGAACTTTTCAATGGAACTATTACTGGAAGAGAGTGGCAAAGTAATGTTTTTATCAGTTTACATGGACAGCTACTTGTACAAGCCAGGATCAGGCTGTTGTAGGTGTGCTGGCAAGAGATTAGTAGGAGCAGCTGGAATTTGAGAAACTCACCCCTGTAGCCTGCTGTTTGAGTAAGGCATTTTGGGCTCTTTAGCTGGTTGGTCTGTGACACATTTGCTTTTTCTTTATTTAAGTGAACAATGGCTTCTGTTACAATGCTTTAAAAACCCCAAATTATAATAGGATCTGACAGTTAATTAAGAAATAACTGGCTTTGATGAATGGCTGAAGCAGTTTATCTTCAGGAATGCTTCATCACCCTAGGAGCAAAAAAGAAAAGAATATTGTCTTTTTTCTGATTGTATCCAATAAATTCTCTGGGGAATGAAGCTATCTTGCTGTCTCCTATAGCATATGCAACTTTCTTAGGAATTTAGTTTTATATTTAGTTCTGATCACCAGGCGTTTTCCAAAGAATTATGAATCAGGCATCCAAGCAGCAGTAACAAAAATCATTACTGACCACCTTGCTGCAGTCAGAAAGATGCATAGGAGGAGCAACAAGGATTCCTCCTATGCCAGGACTGCAGTATGTAACTGTGGTTAAGGTCCTGCAATAAATTACTGCTTTGTGCCATAGCTCAAATTTAAGATCACACTGTTTTGCAAAAAGACCTTTATCATCTACTGAAGGTTGCCCAAAATTTTTATCTTACCCTAGCCAGAGATCACATATCAAAACCACGTATGTGACATGCAGGAAAAAGGCCAGCAGCTTAATGAGGTTATGTTCCCAGAATGCCACTAGGATGGATGTGCAATGTGACTTCCACATGACTTTTTCCAAAGCAAGCCATGACACTGAACGCAGTGAGAATCCTCAGTGAGATCAGAGAGAAGGAAAACAGTACCTGACTCCACTTAATTTATTCAGCAGTGCTGAATGTGGCAGGAATTTTAGCAGGACAATCCTGAGAGCCCTTCTAAAAGACAGATCTGAACTACTGGCCCTTGAGGAATCTCAGCACACAAAAAAATTTAAAGGATCAGCCAAAATAGCATGATACAACAATCATAGTTGAAGACTGAATCACAAAATATAAACTCCAGACTACATTCACCTTGTGCAGGTGATTAATTTAGATATCACAGCAACCAAGATTTAGGCACTCAGCCCCAGCAGGACATTTCAAAGAAATGCTCAAAACAGTCTGGAGCCCCTTCATCACCTCTGGCAGACATTGCTGAGTCATTTACCGCAGTGGCTGAGCTCCCTCACTTGATAAGGAAGGGGAAATTTTTGAAGGGCTTACTCTGCTTTCCTGCACAACAAACAACTGCTTCAAACACCAGCTGGTTCTCCTAACTCCTTAAAATTACATAAAGCCATTTGATTATGGTAGGAGAGCTACTGCCAGTGTTTCAGGAAGTCCCGAAGATGACCAGCATTAGTATTCGTGCCAGTTCTACCAGTGTGGCTGGAATTGCCACATGAAATCTTTGCTCCCCTCTCAGTTCCCTCAGTCCAGGGCACAGGTTGGTGCTGAGATGTTTGTGGAGGGGACCACAATCTACACATCAGAGCCACTGCAGAGATATGATCCAGCAGTGCCTGAGCCCTGCAGGGAAAGATATCTGGTTTTATAAAGTAACATCCATCCGTCCTGGAGGGGAAGGTTTTACAAAGGAAAGACACAAAGTCACATCCAGCACAGACACAGGAGTAAAATTCTTACAGATTTGTCATGTCTTGAATACTGACCCATCACCTAACCACCATGTGGGTGGAAGTTTCCTCCATTGTCTCTTTGGAGCCACAGAAATATGACCCATGGGAGGTGAATTTGATCCAACTGGCCCAAGTCCAGTTGTGACAGCAGCAGCTTTATCCACTGCCACTGCAGACATCAAAATCACCTCTTTACTGCAGGTGCGCCAAGATTTATTTATGCCTACCCCGTTTGGAAAAAGATAAGACCCTCAGCATGAAAGGCACAAACAACCAACAAACTCCCCCCCCCAAAAAAAAACATAGAAAACAACACTCCCCCAAATCTGCTCTTCTATTTTTTTAAACCCTTTATCTATAAACAAACAGCAGTGAGTTTGTTGTGTTTCTGTGATCCTGAGAAGCAATGTCTATGTTCCAGAGTTTTCCCAAGCATCTATATTGTAAAGATGTTTCCTTTGAATACACACAGAGAGATCAGAAGGGCTGCTCCAGCATTCCCATGGGAAAATTTAAACTTGTGAAACAAATGTTTTCATTGGCTGTGCTAAATTGGAGTTTAACTCTTTTTTTTTTTTTTTAAACCAAGTGCAATTTGCAACCCACATTATTACTGCTGCTTTGTTAAAAATATGTGATTTCAAGAGAGAAAAAATAGAATTGCTCCTAAGGGTTTGCAGTTAATGGCTGAGGGACGTACAGCAGCATTGTTATTTGTTCACAGATGGATAACTCGAAATGCTAGCAGTAGTTCAATGTTTAAACAAACAACTTCTAGAAGTAATTGACTGTTCAATCGCTTTTACTTCTGGATAGTATCAACTCTCTCATTTCCAGTTTTTCTGCCTGTCTTCACAGCCCTGCTGGTACTGGATTTGTTTTTCCCCTTAGAAGTCCTGAGACACTTCTGTCCATTATCATCAGTCAGAATAATAATTTTTATGGCTTTGACGGCAACCCATATTATCATATTCAAGTATTATCAATATTTGTAAATACCAATTCTTATTCATGTTTTACTTAAGAAAAAACCCAATACCTTTCTCGAAAAGCCAACCCAATTTTTAGCCCTGTGTCATAAGAAAATTAAAGTGATTGTAAAGTCTGCATTGTTTTACATCGTTGTTGGCTTTCCATCTTAGTATATCTGAGATGGAATTTCTATAACCACTTTGACAGAAGAGCAGGGATCACAGTTATGCTTTGTTCTAATAAACCTACTAAAAATAGAAGTAGCAAAGAAGATGAAAAAAGCGATCCCCCACTAGTGGTGCCCCACAAACAGGAAAGACTGCAATATAAACTTCTATTTTATTAGACACCAGAGAATCGAAGCACACAAGAGGCTCCGCAATATCCCAGCTGTGGGAAAAGCTTCAACTGGAACTTAGATTTTACTGGACATCAAAGAGTCCAGCCATGAAACTCAAATCCATAGGAAACCCAGCTTCATTGGTTGTGCCCCCCACAGACAATGTATGTTAGGAAATAGGTATTTATCAGAGATTTGATCCCATGTTCATGCCCTCTCCTGTGTACATGCACACGTCAGTAAATGCAGCCAGCACACACGCAGGCTGCAGAAGATGCTGTCTGTCTGCAAGAACAAAGCACTGTAAATCAGGAAACTTTGGCACCCTTCCTGACTCTTTCACCAGGCTCCAATGTGTGATCTCAGGAAAAAATCAAAACATTCCCATGGGTCAGGTTTCCTTTACCCAAATATATACCCATATATGTTTATATTTATACAGCACTTGTGATTCTCAGCTAGAAGGCGGTCTGCGAAAGCGAGGAAGTTTGGAAGTGTTGCTAATATTGCTCATTTTCCTACACAGCACACCTGGCTCTGTACTTGAAAGATTCATTACTATTTCTACAGTAAGTTACCTTCTCCAGTTATAGAAGACCTCTCTCAAATAAAAACCCCCAATCATTTCTGAACCACTCTCTCCAACCCCAGTGAGAGGAGCAACCCAATTTAAAATGCAATGCAGTTTTGCAGATTATAAAAGCATAACAATGTATTAAAAGCCACATAGACATCTTTTACTATGAGGGCAGAAAATGATACAAGAGCCAGATTTTTGAAAATAACACTGTTTAAAAAAAAAATTCTAAAAAGTATTTTCAGGTTTGTTTTTTTTTTTTTTTTTCTGCTGAGGCAGCTGTCCAAGCGGAACAAATTCTACATCTCAAGAATCATTTAAAGCAACAGTTTTACCCTGCCAATCAAGGCTATGAGGCTCAAAATTAATGCCATCTCTAAACTCTAAGACAGAAGGTCCTGGATACCTTAAAACATCTCTTTGTGCTAAAGACTCTTCCTGAAAGCCAGTTTTGAAATCAAACCGCTCGCTTTTTTCCAGAGAGCCAACATAAAGAAGGAAGAGGGGACATTGGACCCCAGCCCCAGGGCAGGGAGGCTACAGAGCACAGTGGTGGAGCAGAGCTGCAAACCCAGCTAAGGAAGAAGTGATGCCTTGGAGTGGCTACCTAGACCAGGGGCTAGACAGAATGAAGAGAATAAAGGGGCTATTTATTAAAGGCCTTCAACAAATACATCTTGGGCAGCCAAAAGCTTCACAGAGGCTACACCTGAGGTGGACAGTGGTCATGAGTTTTTCAGACAGATATAAATTGGGTCTATTTGCATATCCGGGGTTAATCCTCCAATTACAGCTACAGGTAATGAAGTTATGTACCCCCAGTTTGCTCCCTCCCAATACACTTTTGTTTATACTTTTCGGAGCCTGAGGCAGATCGTGTCCTTGGTTCTCAGGCCTGGAAGGATTATTTTGTCTGACCACAATGTGAAGAGAGCTTACTAACACTCTACATGGAGTTCAGAATTATACACTAATGCAGTACAGGATCTGAAAAATATAAAAGCTAAAATCTTAAGGCATCAGAAGGATGGCAAGAGACCACAGCATGCGCTGCCTGAGAGAGGTCATCCCAGGATACAGGGGGAAGCCTGTGCAGACTGCTCTGCAGGGAGAGGCATCTCTGCAGCGCTGACCGACCGTTTTCCATGGAAAGGGTGTGGCCAAGGATAACACCATGTTTCTTAAGTTAGCTCACTGCCTCACCAGAGCCCTTTCAGAGAGTGGGAAGAGGCAGGAAGAGAAGAGGAGCAGACTTGTTCGTCTTTCTCTCCCTCTGTCCCTTCCAACGCTCCCAATTCCACTATTATCATAACACCAATTATAAGCTGCAGCAAACAAGAAGGCAGGAAATAGTCTCAGAGGCACATCCACTCCATCTGTCTCTTCTCCAGGCACCATGCATGGAAGCTCATAATTAACAGGAAGTGTTTCAGTGTTTTGACTAGGCCAGAAAAAGCAAGGGTTTACCTAAAGTAACACTGGCAAAGCCACTATTAATATAGCACATAGTCCTTTAATGAGGTAATCTCTGCACCATCAGAGCCCTTCTCTGTGTGCCCCCAGACTGACGTCTGACCTCAGCAGCCACCAGAGGGGAAAACAAAGAGTCCATGACAACATGGCTAATAACACACAAACCCCACTGCTTGTGCTGGGCCTTTATTGACACAGGTTATGCTGCAGCTGACTTCTACCCCAGGAGCTACAACAACAAACCAAGCACAGCCCAGACACGGCCTGAATGGCTGTTGTGACAGAGTCGTGGCACCAAAGAATGGCTCCAACAGGCCATCAGAATGATCCACTCTGGCAGTGGTAAGGTATCTGCCCAGCTCCAGGCTCATGTTATGATTGGGTATTGTTGGCCCTTTGGGAATTGCCCATCATTACCGTGTGAACAAAAGCCACAGGTCTTTCCATCGAACTGGGCAAGCCACGGATGGCCCTTTGTATAAAACTGATAATTGATGTGTTGAAATGTCCCCAAAGCCCTTCATTATATTTTACTGCATAGGGCCAGTGGATAATCAGAGGAGAATGCCAGCAAAACCCAAGGAGTCTGCTGAGGCAGCAAGTGCTAATGCAATTTTTTACCACAATATATAAATAACCCCCCAAGTTCCTCTCGTAAGCATATGTGGTAAAAGCAGCATGCAAAGCTTTTATCACGCAACTCTTGTGTTGCTTTAGCATAGTTAATCAAATAAAAGCTTCCAGAGCTCTGACTAATGAAAATCTACACCCTACATTTGCTTTGGCAGTTGGACACCAATATTATGTTACTAAAGCAATGGAGCTTTAATACAAAAATGAGCAAACTGAAGGAATTGTGCTAAGAGAGGAAAGATGAGAGCAACAAGATGGTGTTAAATTCCCAGAACATGATTAGACAGATCCCCTGTTTTGTTCTTCTCTTCAGAAAGGTCTCCAGATCTCTGTATCAATATGAGAATCTCTATGTGTAAATAAACATAGTGCAGAAATGCTTATAAATGCTATGTCTGCCTTTATAAAAATTGCTGCCTGTGGGCTGAAGGAAATCCCTTGGATGCCTCCCTACATCCCACCTATGCTCTCCATGCTGTGCCTAAATTTTAACATACATTAGCAATATTCAATCTTCCATTTTTTATTGAAAAGTTTTGATATTTCAAACACACATCAATATAACTTAATCACACTAATGTCAAATAAAGCTCATCCATTTCATTTCTCTCACAATTTTATGGTGATTTTGGGTACCAGGAAAACCAGAAAAAACAAATGTTTTTGGAGGTCAAGGGAATTTTCACCTGCCTTTCTCTTGCTATCAACATTCATATATTTCTTTAATTTTTAAGCAAAAGCATCTCATTTCAATCTATTGAGCTGACACAAAACACTTCATCTGAGTTAATCTCAACATTAAAATGCATTTCCCATTGCCATAGAGAAGTTCTTGTTCAGATCCCATTTATGTTAGGCTTTCTGTATCCCCCATAATAATTTCCAGTTGTATAACTCCATGATGAGTTGCACAAGACTAACCATGATATGTTACAAACAGGACTGGTTAAAGGAAAACTGTTATTTTATGTCAGAAATAGCCCTCTGGTCAGCTGAGGCTTCAGAAAACAAAGGCAGCTTGGATTTCAGGCCTTGGAGGGAAATGTATGCTTGGAAAAAGCAGGTATATTAAGTTGTTTTAAAACTAAATGTTTGCAATGCATTCAACTAAATTCTAATGGGCACCAAACTGACCTGAAACACTATACTGCAATTTGGGTTTCCTGCTGTGTTTTGGCAATATCTCAGGCTCTCACATGGAAAAAGTAGATTTAGTAGACACTGGATTTTCCACTAGACAATAGTTCTCCAACAGGTTCTGTCAGTAATTGAAATTATTCAATATTTCAGTGTATACAAGACCCTTTCCCCTCCTTCACTCCTCCCACTCCTGCTAGACACACAAAAAAGGGCCAAACCAGCAAATGGAAGGGTAAAAGAAAAAAAATTACACCAGACACCAATTGGCTTCCTTGGATTTCTCAGTCCTATTTTCAGGGCCCCTGAAACAATAGTTTCTTTCTCCAGTTAACTTGTTAATGAGCAGACATAGACAATCCCTCATCACATCAGGCTGGGGCTCCAAGGAAATTCACCAGCCGCTCATCTGGAATATATTCTTCTTCTGCAAATGTCTTCCTCTTTTCTGGACATCTCACAACGGATATCTTAGCTTGAGAAGTGGGAGTACCACTGGCCATGAAGAAACAAAACTGTTGAGCTGGTCAGTTTATCAGTAACTTTTGCTTGATGGGAATTGAGGGAATCTGGCCTTGGCCAGCTCATAAAGTGGGAACTAAACACAGTCCAGGTCATTCATACATGTCATACCCCAAAGAAACCAGGAATATGAGAGCATACACCTCTAGACTATTAATTCTTTTACCTTTTTATTATTTCCATGAGCAGCAGAAGCTCAGCTTCCCAACCAGAGCTGAGGCAAATACAAATGTCACTGCAAGGTTCAGTTCCTGCATCCACTGATGACAGAAAATCTACATAAGTAAATAACCAGCTCCTAGATCACTGGCCAGGTCACAGTCTGCAGCAGTGGAATTAACTCTTCACAAATAACTCTTCAGGTTACAGGTGGAAGGGTGGGAGCAGTCTGGCACACAGAGGTGTGAAAGGTATAGAAAAATGAAACTATACTTCTATTTCACTTTGCCTCCCTGCTCTCCACTTCCACACAGAGGTTTAAAGCAACTCTTGGCCCAGAAACAGCAGAGAAAAAGGAGGTTCACCTTTCACATCACCAAAAAACCTATCAATAGCAAAAATTTTAAAACTACAAGATTCAAAGCTGCCACACCTCTCGTGTAGGCTGTTCAAAGCACCAACCAGCATCCCCTTAAGTAAAACACTTAAGCTTTACTCAGATGTACATTACACAGCAGGTGACTCCTTCCAGCAGGAGTAAACTCAGGAGGGGCTAGAAGCCAAAGTTTCATTTTGGTGGGAAAGCAGAGCATAACAACAAACAGCTAAAATCCAGTCAATCCTTCAAGAAATTCTTTACCTCCTCAGAAGTGAGGTTCATGCTTTATCTCAGATGAACTTTAAACATTCTTCTAAACTTCTATTTCTTCAATACCCTCACTAGACTTCATATCCAGCTTCCCTAACCCAAGGGAGAAACGTCCTAAGCCAAAGCAATAATATGAAAATATTATGGTTGAGTAGCTCAGTTTCCAAGTGACATAAATTGGCAGTAGCTGTTGGGATTGTTGGAAAATTTAATAAAAAATTAGATTTTATTGTGCCAAAAAATCCTTATGCCTGGAATCATGTAACACTGTCCCACTGATGCTAGTACACAGAAACCAGAAAAACAGAGAAAAAGAGCAAATTCTGCCCAAAGGTTCTAAAAGTATCACTGATTTGAAGAGTTTTAGTCACTAAGCGCCCAGCAGGACACTCCTAAAACATGCTCTGGAAATCTTCATATTCCTAAAGTTTGTGAAGCTTCACAAGGGTGCATCACAAGACAGATTTATGCTTCTGAAAGAACTTGATTTTTAGCACAGCCTTGCCTAATGACTAATATTCAGAAATGTGGCAGAAAACAAAAGTTCTTAATAGAACTTATTAAGAACTTATTAACTTATTCTCTGGAAGTGCAGGGTGGCTATGCAAGAAACACACACAAAGGATAAAGAGCAAAGTGCTGAGTTCCTTCTGCCAACACTTTCCCCTCATGGTGACTTCCCCACCAAATGTCTGACAGGCTTTGAAATGATAATAATAATAATTTTATAAACCAAAAGATTAACATCCACAGGAACAAAAACCAGACAATTGTGAAACATGAACACAAAAATAGCTAAACCAGAGAGAGAGAAGAGAAAATATATTCTCTATAGCTACTGTATTCTTTCTGCATTCATGGGTTTAATTAAATTGCTGACTTTAAGTACCAGTAAACTCTCTTGTTTTGTTTTCTTAGGGTTTTTTTGTGGTTTTTTTTTGTTTTGTTTGGTTGTTTGTTTGTTTTTTATTGTTGTTGTTATTGTTTTATTGGAAGTGGGGGGTCAGATTGCTTGTTGATATGTTTTCTTTCAAAGACTCCAGTTTTGTTAGGAAACTGAGATGCAGCATTAAAATAAATGGAATGTGATAATGAGAGTTAGAGAATATTGATTGGAACATCACAGCTACTGGAATTTACATTTTAAGACTGACATAAATAAAAGCACCTCTGTCAAGGGAATAATGTTGTGTTAAAGCCAAGCCTTCAGAAATGAGGAAACACTCATTAAAAATATGCATTTTCATATAACCCCAGGCAAATATTCTACTGAAAAATGCTAAGTGATTCTGCCATTAACAACTGGGTTACACACACGAAGTTGAACGTACAGTGAACCTCCAGCCTCTGAATTATGGTGTCTGAACCACTGATGTCCTTCTAATGCCATTTTTTATATGTAAAAATTCCGCATTTTTCATGTAAGTGCATTTCTAAAGCACACACAAATAACATCAGTTTGATGGAACTTCCCCGATTTACTGCAGCAATAAAAAGCTAAAGAGTCTATGCAGTAAAGAGAGAACTGGAAGAGTTTCAAACTCAAAGAATTTGTTCACTTCATGCAAGAGAATGGGTCTCTGAAAAGTGAGGAAGCCCATTGGGGTGGGAGGCCCATTTTGGTATGGAAAAAGGCTCTTTCAGAAAGGCAGAATTTTTATGTGTTTGTGCAGTTCTGACAACGGTGGAGACTGAAGTACAAGGCTAAAGCAAATAAAAATTACAGAAAAACAGAATGTAACAGAAGCAGTTAATCATATCTGGCTTGAATATGTTTTGTATTACACAGTGTACTCCAGAGATACAGTGTTTTCGCTTCAAATATTCCATTTCTGGACAAGATGCTGAAAAGAAATGCACAGCATTTACAAGCACATAGCTACAGTAAAAAAGCTGCTGTCGCATCCCCTAGCAATTGTGACAAGCTGAGAATTCTGGGAGGACACACTCCACCAACTCCACAAAAGAATCAAGCACAGATAATTGATTTCTCTCATTTGAGTCTCTGAAGAGGCTCCACAATGTGACAGCTTATCTGAAAACAGAACCAAAAATGGGTTCTGAAAACACTTCCTATAAAAGTAATTTGTACGGAAAGGATATCATAATAAGGACACCATAAAAAATATTTAGTGAAATGGAGAAAATGAGTAGGCACTGAAAGATTGACTTTAGACAACCAGTACTGAGGTGGAATACGTAGAAATTCCCTTAGAATTCCTTGTTTGCTTTTACTCCCAGTGTGCAAGCACAGATCTCAGGCACACGGACAAGAGATGTGACAGAGGCTGCAGGTGTCAGCTCCTTGGGACAGGATGGTGTTGTTTCAGTGAGCAGCAAAAGAAACTTCAGCTCAATGTCAGCAGCTTCAGCCCTGACATTAATTGATAAAGGGAACCCAACACCCTCTCCTTGTTGTACAAAATGTGTGTAACAGCAAGGGCTCTGTTATGTTTTCAAAGGAGCTGACATCCTAGATGAGGTTTTATCTGTGTGCTGGTCACCCAGATCATACAACATGGATTGCAAGACTGCAGCATGTGGCAGGAAAAGAAGCAGTTTTGGCTCAGAACTACTGTCAGGTTAAGAGACTGAACTTACTTCCAGGGAATAATCAGGCGCTTGATTCAGCCCTCACAGTACTGAAAATGTCTCACCAGGTTTAATTTATGTCCTCAACAAGTCAGGAAAATAAAACATTACATAAGGTGGAAGTCAATTCAGAAGAAAGACTTCAATTTAAATAAAAAATTTATGTAAAAAACCCCCTTCAATTTAAATAAAAAAACCCCCACTGTTCTTCAGTGAAAACAGGTTTTCTTAGGCACTTAACACAAGTCCTTTCCAAGGCCTTTTCCTCTCTTTGTCAGCTTCACCTTGAAGAGGAGCAGTCATACAAGAGGGACATGAACATTATCCAATGTGCTTTCAAAGGTAAAAATCCAAGTTATTAGAAAAATACAAATTTGGAAAGAGCACATCATTTTTTTTTTAATTCCCAAATTTTGCCAAAACCAAGCAGCAGCCAAGGGAAAGGAAAGTTCTGCCACACATGACAATTCAACTTTTTTACTGCCTTTGTAAAAATTATATTTGAGAGTACCTGCCTGTGCCAGAGTGGGTCAGACTGAGGGCAAGAGGGTGAATTGTCCAAACTTCTTTGGAATCTGGCTGATCAAACTGGGAGGTGTGTGAGGTTCTGCAGGTCTGCCCTGCTGGACTTTCTTGGGAGAATGACCAAAGGCACCACAGCAGGACAAACTGCTGTGAGCCTGCAGCCAGGAATTTCTGTGCAGGATAAAGAATGAAATTTCCTATTTATTGCAGCAGAATAAAAAACCTGGCTGGGGAGGAGAACCAT
>WBMY01000527.1:774004-791909 GCA_013397315.1 Donacobius atricapilla
CCTAAAACAATCCTACATTTCTCCTTCAGTCTATAACTAGAGTTTTTTCATTCATCACTTAAAAAATAATAATAATTATAATAAAATATTTAAAGGATATGTAAAAGCAGGTATTGTATACCAAATGTCCAGACAGACAGTAGCCCAGGTTAGACACAAACCATGAGCCCGAGCTTCACCAAGGAGGTTGATTTCCCAGCCTTGGCCATAACTCAGTCTGCACAGTGGGAATAATTTATTCACGGGATTTGGTTATCGCTTCCTTTGTCTTCCTCCTTTGGAGGTCTCATGGTTACAGATGGAAAAGGAGCCCCAGTCCAGAGAGAGAGCTGTTCTGAAATGGTGCAGCAAAAATATCTGTGTTCTTATTTGGCTGGGGCAACAGGAGAAAGGCCAAAGTACACATTTCTGGTAGTGTTTGAATTAATATCTCCTAGAAAACTCCCAGTGGGGTTGCTAGGAGGGGAAGCCAAAGCCAGAATTCAAAGGGTAGGAGGGGTTAAACCAATGAATGGAACTCTTTTCCTTTTCCTAAAATATGTAAAGCTGAGAGACAGGAAATCAACATAGCAAGATCCCAACTAAGAGCAGAGAAGTGAGGATATGGGTGGTTTGATCTGGGGCTGTTCTCTGCAGTGCCACAGGGAAGAAGAAAACATGCAGAAACAGCCAGCCAGAGTGGATGGAAACCTCCCCTTTCCCATTCACAGCAGCTCAACGGCNTTCAATTTAAATAAAAAAACCCCCACTGTTCTTCAGTGAAAACAGGTTTTCTTAGGCACTTAACACAAGTCCTTTCCAAGGCCTTTTCCTCTCTTTGTCAGCTTCACCTTGAAGAGGAGCAGTCATACAAGAGGGACATGAACATTATCCAATGTGCTTTCAAAGGTAAAAATCCAAGTTATTAGAAAAATACAAATTTGGAAAGAGCACATCATTTTTTTTTTAATTCCCAAATTTTGCCAAAACCAAGCAGCAGCCAAGGGAAAGGAAAGTTCTGCCACACATGACAATTCAACTTTTTTACTGCCTTTGTAAAAATTATATTTGAGAGTACCTGCCTGTGCCAGAGTGGGTCAGACTGAGGGCAAGAGGGTGAATTGTCCAAACTTCTTTGGAATCTGGCTGATCAAACTGGGAGGTGTGTGAGGTTCTGCAGGTCTGCCCTGCTGGACTTTCTTGGGAGAATGACCAAAGGCACCACAGCAGGACAAACTGCTGTGAGCCTGCAGCCAGGAATTTCTGTGCAGGATAAAGAATGAAATTTCCTATTTATTGCAGCAGAATAAAAAACCTGGCTGGGGAGGAGAACCATCTGTTTTCCAAGTGTAATGCCATACCTGAAGGAGACAGCAGGGTTAGAGATGAGACGGATGTGAGCAGTTGCCATGCCAAATTCTTGGAGAATCCGTTTGCCACCTCATTCTGGTTTGGTTTGTATTCCTGCCCTTCTGGGTGTCCTCTGAACTGACCATCAATGAGAGCAGATGTGGAATCGGGCATATAAAGCGGGAAAAGTTTCCCTTTTCATTTGCAGAATGTATTTTGCATCCAAATGAAAATAGTTTTATTTGGTTAAAGAGTGATCTAATGCAGCAATTTGGTGCTCTAGGTTTTCAAGTTGATTATGGTTGGCCATGGCTGTGCCCTGCAAACATCCCGGGTTCGTGCATAATAACTGGGTTGATTTAATCCGTTAGGAAACAGGAAGGTTGGTTCCACTACATTTCTTGTTATATTTTGAGAAAAGGCTGGGTTTCTTCTGAGTTATTTTTTTAAAAAGCTATCCCCAATTTTCCCATTGATCTTTTAATTAATCACATCACTACTCCCCAAATAACTAAAATATTACCCAAACTCCAGAAAAACATAATCTCTTACTTTCTTCTAAAACAAGGTGTTGTGTTTTTTTCTTTCTAGCTCTTTCTGGCACACTTCTTTACTAAAATACCACAAGTACCACCATGACTCAGCAAGCAAATAATTCATGGAAAAAAACCAAACAACACCTTCTGTCTCTGAAGTCTGACACTCCTTGAATTAGGATCTCTAAGGGAAACTAGTTATCTTCATGCTGTCATACATTTATAGTATTGATATTAAAAATTAATTTATAGTAATATGTCAGGGAGACATGAATTGGTGAGACATTGATAATGGATATACCCATGGTGAATTTCAGATTATTTCAGTGACCACTAACTGAAGGAAATATTAAGTAGTCCATTTTAGAGAATAACGTTTAGCCCAGTACAATGCTATTGAACAAATTTATCACAAAGGAAAACTCTTATATTAATCTTAGTTCATGTGAAGAGCTGGGAGACACAGAAGCTGATGTCAATACAAGAATCTAGATCCCGAAATCTTTATTTTTTGGTGGCTGAGATCAACTAATTTGGCAAATATAACTGGGAAGCATACACTGAAATATTAAATACAGAAATACTGACAACAGTCAAAAGACACTATTTAAATCTATTTCCTAATGCCCTTTCAAATATGATTCATGAAAGAAAAACAAATAAACACAGCATACACATTGAATAATAAAAGTGCAATAGAACAAAAGAACAATAAAAGTAGTTATGGCATTTCATGGGGTTCTTTTCTCTAAATCACTAGTGAGAACATGATAAACCTTCTTTGATTCATTTGAGACCATCATTCATGGCAGGACTCAAAACAACAAATTATTCCCAGGGGGAAACACACCAGTACATTTTTCTATACAATTCTGCATTTTGTTTTCTGTCTTCATACAAGACAAAACCAAAGTAGAATTTATTCCTAATATGATGACAGAAGTTTTTCAAAGACTGCTACCCTTTAATTAAATTTCAACTTCTTTTGATAGAGCTAGATAGTATCCTAATTTATAACTGTGCAAAGTTTGTTTCAAGAAGCCTGAATTACAACACCATATACCAATACCATAGCATTGCAGCTGACATGAAATAAGTTTTCTATCAAAAATAGATCTGAAACAGTCTGATTAAAAATACTTTGCCACCAAGGAATTTTTGAACAGTACATTTTTGGACAGTATTTGGCAACTGATAAACTGGATGGGGAAGATCATATAAATATTGGGTGCTGAAAAATCAGGATATTGGAAATAGTTCAATTTTCAAGCGCCTAGACTGAATCATACTGTTTTTAAAGCTTATGTATTTAGAGGTTTTACTATCTGTTAGATTGACTAAAAGGAACTAAAAAATAAACACAAACCAGACAAATAAAAACCGCAAACAAACCAAAAACCTAAAACAATCCTACATTTCTCCTTCAGTCTATAACTAGAGTTTTTTCATTCATCACTTAAAAAATAATAATAATTATAATAAAATATTTAAAGGATATATAAAAGCAGGTATTGTATACCGAATGTCCAGACAGACAGTAGCCCAGGTTAGACACAAACCATGAGCCCGAGCTTCACCAAGGAGGTTGATTTCCCAGCCTTGGCCATAACTCAGTCTGCACAGTGGGAATAATTTATTCACGGGATTTGGTTATCGCTTCCTTTGTCTTCCTCCTTTGGAGGTCTCATGGTTACAGATGGAAAAGGAGCCCCAGTCCAGAGAGAGAGAGCTGTTCTGAAATGGTGCAGCAAAAATATCTGTGTTCTTATTTGGCTGGGGCAACAGGAGAAAGGCCAAAGTACACATTTCTGGTAGTGTTTGAATTAATATCTCCTAGAAAACTCCCAGTGGGGTTGCTAGGAGGGGAAGCCAAAGCCAGAATTCAAAGGGTAGGAGGGGTTAAACCAATGAATGGAACTCTTTTCCTTTTCCTAAAATATGTAAAGCTGAGAGACAGGAAATCAACATAGCAAGATCCCAACTAAGAGCAGAGAAGTGAGGATATGGGTGGTTTGATCTGGGGCTGTTCTCTGCAGTGTCACAGGGAAGAAGAAAACATGCAGAAACAGCCAGCCAGAGTGGATGGAAACCTCCCCTTTCCCATTCACAGCAGCTCAACGGCCCCACAGCCCCGAGAAGCCCTTTAAACAGCAATCTACCCTCTCAAAAAAAGATAGTGTTTCACCAGCCCAGACAAAAAGTACCTACTTCCCTGCTCACCTGTCACCGTGCAGCTTTAAAATAAAAAGCCAAGCCCTCCCCACACAGAGACCCACAAAGCAGAAGTGCATATTGTGCACACATGTCAGGGAGAGGTGGCAGGGCTGCCAGATGTTTGGGTCCAGATCAGTAACCAGACACCATACAGGCCTGAACAACAGGTAAAGAACCTCTTTCCCCCACAATGACATTTGCTTCCTTGGGAGACGACAAATCAGCTCAGCTTTGGTGAAAGTGATTCATCATTTTATAATGACAAACCAGAAACCTCGGGAGGAACATGCTACCCTCCCCGTTCTTTGTTTTTCCAGGGATGAAGAACAAAGTGGCATCAATTAATTATTAATTGAAAAGATCTTTTCACATGAAGGATGGTGAATTATTGTGCTTTGCTAACAATAGTTAATTTGTTTCTGAGCAAGACTTCTGAAATATTTCAGTATTTTTCTTCATGTTATATGCAAAGATTTGAGAGATTAATTGTCCAGATGTTTCCTTGGGTTTTGTTCTCTCTTTCTCACATAATAAAAATCTTTCAGCACACTTTTTTTCCCCAATAAACCCACAGTCCATCTGTTATACTTTGCTGGAGACATAAACCAGCACTACACGTGTGTTACAATCATTCTAAAGAATAAATCTTCACCATTTTCTTTTACAAATAAGGTGAAAGATTCCATTTTTATTTGTTAGGTAATGTCTTGATATGTTGCCCTTTGCCCTAAAACAAAGCTCTATTCACTAATACCTTCACCTTTGATTCTAATGTCACAGGGTAAAATATTCAAATTCCGAGTCAGGCCATCAAGTATTCCTGTCTCACGGCAGAAAAACTCTGGAAAAATACAGCAGAGTAAGTCTTTAACAGCTCTCTCCAGTTTAAATACAGCACAACTGCTTTAGAACAGTTCAGAACTAATCAGTCTCAGGCTGTCATGAGTGAAGTGAATAACAGTAGTGTGCATTTTTATTTCTGTATGTATTACAAGAAGCATTTGTTCTGTAAACTGAGCAAGTGAAAAAACAGATTAAAGTGTACGAAGTGTCAAGACCTACTTCCTAGATTGCTGCTGCAAAATGAAAGTCCTGAAGCAGAACTGATAAGAATTTTTTTCACTGTAGTCATGCAAAATTGGTAGTTTTCAAACATGGTTTCCAAACGCACTTTTGGGAAACAAAACTTCAAAGCCATTGTAAAGACAATGTTTTTTAGTTTAGTTGATACTACAAAAAAAAAAAAAAAAAAGCCTCAGAAATTTTTCTCATCTAGTCCTTCAAAATCCCACACCAAAAAATCCCAGCAGGAGAGTATTGAATAAAATAGTAAGGTAAGACCATGTCAAGAAGACCAACAACAGCAGATGTGTTACAGTCACACCCTCCACAAATTTGAAGGAAAACTTTACGTAAAAACAGCATTCTGACAAGGCAGATGAGACTTGAAGTGGGGTCCAGTATTTGTTGGAAGATTTCAGTCTCTTGAAGGTTTCCTAAAGTGTCAAACAGGTTTTGCACAGGACCAAATCCCAACTGGTGCCAGTTTGCAAGACAACTCATGAATCTTTCTCAAAGAACATTTCAGGTTGTCCTCAAGTCTTCCAGGAACACATAAAAGATTCCTAGCTACTTGATTTTTCTTCTTTTCTGCCCTTTAAAATGCATGGACCTGGGCTCTACCTTCACATGAGACGTGCCAGCTTTCCCCATCCATGAGTAATATGGTACTTTCCCTAAAAGAAGAAACCACTCACATCTAAGTAAAACCAACCATCTGCATTAATTAGTAAAAGATACCAAAGAATAATTTAAATGTTTACATAATCACTATTTCACTTATGCCAAAAGAGCATAGAAACACAGCTAGCATTAAAAAAACACTCCACAGGATAGGCAGTGAATAATCTATTTACATTTTTATCATAGTAAAAAGTCCAAGAGATTACTTACATTAGCTTATACCTTAACTTTCAAAACAACATCTCATTCAAAAATATTCATCCCAGCATCAGCTGCATCCTCTGAGAACACAGGTGCTTTTCTCACCGAGTTATAAAACTGAGATTTTTTTCACATTTCAAGGTAAACAAAGAGTGACATTGTAGTAATTTAGCAGTTTCCCAATTTTCTTTACTACCACTGCTCTGCCCTAACACCAGCTGGTTTCAGTCTCTGTCTCAACACAATGACAGAAATGTGCTTCCAGGCAATAAGGAAGACCTGAAATCACTTAAATATAGCCAGAATTGCCAGAATTTAACTCACAAATACCAATTAAAATAGCATTTTAACAACCACTTTAAAGAAGCCACTGTTTTAAGTAAGACGTGATGTAGTTCAGTCAAGCAGAACACTCAAATCCACAGCCATTATTGTCAAAGATGAAACAGGGAGGTATTATAATGGCTCCTTGGTTTTCTAGCTGTTGCCTGGAGAAACCTGGAGTCTGAGACTATTTATAAGAAGCTAGGAAATGTCATAAATGAGAGCAGATTCATCTATGCTGTGCACATTTGTGAAGTTTCTTAAGATGTTTGCATACTCACTGGAGAATGTTTAGGATGTGTAAAAAAAAGCATGTATAAAACCCACTACTCCTGTGATTGTTTTCTGGGAATCTGGTGGTAACTAGCTCTTGCATAGTCAGAACAGTTTCCAAAAGGCATTTGTTTTCC
The DNA here is from genome assembly GCA_013397315.1 of Donacobius atricapilla. Classification (NCBI taxonomy): domain Eukaryota; kingdom Metazoa; phylum Chordata; class Aves; order Passeriformes; family Mimidae; genus Donacobius; species Donacobius atricapilla. The sequence goes on from WBMY01000527.1 coordinate 780,762, forward strand.
CAGAACGGCGTGGGAGGGACATAAGGAACAAGGCAGGAGAAGAGAGAAGAAAACATTTCTTCCTCTTTGTGAAAGACCAAAATTCCTGTGTAGCTCAGGTGGGTTCTCCTTCTCTTGGAGAGCTGTCTTCGGATTCATCATGGCCTGTTTTAAAAGGCAAAGTCAGCATGTGGTATCCACTCCAGACAACACCACAAAGCAAACTAAGCAAACTTCTCAACTTGATATGGAATGCCAGGCTGGCCATGATCACTTTGTGGCACTCAGCAGTTTTAATCAACACCCCCAGTCCTCCTTCCCCTCAGGGCTGAGCACTATTGCACATTCAGGCATGAAAAACAAACAAACAAGGAAAAAAAAAACCAACCCAAGCAACCAACCAACTCAAAACCCCAAAGGTTTCAGTGAGCAATGCAATTTTCTTTAAGTGTTAAAGATTATCATTCACATCTCCTCTCTTATGAGCGTAACCTACTTATTATGTTAGCCAGCATATGCTGCAATCATGAGGAAAGAAGGAAGAAAGAAAAGTACTTCTCTGATAAATGCATCCAAAATGACAAAGTCAGTTGTTAAAATCTCTACAGCTGCCAGAGTTCCTATGTGGGCACAGAAATCTTCATTTAAGTTTTCTGACACAAGTTCAGTGTTTTTACAATAGTGTAGAAATAACACTAAATGCTCACCAAAAAAGCCAACTGAAGGCTTGACATTGTAACCTTATCCTGGCTTTGGTGTATCTGAAAGGATGCTGTAACATGAGCTTTTTAATAACACTTAATAAATATTTAGGGCCATCCATTATAAACGGTGGGTGCCACATGCAGAGCTGGGTGGGGTCGTTCTTTACAGCCACTCACCATCTGGTATCCCTGAGGAAAGTGATCTCCTGAGCCTGGCTTCGCTGCTGTGGTGTTAAATTACTTTCCTGCCTTTGCCCCCATTCATTTGCACCAGGAGTCAAGTAGATTCACCTGCCTGTGTCCCCTGCAGGACCATGTTCTGCAGCTGCTTCTATCCCCACCATTTAATAGACTGTCACATTATTCTGCTGCATTTAATTGGCAGGATGTGGGCAGAGGAAGGAACAATATCCACGGGTTAGTGTTCAAAGGGTCGAACCAGAGCAGTGAATCCCATGCCCTCCTCTCAGTTGCCACTGCTGTAAGGAGGCTACAAAACCTTTACCTGATAAAGACTGCTGGGTCAGTGAGAACCATCATAATTCAGTCACCACTGCATTTCTCCTTTTCTTTTTGTGTGTCAGAGCATCCAATTTCACTGAAGAGGCATAACAAGGTGCTGCATCTGGCCTCAGATCCTTGGGAGTGAACAGAGGAGCAAGCAAGTGACCTCCCTGTATACAACCTATTTGTAAAGCAGGTGACTGGCTCCCCTTAACTGGAGCTATATCACCGCCTGAAAACCACCTGGTTCATGGACAGTGTCCCTAGGAAAGGCTCAACTCCTTCCCATTGTAACAATTCCTTCTCTTTAGGGTTTCCAGTCAGCCAAGAGACACAAGCACTGTGGGTGATCTCAATCCACAGACCTTTCTTGGGGTCCATACATCTGTATTGACTTGTCTGTCTGGCCCCAGCAAAGAGATTCTTTAGCAGCCACATTTTCCTTTTGATTCAGTAGTGGCTTTATCTTCAAGATCCCTTTTCCCTGTCAGCTTTGAAACTTATGGGTTGAAAGTTTTGAGGAGAAAATAGCTACAGACCAAAGACTATGATCTCACCTAGAGACTTACTGCCCTAGGAAGGCACACTAAAAAATATTTTTTTAAATAGTAGTCCTGGATATATTAATCCAAGTATGTGTGTTCTTTTCTCCCTATGTTTTTTATGCTAGCTTTCATAAACAAAGTTAAAGAAAAGATTTAATTTTAATATATACACAAATAAAATCATTCCCTTGATAGCATGTTTCTTAAGGGTTTTATCAAAGAAACAGAAAGCAAAAGAAAATGTATCAGACTAAAGTCCCCTCTAAACTATGAGAAAAAGCTTAAATCTTAAAGAGATAAAAATGTTCAGGCATCAAGGTATCTCAATTCCCTTTTTTAATAATAACAAAACTAACAAAGTCATATCTAACATCTATATCATTGCTGTTCCTGGTATTTTTTTTTCTCACTAAGTCATACCATGTTCTCTCTTAGGTCCTGAACTTTTAAACATTTAAAACAGTGTATAATTTATCTCCCTGAGAGGTTCCAATGAAATCCCTGAAGCCATTCACAGGAGCAAATCTGTGGATGTGGTTGCGTGCCTGCAAGATGAGGCTCGGATAATGAGCATTTTATGGCAGCAACTTTGTGCTGTTTATTTGGATTGCTCAGCCACCAGCATACTTCTGGGCACTGCAAGATGTTAATCTGAACATTTATTAAATGGGAACAAGCATCTGGATCACCAGGAAATTTTAATTAAAGTATAAACTCAAGACTTTTCAAACTGTCACACCAGTCACATTGCTCGTGGGGCAGAACCCTTCCTCTGCTGCCTTGTTAGCATGGCTGATCATTTCTGGGCTGAGATAATCTGACTTCTTTGAGCAATATCAGTCACTAAACAGCACCAGCAAAAAATGATTAGTGGAAGGTTATTCTGTACATACAAACTTGTGCACAATTCAATGTACTTTCACTGTGTCACTGGAGTATCACCATTCTTGTCATGTTTAGGTTCAGAGCAAAAGAAGTTTTCATATCAGTGCAGGCTTCACAGAATCACAGAATGGCCTGGGTTAGAAGGGACCTCAAAGATTGCCTAATTCTAACCTCCCCTCCATGGGCAGGGACATCTTCCACTATCTCAGGTTGCTCCAAGCCCTGTCCAACCTGGCCTTGGACACTTCCAGGGATGGGGCAGCCCTTCCCTACTGCACAGACTTACACATTTTATAGTGAATTCAAAAAAAATGGTAGCAATTAGACAGGGGTTTTTTACAGATAAAATACTTTCAGAGGAAAACTTCTTGTGGTCGTGAGTAGAAGCTGCAAGGAGTTATGAGATCCCACAGAAAGGATGCCTGTCAAATCTGATGACTCAATTGCCACTGAAATCCATGTGACCAGATATCACATTAAAAACGCATAATGCAGCATGTTTACTTGGTCTTGTACTTTACAGAAGAAGCAACGAAATCAAGGGGGGCAAAAAGAAAGGAAATGTTTGCTGCTTTGCACAGTATAACCACACAGGCACATAGATGAGATAACAAAATACACGATGTGCAGAACACAGCAAGGCTGACTTGAAGCTGAGATCCCTAAGTGCCTGTCCCAGTATAAAAGGACTTTGGTGTGCTTGCATTTGTGGTGGGCAAAGTGCTACAACACGAAGCACCAGAAATGCTGGAAGCTACCTGACAAAGGATCCCTTTTGCTGAAGCAGCAGAAGAGACAGTGGGAATTTTTGCCACTGAAATTCCACCATGTGGATGCAGACGAAGTCTCCCACTGGAAATGGAGACAGGGCACACATGGGAAACAGAAAGGCCGCTGATGAGGGGAAAAAAGTGCTGAGCCACTGCTGTTTTAGCTGGAGCTCTGACAGCAGAATTGTCCCTGGGAAGTTTGGCTTCTGTTTTTGCTATCTTTATTCTGAGCCAACAGGAACTGAGTATATTGTATATTCAGGGTTGGAGCTACGTGATCCGTGAGGGTGAGTGATGGCCACAGAGACTGCGCTGATTCCTCTTTTCACAGGACTGAAAAGGGCAGTGAGGGAAGGGCTGGAGGAGTGTCCACAGATATTAATTGCCTTCTCCCATCCTCTGTTGGCAGCACACAATGTGATCAGTCAATCTTTCCTCAATTTCTGCAGTTTTGCTGGGTTCATACACAGAACATAATGATGATGAAAACTGTTAGGGATGCTTTTACTGCAGACAGGAGTTTTACTCAGGTTCCTTCAACATTCTGTGCCTTGTTGATAAAATTAGACAGTAGAAAAGAATTGGTAAGAAAGGAGTTTCATGCATGGGAGAAACTAAAGAACAGTTATTGCAACTACTGTGAGCCTTCTCCATGCTACAATGGGGTGTTTGGAAAATCTCCTACACATCTCTTACTGCAGCAGGCTTCTTGCATAACTGAACTCAAAGGGGATTTCCATCATGCTTTGACCAAGATTTCTATTTTTCATTCTGTCCAGATTAATGTGGGTGTTGTGGATAAAAAAGCACAAGAGAAAACAGGCACTGCCTCAAAGAATCCAGTAGAAAGCGCAAATATGCATGAATACACATGACCAGTAATAGTACAGATGTTTACAGCATCCATGCTCGTGTTCTGATGCCTCTTATGAGAGAGGAAAACCAGGAATGCATCCAACCCACTTGACACAGGTTTGATGTAGTGCACAGCATGACCAGCTTTCCCACTCTCTGGTATCAGCAAAAAAGGGAGGAACTTCACACAGCACCTCCTTCCTTCTCCTGTCTTGCCTGATCTGAAAGCAAACAATCTCCTCTACAGTCTAATTCTCCCATGTCTAGAAAAGTGATGAAATGAATCATGAAGATGAAAGGAGAAGATTACTCCTTGGCACACTGAAGCTTAAAAATTTGTCTCTAAAACATCAGGAATGGAATGGAATGGCTTGCAAGGAGTAGAGCATCCAAGGATTTTAGGTAATCAAACCAATACCTACTTAAATCTATTGAAAGAACCATCCAAAACAAATCAAGGCTTAAACTGGACTATGAGAACCCAAAGGGTTGTCAGCACAAGCTTTTAAGCATTTTGAAACACCTGAAAGAAAAATAACTTCAATACGTGTCTCCTTTGCAGTATTCTCTCCCTTCTGAATTGGTATAAACCAGGAGGAGGGGAAAAGACTAATTTGGACTAGATTTGATTAATATCACCCTCAGCTTGCTACCTGTAACTGATTCCTACCTGCTGCTCGTGAAATGGAGCTGCACTATTAGGGTGTTTCCTAAAGCCTTTCTGTTGACTTATAGAAATACAAAAAAAATGAGACGGGATTAAACCACGTTTTAGACAGAGAGGAGAATGCTTGGTGAGAAGAGTTATTAAAGCATGGATTGATGAGATAACTAAATAAAAATAACTTCTGATGTAATTTGCACAGGAAAAGTTTAATCTTTTTAGTTATTTTGTAACTGGATTTTACAAAAATAAACACCCATCTCCCAACCAAAGTCATAGGAAATTCATCAACACATCCTAGTTTTTAGCCTCTCTCACTATTCTTTCCTTTTGGGGGTAGTATGGATTTGACAGGCAAAGATAGAGGGATGGGAAGAAATAGAGTTCAGTTTTACTCCTTTTTTAACTAAATTCAGATATCTGTTAGCTACACAATTAAAACTACAATGTTTAAAATGCACATTAATGTTGTAGTGCAATAGGTCTACTCTACTTTAAAAGAAAAAAAACCTTGTAAGATTGATAGTAAGCTCCAGTGTAAAGTTTCAAAAGAAATGGAGATTTATCTAACTACGTAAAGGAAGTATTTATATAACAACACAAAAATTAAAAATAGACACTCAGGTAAACATATACATAAACGTTATTTACATTATATAAGTTCAATATTCACCAGAAAGCACAAATATCATGTAAATAAGCAGCGATTATTGGGTTATACTGTAAGTGCTCATGGAATGCAGGACACTGTATTATTTCCTGATGTTTTAAATTAGGTTTATTTAAAACAATCTGTTGTTTAATGAGTATTTTCCTCTGTAGAGACATATCAACATTCTGATTTGTTGACTGCTCTTTTCAGTCGAGGAAGGAGTTGAGCCAAGGAAAATCACAGCATTCCCTATTTATGTGTCCACACAAAGGAAATGCCTCCTAATGCTGAGTCAGCAGCATATTAGGCAGAAACACAATTAATGATCATTAAACCTCAGAGAAGCAATGTTTAGAGCCAGAGGAGTTTATTAAACCAGCTACAAAATCAAACCTGTGTCAAGTCTTAGCTGGGATTTAGAAAGTTGAGAAAACTACTGGCACTGCCGTCAGGTTCAACACTGGCAGAGGACTTAGATTCTCTCCACGGTCATGGCAACAACACTCTGGAAAAAAACTTCTCTGAAGGCATAAGGAAATTCCACTGCCAGGCACTGACACAGGTTGTAAAAGTCCATCACTCAGAGAACACTTAGAGCTTGATTCAGGAATCAGTGGTTTAGAGGGACAAGATTTTCCTTATTGATCCCAGGGTCGAGCTTGTGAAAACCAAACCCAAGCACTGTCCATCAGTTTGTCTGCCCTGCTTATTCTCTCCCAGAATTTCTGACCTGAAACTGCTCTGTGCTTTCCCACACAAACAGTGGGAATTGGGCAAGGTGCAGAGGGAGCAGAAGCTTGAACAGCACCCAGAAGGACTCACTCTGCGCACTCCTCAGACAACAGCAGAAAAGGAATTACCAAGCTGGCTGGGGGCAGTGCCTCATGTAACATGGTTATATTTCCCCATTCCACAGCGTGTGTCTGCCTTCCACTCTCCTATGCAGGTAACCAAGAAAATCTGTGAAAAAATTCCCAGATAAAAGCCTGAAACTAAGCTTTTCTTCTGTCACTAGCATTTTACAATCACCTTCTTTCCAAAGAATGTTCAAGGTCTGAAATTAAAGTTATTGTTATGATGTCACTTGAATATACCATAAGCTAAAGGAGACATAACTAGAATCTGAACAGACCTGTAATTTTTTTATGGTAATATTGCGTCTCCCTTCATTAAACTTTTCAATGTAACATAACTTTCCAAAATTATCCAGTCAATCCAAATATTAGAAAATTTGACCTGAAAATAGATACTTTCTATTCTGTTACACACCTCACAAAGAAGGGAAGCTGCACAGAAATGCATTGTTTTGTCTAAAGTCCAGCTGTATTCTACCCTGCCCACGCCTTATACTCAAAGCACAGAAGTTTAATGCTTGTGGTACTGTGACATGTAAAAAGATGATACAGGCTTTGCAAACTGCTCAGTCTTCAGGTCTGTGAATGGTGAATACCTTCTTACAAGCTCCCAAAGCTCCTGATGACACCACCATACATCATTATAAACCTGACACATCTCTTATGCCTCAACAGATTTAATTTTATTTCTGAAGGGAAAGGAAAATACCACCTGGGTCAGACTTGGCTCAGAGTGATGGGTGAACAGAACTGGCAGCCTGAGCCTTGAACACCTCCAGCAGCGAGAGCTCAGAGAATAAAAATGCGTGTCCTGAAATGGTTCCAGGTCAAGCAAGGCTTAAGCTGGCATGGAAACATGAGAGAGAAGTTGTACTGTGTCTGAAAGTGCTTTCTTCAAGAATAAAAGCTGAAAATGGCCAGCTGGACAGAGAACTAACATTGAACACAGTATGAAATGACTCTGTATTAATAAGTAATGAAAAGTATCTTGGATATTTAGCATGTGTTTAAAAAATCAGTTCTTCCTGAGGACTGTGAGTGCTAAAACAAAATTGCATTTCCCAGTTTATAAATTAGGCACACAAACAGCAGACTGTTTCCAGAGCCTGGCATACATATCCATAAGTTATAGTATTTCAAATTCCTAACTTACCTAATGTCTTCAATGTATTTATGTCTTGGTTGTATCAGTGGGGTAATTATCCCTCCCTTAGTCATGGCACTGCTTAAGGAATCCTGGCATGTACTTCTTCAGTAATAAGCACTTCATTTTGTCAATGACTTCACTTAAAACCTCTTAGCTTTCCAAGATTTGATTATTTTTACAGAGCATGAAAATTAACAACTCTACCTCTCATAAATTCTTTTATCTGCTTGGAAAAAAGTGCTGGTCCAAACTGCTGCACCATTTACGTGTCCAAGGTTGGCTTCAGCTGTCAGTAGTTTGCAGATTTGGCCTCGTGATATTTTTACTCCACTTTTCTTTGTCAGCGCCAACTGTGAGCTGTTTTCCTTGGTCAGCTGAGTACTACAGCCAACAAAATCCCCCTTCTCCTGGTACCAGTGAGATAGTTGTCAGTCAGAGAGGCTTGGCATGCTCAAGACTCCATTTCCCCACCCAAGGTCCCAGAAAAATAAAAGATACAGAGACAGGCCTATAAATGATAAGAAGAAAGAAAACATTTGTATTATATTGGGAGCCCACTAACACCACTGAACCTCAGAATCCGGCAGCTGTTATGGGGCAGAGTTGTCCCTGAGCCCATAAACGTTCACTCTGGACTGAAACTTGGCATGAAGTGATGCTACTTGACTGCTCCACATCTTATCCCAAACTCTGTTTCTCATCCAGAGGCAGCGATGGCACACAGCACTCTCTATTCATAGCAGATTTGGGAGGCTTGTGCCACTGCTACAGCAAACTCCATTATTTCTAACTGTGAAGGTTTCTGAAGCTTGATGAGGTAATGTTTTAAAGTAAAAGTGATCTTCGGGATCACTGTTCCCCAGACTTATGATATGTAGGATTTATTCCAAACTCAAAAGTGGCAGATGACTGGTTTTTCCTTCCTTTCTCTGCCAACAGACCAATTTGGCCACAGCAGTCTAAAAAAAATCTGTAAAAACTGCAGGAAGCCTTGCTTTTCCCCACCTCCTTTAGTTTTTAATCCAGAGTCTGAAGATGTTTTCCTTCTTTCCTACCTGTTTATTCTTCTATCTACCAGATAAAGGAAAATTTATGAAATCAAAGATAACCTTGCCCAAAAGAATCAATTGTTCACAAGTTGAAATACCAAGGGTCTCGGTCCCAATATGGTGTCATCAGGACTGGCATTCCACCCTGAGAGTTGGGACATGGGGAAAAATACAAATTGTTGATGCTGTTCCCAATAATATCCTTGATTCTACGAGGTCCAACACTTCCAGTAGCCTTCTACTAAACTGATCCATTTTGTCAGCTTGGCACCTCTCTATGGTATTATTTTAATGCATCTGGAGACAAGACTACAGGTTCTGCTGCTCTGTGATTGACATTCAATGTTCCAAGTGCTCCTTGCTGTTCTCTAGCAAGAAGTCAAAACTAGATCATTAAATAAGGTATCAGCACATCTGAAGGTCAAGGTCAGAGGCAGATCTCCACAGTATCCAGCATTTACAGCGAAGCTGAAGCCATTTTGACTGAGCGAACTGAATTTGGGTCATATCTCAGTGAGCTTCAGTTTAGGGTTTTATTGTACATTGTTCACCATTAAATTGATGCTTAAAAATACCCATTTTTAATGAATTGTATGGAAAAAAAGGTCTGCAACAGAGAAAGACTAGCAGCCTGCTTTTCCCAGAACATCTTACCATAGCCTTTGGTGGCCTTAGGAGGTGGAAACAGCAGTAAATTAATATCACCGGAAGTGTCAGCTGAGGTGTGGAGATATTGAAGAAAATGCCCCAAATACACAGAAAAACCTAAGGTATTATTGTTTGGTGTGGAACGATGTTCCCTAGAAAGCAAGGAGAGAACTAGCTGTGCAGAGAAAAACTTTGCTTCAGTGATAACTTCAACAATCCAACCAACTCAGGGTGGAGAATCAATCCCAGCACAAAAAAAAAAAACAACCCTGGAATGAGAGATAAGGCTTAAGGAACAACATCAGTAATATACTTTAGATAGAAACATCCCCACAGGGTGATGTCAATCAGAAAGTGGCAAGTGAGCAATTAAACCAAGGCTGGAAGATGAGATCATTGACCACAAGATTTTAGTTATGTGGTGCACGTAACTGAAGCCTTCAATTCATGTCTGTGTCAGGGAGCTCATGCAGCAGTATTAACAAATGCATTAACTGAGCTTGGATAAGCTTTCATTACACTGAATAAAAATAGCTTTATTATTATCCAGTAAATACATATCACACATTTGCAGCCCTTCATGGATTTACCTTGGGACTTTACTTCCAAAGACAAGGTATTGACTGATAGATTTTATGGCAGTAAAAAATCTGGAGGCTGGTTCAAAAAATCCCCAAAACATATTAAGCTATGATCTTTCTAGTCTGTGCACACTTTTGGAGTTTAGAGACGTTTCAATAAAAGATTATTAAATTCTGAATATGCCTGAAGCAAGAAACCTTAGGGAGGAATGAGATGGGACATGATAAAAAGTGCTAATAAGTGAAAGGAAGGTGGGTGTCAGGGAGGGTAACTGATTTTTTTTTTTTAAGTATTTGGGTTCAGGTTCTGATTGAGAAAAAGCAGGATTTGTCTTTGTTTCTGTCAGTAAGGGGAAGGTACAACAGCACAGTTACATGTATATGCATAAAGAGGAGAAAGCCTCTCCCACCAGAACATCTGACTGTATGTGCCACAGCCTTAAGGACTTTGCAATGGACTGAAGCCTCAAGATGAACTTTCCATTTCCCTTCTTTTAGAGATTTCAACACCTATTCTTTACTTGTGCAAATTAATAATATTAAGAGTTTAGCTAGAGGTTAGCTTACTCGTTAATGTTGAGCCTGGGGCCTGAATTTTATAAACAGCTAAGCCCTTTGCCCACTAATGTACAAGGTCAGCACATTTTTGTTGTGGAATATGATCTAAATGGATTAAAAATAATAAGCCTTGCCTTTAGAAACCCTTTATAAACCACCAATACAAAACAATAATATTTTCATGCATTGAAATCCCAATGAAGGTTTTGTAACATCACTGTGCACACATGATAACACTTCCCCACAAACACTCCCAACAATCCTTAATTACACATTCTCCATATCTTTCAGTACACTTTAAAATTAAATGTATTTCATTTGCAGTTGCTATCTCATGCTGAGGTTCAGAACGTAACTCAGCCTGTGCAAAATGCATCTTTTCTCTAATATTGTCTAAATGGTATCAGAAGTTATGAAACTAGAAGGGAAACAAAGAGAAATATATTGAACAGCTTGCCCAGAATAGTGTCTTAGAAACATGCACATGATACACGAAAGGAGTACAAGAAATTTAAACATACACTAAAATTCTTCATCTTAGAACTCGATGACTATATTACTAAAAGTTAATTTCTTTTTTCCAAGCAAAGAAAAGCCGTGCTCCACCACTGAATGTGTGACATCAGGGCTGACCTATGTGTAGGGATGCAGCCACCCAGGGCAAGGACAGAGAGGATGTGGCTGTTTTGTGCAAAGGTAGGAGCTGAGTGCTTACTCTGGCTTTTCTTACATGAGAAAAAAAAAAAGAAAAAA
>WBMY01000527.1:791925-902130 GCA_013397315.1 Donacobius atricapilla
AAAAAAGAGCTTGCCTTTCATCACAGGCAGATGTGATTGGATACTGTCATTAGGAGCATTAGGAGTTGCTCCTGTCTGGAGTTCTGGAGAGTGATTGACTGACAGCCAGAACAGGAGATTTGAAGCAAGTTAGCCATATGTTCAGAAGACAAAAGAGATTTATCATCTGTCTCCCCAAAGGAGGCCAAACTAAGGTTATTGAGTCTGCACAGAAAGTCAAATAATCACAGTGACATCAAAACTGACTTAATTGGTACAAAAGACACAGACAACTCTGCTGATTAACGACTAAATGAAGTAAGATGTTACATATAAAACACGTATAAGAAACTATATCTAGCTGTGCAAGCAGAAAAGGAACCAAAGCTGAAATACAGACACAAGTGTTCTAATGGAAAATCCAAATTTCTAGATTGAGAGATTTTATTTCTAAAGTCAGCTTTGTGTCCTGGCAGCTGAAACCATACTTCCTTGCTAAATCATGATTTTCAGCAAGCAAAAGACAACAAAGAAATACGGAGCTGATTGGGGTAATTCTATCTTCTATGCTGAAATGAATCAAAAGTGACACACAGAGCATCTACGGCACAAAGACTGTTGGTTCAACTAAATCCACTGGTTTCTTTTAAAAAAGTTTTTCTTTTATTTCTGTTCCCTTAACTCCCCCCTCAACCAACCAACCACCAAATAAAACAGCCCCCATGCCATAACATTTATTATTAACATATGACATAGAAATGATTTTCCTACATAAATGAACTTCTACACTAAAAACTAGTGAATCTAATGATTTCCCTGTCAGGACACATGTTCTTAACTAAGAGCACAGTGGGTACCAGTGAATAAACATCTGATACCTCAGCACTGAGGCAAGGGGCGAAAGGAAGGCTAAAAGAGCTGACAACAACATTCTCACCCACAAGAAAATGAGACCGGATAGACTCCATGTTTTGGCTTCCAGAAGAGGAAAAAAAAAAAAAAGATACTTCCCAAAACAAAGGTAAAATAATACATACATTTATATATGGGTATATATAGGTATGGAAACTGTAGGTAATGAGATGTGCATTCCCACGTCCTATTTGTCTGACCTTGAACTGTTACAGTTTGCCCCTGCTTAGCCACAAGAGGCAGGAAGTCTTCTGGCATTAATATTTTCTTTGTGGATATTTTCGTGCACATTTCAGGAAGAAACAGGGCTGCAGAAACAAATTCATCATGGCAGAAAACTTGCTGAAAGTTTTTCAGCCCTTTCTGCAGGTAGCCAAAAGTTTGTCATGCAGTAGGTAGGAGTGCAGTGAAAAACCACAATAAACCTGGAATACCAGAATTGAGCTAGAGATTTGAATCAGTGAACATCTGCTGGGGGAAAAAAGCAAGATGCTCTTGGCTCCTACCAGAGTTTTTTCAACTACAGAGTGAGTTTTAAAAACAGTTTCCAGCCAGGAATTTACCAGGTGTCTGAGGATGCAATGAAAACTGTCAAAATGTAATCAATAAAAGCTCAGGAGTCAAAATGTTAGGTGACAGCTAAACACAAAAAGGAAGAGTTGTTCAGTAATGGATTAGAGTGCAGGATGAAAGACTGGAGAAAACACACAGCCAATCTTTTTCTTTAAACAGAAAAAACCTCCAGTTCAGACTGGTTTATTTCAACCATTTCTATTAGACAAACTCCCACGTGGCTTTGGAACTGGACAATTTCCCTTTTTCTGGGTCATCATGATGAGATTCCTCCAGCACATTACCGGGTAACATTTTTAAAATGAAGGAAGAGAAACAGTATAAGAGCAGCCCTACATAAAACTCAGATATCGCTGGGTCACCTGTGTCTGTCTCTGTCACCTGAGGGTGACCAGTGTGCTCCAGTGTGTGGGTGGGTCTGCAACCCCAGGAAAAAATAATACTTGGTAATTTTTTGAGGAAACTGAATTCTCTCATATCCTTAAGTTCCCCTTTACTCTTCTGTGCCCAGAGCATGAAAAATAAGGAGGTCAAACACAACTGGCAAGGGCAGTTCAAGTGCCATGTGTAACAGATGCCATTCTTCGATAAAATTGTATCATATGCATGGAATTAAATTTCAAAATGTCCATTTCAAAACTAGATGATTGATAGTTTCTAAAAAGAAAATAAGTTCTCTGATAAAGCAGAAAAAAAATCCCTTTACATTTCAAAATTGTGTGCAAAAAACATCTACAATTCAAATTAACTATATTTGTTTTGTAGTAGTGTTGTCCCATCCTCTACCTGGTTAGGCTTCAGAAACTTTCCCTTTCCTGAGGCAGAAGACTTTAAACAAATGGCATTGCTGATATAAACCTGACTCAGCCTCCTCTCAAACACCTTCAGTACAGTCTGAGATCGTCTCCTAGAGACAGAAAATTTTCATGAGATTTCTCCTAAATCCATCTTGCTATTGCAAATGCCCTGTTTTAAATCTTGCATGTCAGGGAAGTGGTGTGTAAATGCATATGGGGTCTAGGTTATATCAGTTCCAACCTCCTGACACAAGTTTCAATTCTCAAACCCTCAAACATTGTCAAGCTTCTATTCCCCAGACAGAAGAACAGGTTCCTCACAGGTCCTGTTTTCCAGCTTGCTGAGCATCTTCATTGCTCTCAATTAGAACCCTTTTTCCTCTTTAAACACTGTTACCCCAAGCTGGACACAGTGCTCCCTCAGAGGCTTTGCAGGATTACTCTGTGTGCCTTGGACATTGCATTCCTCTTTATACATCCCAAGGTGGTATTTGCTCTCTTGAGAAAACAGTGCTGCCTAATCCTCTGTGTTGGTTCCGAAATAACATCTGTACCCTTTTCTGAAAAGCTGCTCCAGTCCCCCACCTTCCACTTATGCACTTTGTCATTCCTGCACTTGAGCCTAGGGAAACTTCTTGCTAATGATTTTTTTTTCTTGATAGTTTTCCTCATTTTTTTCAGGATAATTCCATCTTCACTCAACCTGCCCTACCCACAGCAACCTACTCTCAAAGGATGATTTCCCCAGCACTTTTGCAGACCCACAGAGCAGAGCCCTTCTAGTCCAAGTCACATTTCCCCAGCTCATCTACATCACAGGGGACAGTGTCGTGTCAAAGTGGGGCTAAATCAGGAGAAGGTTCCATTTTTCCTTGTTGAGAGCAAACCAGTGGCTCTTTTCCTGAAAGGCTGAGCTCTTCTCGGGATGGCTCTGAAACAGTTTGAGTGCAGAGGGCTGTTTGCCCTCACTGATGTAAAAGCCACTCACCATTGCTGCTCTTGGCACTCTGGGCACCAGGAGAGAGGCCCTTGGGACAAAGTCCTGACTCACTTTTCAGGATGCTGATTCCTATTCGTTCACTGTTGCTTTTGGAACAGGGTAGTTCAGCTTTGAATGAAAGTTTTTTCCACCCCTAGAACTAATTAGCACTGACAGGGAGGGACAATGGATTTGTTATCACTGACATGCATTTCTAACTGTGCTGCCTCAAATAAACTGATGTCATACACAACACCACAGGGAACCGGCCTGAATTTCAAAGAACTCACGTGAAGACCTGGTAGAGTTCTGATGGAAATGTAATGAAAGAAATGCAATGTAATGTACAGAACTGATGGCAGAAATCAGGATGAGATTCACATTGCACTTTTTACTCAGCAAAGGTCTAGAGTGTACATAAGAAAATGTTGGATTTATTTGTCCAGGAGATAAATAGGCAATTTATTATGCCACTGCAAGTTCTAGTATTTTAAAGAGGTCACTCTCCCTCCATTCATATGGTCTCACAAATGAATATATACTTATCTGCTGGAAGCCTTTTCAGAAGTATTCTCAATAAAAACAAGAACTTTTAAGAATGACAAATGTTTGAGCAGTCACATACTGACAGAGCATAACCGCTCTGCATTCCTTTGCCCATTTACAACAGAGTCAAAATGTTTCAGAATTAACAATTTAGGAAAGTAAAAGTCAGTCACTTTTTAAAAGAGGCCAAATGTGCTATTGCAAAATAACTGCAACAGTGGAAATTAATTTCTTCATTCCATGCTCAAATGAAACACTGAATGCTCCGGAAACAACCTTTTCTAATTACAGGAGTAGGAGTAGGAGAGGCAAACCCAGAGTTCAGTAGTGCCATGATATCATGTTTACAATAAAAACTATTACTGTAGCATGAAGGCTGTAATGAAAACAGCCACCTCTAACAGCAAAATCTGAATTCTAGCAGACAGCTTCATTTCTAAAGCTGGAAGTCTCTATCTCCATAAACAGCACAAAGAATCCCTGGACAAGGTGTTCCTAACTAGTACTTGACCGTGAAGTTTCATTTTTCAAACATCTTCCCCTTTGCTCAAGGGTTATTCTGTTCTAGTGACAGAGCTGTCACATGCCCTCAGCTGGCCACAAAGACCTTTCGTTTTGGTGACAGCAAAGATGAAATCATAGCATGTTTTTTGAATCAATATGTATGGAGACACACTTTTGTTTTGTGAGACCAGTTTGTTTGTTTTTTTTAAGGCAGCAAACCACAGACTACCCCAGTCAAACTGCAAATGATTCACTGCTTGTCCAGGAGCCAGACAAAAAATACAAGTAATGTAAAAAAACATAAGCAAGCTCAAGAAGAAGAGGGTCTAACTATTCACAACATCTCTCCCCAAAATCAGTTGTATTAGTCAGAACTTTGCATGTCATAAATGGGAGGGGGGAAACAGAGTTCAAAACTGAGAGCAGTGGTATTAAAAATGGGTTTAAACGTCAAATCACCTTCATAATCAGGAACCTTCACCTTACATGATGCATTTTTTTAAAGTGAATTGAATGAAATTAAAAAACCTTGAACATATTTAAAATGCAAAAGTTAAACTCAAACCAATTAAGTTGTTAAAAAAAAGTTCAAATCCAGAGTTACAAATGTTTAACATGCATCAGCCTAGCATGTGAGTTGGTAAAAGCTCGGATGCCTATTTGATCAGCTTAAAATGAAAATTCAATTTCTTCTTTTCAGGGAAAAAAAATAAAAATAAATAACTTACAATTCAAACAGACATAGCAGGAAAAAAATAAACCATCACTTTTCTCTCTAGACACAGGTCCCCCTTTGATCCAGCTGGCATGCTGGCTACATTCATATATTGCTACATGACTTAACTGTGCCACAAATTAATTTAACATCAAATTGCTACAGTTGAGAGCTGGCTCAAATCACAATTACCCTAGCTCAAAAAAACCTCAATTTGACATTTTCTGTACCATCAATGAACTTAATTCCCAGCCATTTTGACTTAAATAGTTCATATTTGAAATTGTTTATCTAATATGAAAATAGCCTTAACCGAAGGAACAGTCCATCGCCCTGATCTTTGGGAATTAATTTTGATTTTCATACTCAGTTTTAAAATTTGCACATTGCAGCTGAACTTTGAAGGTGGAGCTCAGACTCTTCATTCAGACTCTTGTTCATTCTCCCTTTTGCAAACATAGAATTCTACCAGAGAATTTAACAGTAAAATATCAGAAAACATCACAGTTAAGTTTATTCCACCATACTAAGTCTCTCTTTTTGTGCATTTAGAGTACAAGGCAGTCTTAATTCCCCAGTCACTTTCTATTCTCAAACACAATACATTTTTCAAAAAAAAAAAGGATGGCCAAGTTACATGGATATACAGAGATTGTTTTTTTAAAGGATTTAGGGCTGCTAATTGTGAAAGACTAAATTACTCCCAGCTTATAAGAAAGAATACAGACTTAGTCTAAAGTTCTGCAATGCCTGAAGTTTGGTCCAATCATAGAATGAATAGAAGAACAATTTAAAAGAAATCTTGAACATCTTCCTTAAAAGAGGAAGGTGAACTCCTGAAACTTCATTCACTTAATTTTAGTGTCAAATTCTCTGGTAGAATTCTATGTTTGCAAAAGGGGGAATGAAGAGTGGGTCTGAACAGAGTCTGAGCTCCACCTTCGAAGTTCTGCTGCAGTGTGGAAATTTTAAAACTGAGTATGCAAATCAAAATTAATGACATTAATTTAATCCACACACATTTGGAACAGGCTGTTCTGGATGCCTTTTGAGTCCTTGGTGTCCTGAATTCCAAATCCTGTATTTGCTTTGTTCCCTGACTCCCACCTGCCCCACCACGACTTTCCACACCTAAGGATGTGCAAAGTAAAAGCATTTTTAAGGATTAAGCACAGCAAATGTCCCAGTCAACAGCTTGAGAGGAGTTGCTTATGCACAGATGATCTCTGATCATTCAGGCTCACATTTACTCACTTTTTTTTTCTGCCTCCAGCAGGTTGTTATTTACTCCTGCAGTTCAAGCAAGTGTTTCTTCTTTATTGGAGCTGGGCTTTGGGATAGGATAAGGCTAAACAATAAAAAGTGCTTGCAGGAGAAGCCAAGAAAATAGCCACTCTCTAACTATTGTAAGAATGTGCAATCTTAGTTGCAATAAAAGGAAGAAAGAATAAGGCTGGTAGGGAGGGTGACCTACACCATATGATTGCCAGCTGGGAGAGAGAATCAACCCAGAACATTCTGTTGGAAAACAGCTTCCAACAATGCTGTTGGATTGAGTTTAAAGTTATATATTCGAGGTACAGTTAACCTAGGAAATGACTGCAAAATCAAGAAAGGCCTCCTTGGGAAAAATACATTCTGTGCCCCCAAATTCATGTGATTCTATTATATCAGAAGCATTTGTAAGAAGTGGCACAGATAAGTAATTGCAGCAAGTGTCAAGTGTTGGTTTTAGTATGACCACTATGAACTGAATGTAATCTCATGGCACTCCTACTGCTTTGTAATGTGCTCCCAGCCTTGATTAGTGCTCCCTGAGTGACCTGCTTCAGCATTCATGACATTGCTAGAATATCAATTCAATTCCGTATGTTTGAGTTAGCTTTTGCCCATTTGACTTAAAAATACTTCTATCGCTTGCGTGCAAATCCTTTAAATTGTTTTTCCTCCTCATAAACAGATTTCAAACATTTTCAGGAAAGAAAACACACTCCTCCCCAACTCCTCACTATTCTGTTTTCTCATGACTGGTTTTAAGTATTCATCCTTTTTTTTCCTGAAACCAGGTCCTACTGCAGGAATGTTTTGATCTGTCAAATCAAAAGTGGGTTCTGCTTTTTTCTCTCTCTGTAGGAAGATGAGTAGGCTGCCCACCCTTTGGAAAACTATTCTTTAGCATTTTTATTGAGGATAATTATTCCAGATTGAGTCTAGTTGGAAATAAATGTATTCTTCCACATCAGAGTTTAACCCAAAGGGCTTTGGGATCTTTATTCAAAATTCAATGAGTTTGCAGACTTAATATAAGTTCATTATTGCTGTATTTTTCATATTCTAAGTACAACTAGCAATAACTAAATCACAACAATAACTCAAATTGCTTCAACTTTGCGCTTGATTTTCCTGCATCTAAAAGCAGGTAAAAAAGCAAATATTCACTCTAACAGTACAAAAGGGAGTGTATATAAAACGATTAAAAAATTCTATTCCATATAGGTGTAAATCTCTGAGAGCCTCATGCATTGTTCAGTAGATGAAAGAAAAGGAAGAACCTGGAAAAGGCCAAGGAGAAGTGTTATTACTGCTCTCTTTGTAAGATTAACTATTTCAAGCTGGTTAACCTTAGCTCAGAACATTGTGCTGGACTGGTGCTCTCATAAAGAGGAATCTGCTGCAAATTAAAATCTTGTCTGCTGCTTTTGAAAATGAAAAACTTGAGAATGCTTATCAAGTGGAGCCACCTCCTTCCCTCTTTTACTGATTTGAAAATGAGTCACATTTCAAATGCTTATTCCCATGTGTCATCCAGAGAAGACCACCCAAAGTTACTGCATTTTGGGCAAACTTTCAGTTCTCCAAACCTGCAGTAGCCCCCTGCACTGCTCCCCTCCTGACCTCATCTATTTGGCTCTCAAACACTAGTGTTAAGCAGGACAAAGACCCACAAGCCCCAGCTTCTTTAAAAACACAAAAGGAACGGGAAAAACAAGCCCCTATAATCGCAAAGTGCACTTATTAAAACAGATTGTTAAGAAAGATTAGAATTTCCACTAAAATCAGAACATGCCCCCTGGCCTTACCCCAGAAGTCCAGCATCACAAGCCCTGGTACAATGCCAGAGGCCACAGGCTTCCACCTTAGCTGATCTCAACTGGTGGTGTAACTATGATACAGCAACATTTTCAATTAATAGAGATCATTAGGTGACAAGGGAATTAAATCTTAATGCTTAGGCACTTGCCAAAATACAGTCACCTCTTATTCCTGAAGTACTACCCATCTAGAAATATCTACATGACAACCATCTGATTAAGAAGGGTTAGGGTTTGTAAAAAAATAAAACAACTCGAAACCAACTAAAACATCGTGTTCCATTACATTGTGGGTTTGTTTCCAATAAATGCCTACATTGTATTCCCAAACCTGCTCAGACCAAACAAAAGAATTGTTTATATTTTCTGCTTTCCCACTAGGATATACACAGAACTGCCAGTAAATTCATCAAAAGACATTTCCTCTCTTTGCTGTGTTTTGTCCTCGACTCAGATTTTCACATTTGCTTGCACTAGGGATAGGAGTTGAAAAAAGACTTGGTGCTTGAGAACTGTTGCACACAGAAAACCCTTTAAAACATGGAAAGAATCACAGGTTTATAATTCCTGAATTGAATGCAAATTGATTTGTCTGATAATATTCTGCTTCCATTTCATAACATTTGTCATGTTTATATCAGCCTTCCAGTTCAAAACACTGTTTCTATTGAACTAATAAATAAAGCTGTGGGAATGTTGTTCCTTTAGAGTCAAAGATTTAGCAGATGGCATTTTTCAAGGTTTTTTGATCTGCTACATTCTGTCTCCCTGACATGGCATTATTAAAGTTGTTTGTTCCCTCTGGTGTGTGTTTTTTGTATCTTACACAACACAGAGGAAAGCAGCATATCCCTCCTCACCCCTCTCCACTTCATTCACAAAAATCTGATGGGAATTAGATCCACTACAAAGCATAAAAGATGATGGCAGCAGATATTATACCTTTTCATGAGATAATTTTTGAATTTATGGGTATGTGGGATGGGGGTGTACCCTCACTTGCAGCTAAACCTTCCTACCCTGACTGTGGCTCACACAGAAAGCTGCACAAAAAGTGGAAAATTTCAGAAAATCTCTCCATTAGCAATATCAAACATTTTCATCCCCTTAATAATTACACTATTACATATAATGTACTTACATAATTAATAATTTGGGTTATTAAATCTATCTCTGTATAACACATTTAGGCAAGATTGTTATGGGTGTCAGAAGCCATTCTTCCCTGATGTGTTTCATGTGTTGGCTCACACATACCCCTTCACTGCTGATGGCTCCTGTTGTGAGCATAACTAGTTTATCTGGTGCCTAAATATTTTCAGTTTTATCAATCTAATCCAAAAGATGCCTTGTACCAACTGGGGGGAAGAGAATGTGTGTGTATATACATATATATATATGTAATATATATATACACATTTGTTACAAAGTTTAATTTATGAATCATAAGTGACAACTCACAAAATTTGAGCGTTGACTACAAACTATTATCACCAACAAAAACAGTAACATGAACGCTTAAAATGAAACCAGATGCATTTTAATTGCTGCCTACAGAGTACACCACTCATTTACAGTGGACCGCTGCAAGGTCACTTAGATATTTGATAATACCGAGGTTTATTATTTTTTGCATTGAATTTTCATTAGTTATTCTTCTATCTGCTAATCCTATTATCAAATAATTTGTTCTTGAAAATCAAATTGGATTTATGTGACCAAACCTCTGTGGGTGTCTCCACTGGCCAGGATCTGTGGCCAGGCCAATTAATTGACTTTTTCAAGCCACATCGCTTTGCAGATCAGAGAAAACAACCTGAGATACTGCTTTGAAAAATGGAGAAGCGTGTTGAATGCTCAAGCTTTCAGAGAGGACTCCTCCACTTCAGGTGTTCCTTCCCAGCTCCCTTGAGGAGGCCTGAAGAGGGTTTAGCTCCTGTGCCATCCCCCTCCTTGTGCCAATCTCCCTGTGTCCTGGCACAGCCCTGGGTTTTGGGACCCTCTGCAGCCCTGCCTGTGGGAGAAGGGCCCCTTTTGACCCCGTGGCACAGAGGCAGATTTGCAGGTCTTGGTCTTCATGCACTTTAAACTCATCTCCACAGCTGGTTTACTGTAGAATCAACTTTATTTGGGAAAAAAAAAAAAAAAAAAAAGAAAAAAAGAAAAAAAAGAAAAAAAAGAAAAAAAAAGAAAAAAATTGTCTCTGAAGTGCAGGGTGTGATTGATGGCTCTTGGTTTCAGCTTCTTGCCCCATGCTCCTCTCCCTCCCCTCACACCACAGCATTTGCTGTAGATGATTTCAAAACACTCCAGGAGCTGCATTTTTCTTCTACAACACACTTGAGAGCTTTTTAAAGTCACAGGAGAAGGCACTGACCAAAACCTCATATCATTCCTGCCTTACAAATTCTGCATTCTTCTGGGAGAAGAGCAGCTTGGCACCGTTGCTGATTCACATCCAAGCACAGTGAGAACATATCCAAGGAACTTTTCACGCTTCCCAAAAAACACTTTCCAGCTCCTCAGAAATGCCAAGCAATTGCCTAACAATGTAACGCCAGGAATGCCATATCAAATCTGTGGCCTTGCAGACCTAATAAAAGCTCTTTTAAATGGACAGCACTATTCATTCATAAAACCTACTGAAAATACAGAGAACTTCAAATCCACTGAACGGCGTTTTCCACACTTGTTTATCCTGAATCACTTCCATTGTTGTTTCCCAAGAAGGTCACACACTACCATGACCTCAGAATTCAGTGTAAAACTGACATTTTAATATAGGCTGAATGGGATAAATTAACTATACATGGAATGTAATGGACTGAAAGTACTCCAAAGAGGACAATGCTTGAATTATTTAACGACTTATTAGTCAGTGTTTTCACATCTTAAGGCTGCTGTAGTTAATTCCTTATCAACTAATGATGTATCTCTGTAGTAGACAGCATTTCCCTATTACTGTCTCTCTAAAAACAAATTACAACAGTACTCATTTGGCAGCTGATTCATAGATTAGAAACTTAGTTTGGATCAGAGAGGTAAAAAACTACTTTAATGAGAGAAACTGAAACCTGAAATCCTGGGGGTTTTAAAATGCTACCATAAAAATTAAAGTGACAGTAACAGATAACCAAGGCATTTCAGGTTGATAGCATATTTCCACTTTTTTGATAAAAGAACCTGTGTTTGTCATGTTTGGTTGTGATGAGATTATAGAATTTGCTGCTCAAATATAAACAAGGTATTTTACCAAAAAGCAACTGTAAGTGGGGCTCCCATGGAAATGTATTCTTACACATGGAAGTTTCAGAACACTTCTATTTAAAGGACGTATTTACTATTACTGTGAAATACATAACACATCTTTAATGTGTGCTTCACTGCTACAGAATTGATCAAAAATTGTAATTTGCTTTGAAGTTTATAATACAGTTTTCAAAGCAGACACCTGCAACTTTCTTAGTTAAATCCTATAATTAAAGCAACCCAAATATTTAAACAATTCCATCTGTCTTGGCTTAAAACAAATAAAAACTTTGGTTTCCTTACTCTAAATGTAAGGTCACTTGATTTACCATAAAATGGTGTGAGTTCAACCCTCCAATTACACACATTGCTTCAAAAACAATGTAATAGAATTAGCTCGTACAGCAGATACCAAGAACTATTTCAAGCTCCACTTTGTTTCTAAAGTATTTTCCTTAAATGAACATTTGTTCTTATTTCTATTACTCTGAAGTAGACAGAGGAAAGAAAGAGGAAACAGATCATCTCAAAAGAAAAACTTCCAGAGTTTCCTAGTGGTTTTCAACTTCCTCCTTAAGTAGCTGATTCAAAAACTGGAAGAGCTGTTCTGCTATGTAAGAGCCCAAGCGTGCAAGCCTGAGCCAGAAATGGATTAGAAAAACAAATCCTTTATGGTAATATTAATATTTTACTTGATTCTTGCTGGACTTTTTTTTTGTGTAAATTAGTGAAAAGTTTTCTATTGAAAATAAAAGCTGGTGAGTTACATAAGGAGACGTTCCCACATTTGTTGGAAAGTAACTTCCAAGTTTAACTAGTAAAAAAAAAAGCCAGCCCAGCCTTTCTCATTCGGGAACTGCAGGGTATCAACCGAGTGAAGAGTGAAACATCAATCATTACTTACACTTATGAAGGAATGCCAAGCTTAGCACAGAGGAATCTCCTCAGCCCTTCAATTTTTTTATATTTTTGCAGCAAAATGGTCAAGCTTTCCTGAATTCACTCATAGAGAATTGACTTAGTAAGTAGTAAGACATAGTAAGCTGAATGTAAGAATGCCTGTAAAGGGAACTCATCCAGGTCAGCTTATCTGCGGGTGCCAATTAGCAGACTTTGAAATTTGATAGAAATTACATGTACAACTCTGTAGAAGTAATTTGTACCTTGAAGCACAAAAAAAGAGGCAGAGTTTGGAAAAGATTCTCTGTGTTTCAACCAGAATATTAATCCTTTCATTACCTAACATCACTGTGATTAACTCCATATGCAGGCCCTGTCCAGGAAAGATCCTTGGGGAGCTGGGGGGGAAAGAAACATTCTGTGCAGTGGCACCTAATCTCTGGAGGAGATAGCTGAGTGTTACTGCAAAAAAAACCAATATTAATCACTGCTATGCAAAAAATGCTGGTTAGTTCACTTCTGAAAATATGAGCAGTGCTCTTAGTGGTTATCTTTTACCTTCAACTAAATGCTGTAATTCTCTCTAGCCTTTAGAACTCAACCTTTAGCAAGATAGTCAGCCACCTGCACAGTTAAACTTTTCTCTAATTTGCTCCCAAATTACCATACTCATCCTCAAATCAACAGCCAGGTTCCTGGGATACAATTTTAAACAGCCTCTTTTTATGTATTTTATTTTTTTTCCTAAATTGTCTTTGTTTTCGTCATGATTGCCAGAAGAATACAGTACATCTGCTTTAAACCACAGTGATCTCCCATAGTGGTCCAGTCCCAGTTTTAATTTTTACTCACAACCTGGGGAGAATAAAATATACCACTGTAAACATCCCTCCTTCCTTGTCACCACTCATACAGAAGACAGATAAAAAAATCTTGAGAAAGAGAATTCTATTACATAGCAACATGTGATAATAATATCCTGGATGTTTATCCACAGTTACACATTTCTGATTGTTGAACCAGGACTAGGAGGCAGGGCTTTGACAGCCATTCTTTTTGCTGCTTCTCAAAACTAGTATTGGACTAGAAGTTCTAGATGCATTGCTGATGGAATCTACTACAAACTTTGTATACAAACATGGTTAAACTTAGAGGAAGTCAGGTGAACTGAAGCAAAACAAAATTTCCATCCATGAGACACCACTTATCATTCAATTATCATCAGCTGTGTAGAAATAGAGTGACAACCACCGGTGGGAGTAGATTAGCACAGGTAGATCTTTCCCAGACTTCACCACTGCCAAAATAAAATAGTATGCCACAAACAGGATTTTTGAAGGAACACAGACTTTTCCACCAATGTTCTGCAGCTGACCCAGTGTTCTAAGCACCATCAAGGTCCTGAAAGATGCTGAGGAAGCCTTTCCTTGGGCTCTCCTCAGTGTTATAAACATCCCGCTAAACTTAAGGCACAAACAGATTAAACTGAAAATTCAATCACTTGCAGTGATGAAGATGTTAGGGAAAGTGCTCTACAGTGTATTTAGCTTAGCACCTAGGGAAGCAAAAAAGGATTAGCTTTGTAAAGAGATTTTCTGCAGGGGAACTGACGGGTATTATGGGTTCATGTTTGGTTTCTACTTCTGGCTAGATCTAGTCTAGATTTGTGAGCCAAAGGATGCTAGGATTCATCGTCTTGTTTAACTTCAGGAAACAAATCCCTTTGCATGCTCAGAAACTGCTGCAATGAGATCATATTTTTAAAGAATTATAATGCTTAAGCACCTACTCACTAATAGCTGATACCTTAATCTGGTCACGTCTGTGTCCACTGAGAGTGTTATTGTTGTAAGATATGTAGGGAATTACAGCTAATGCAGTTACCACTAAGGTTTAAATTCACTCACTCTATGGGACAGGTAAGCAAAGCTGCAAATAAAGGAGTGAAATACCAGACAGAAATAACATTCTTCCTCCAGATTTTCATGTGTCCCTGAAATGGCAGGAAAATGCACCACAGACTCTCAAAAGCACTTGTATTTACAAATGAGGGCTGACAGCCCATTGCTCCAAGTAAGGTCAGTAGCAGAAGCTAGCCAAGGATCCAGCCCACTTCCAGGTTGGAACATCACGGCTATGATACAAATCTTTATGCAACAGGAACTAAAGGATTGTATTTAACCCATTAGACTATACTGCACCCGGAAGCAAGCAGAAAATTGACAAGGAAAGATAAAAAAAGCCTAGGAAACTATTGCCTGTAAAACCCCAGGAATCTGTTCCATAATAAGGAATAGTGATTGCTAAAGCCCAGGCAAACTTTTTCATTATTGGGTAAACTGAGAATAAAATCTATGATTTTCATAAAGTATTTGCCAGCTATAAATGGTGGAGAACAGCTAACTTCTGAACAAGGAGTGAGACACAGTCAGTGTCAATTGAAATATCAAGATGAATGTGCCAGCTGACTTGTTTTAGTTATCATCCCAATTGACAAGGACAGCGAGGGGGGAAAAGAAATCCTCCTCATCATAATCCAGCCTTTATTGGAACAGCTATTCCCAGCATGCCATTGTCCCCAGCCTCATGACACTCATTCCCAACAAAAGGACCATGAAATTACAGAAAGGGATTTGCAGCTCTTCAGGAGCAGGTAGCAGAAAAGATAAACCTACAAACCTTTTATCTGCAAAAGCTTCTATTTTAATCTGGTCCAGATCACAAAAGAGAGTGGTTTTAATCAAATGTTCTTTACCAGTGAAGTGCCACACAGCTCAACTAAAAAGGCAGAGACTAAAAACTAAACCACTTTTTTTTTTTATTCTTTACAGAATAGCAAAATGTGCTTATCAAGTTATCTGGGAACACTCACATAGTGCTATTTATTTTTGTATCATATTCTGATATTTTCAGATCCAGAGATACCTTTGGTACCTGCTGATTTAACAGTGAAGGTGTGTGCTCAGTGAGGCATTTTGTACCTCCTGCAACCCCTATTAAAAGTATACATCAATTTTTCCTTGCCTGCTGTCATTTATTGAAAACTGCTGATGAAGGTAAGAATCTCTCTGAGCAGTTTCTCTGAAGTTTATTTAATTGTGGAAAAGATGACATCTGGAGAGACTTTTTAAAAAAATTCCGTAAAATTCTACCATAAATAAATTAATATTTTAAATAACAAATGGAGTCAAACAGCAAAAGAAGCTCTTTTTTTTCCTGTATTCGGACTCTAACCCAAAATGAATGCCAATGTAATGATGCTACATCAAACACTGTAATGAATTTACACTGGTGAAGTCTTGGCTGTCTGATGACAGCACTCCCCCAGTGAATAAGTGCACAGTGCATTGTCCCCTCTAGAGCTCAACTTCAAAGCCCTGGAAAATCTCCTTTGAGTTTTGAACCTTCCAGATCAAAGCCTTGGAGTTCATTTATACTTTTAGGCTCAGATGAAGGCAGGCAGTAGGACAGCCATGATTTAGAGGATAAATCACTTCAGAACAATGTCTATGAGCATTCTCTATGGAATTACAATTGAAATTAGGTTTAGAAAGTGATACCACACAGACACAACTACAGCTCCAGGAAAACTGAAGCAAAAATCCCCCCCTGTTATATTTTTAACTTCCCCAGTGGAATTTACCTTTTGATTTTGCAAGTTTGTTCACAAAATAATCCCCCACATAGGCCTTGATAGCTCCCACCCATGACAATTTATACATAGGCTGGGATTTAACCTATCTGTTCACTGCACTGGAGAAAAATAAAGATTTCAGTGTCTAAAAACCCCCCCCACAGATATCTGAAAAAATAAGCCTCCCCTCATCAGACAAACAAACACTCTCTGGACCAAGCATGTGGTTTGATCTGCATGCAGGCCACATCAAAGCCAGTTCAACCCTGCTGCATATGAATGGTTGAAAAGGACAAAAACAACCCCTACAGCAACCCTGCTCACACTGAACAGTGAAATCAGGAGTTCAGACACATTACCTATACTTGTTCCAATATTTACAGGCTCCTTGGGTGTGCTTAAACATAGGAAAGCATCAATCAGCCCAGCGCAGTGTCCAGACTCCCAAGCACTCCTGTGCTGATGGAAAGGAGTGGTTTAAGGCCTTGGCTACTTGTCTTGACTGATGGCATAAAAGATTGAAGCCCAGGGCGGCTTGGGTTGTGGAAGATCCTGTGGAAGTGGCTAAGCATTGGGAAGTTTGAGCAGAGCTGAGCAGTGCAGCCACAGCACATCTTCCACTGCTGCCCCCCTGCTCTTGTGATGCTCGAGGTCCCTGTGCACCTCCAGGAGGTAAATTGTGCAGGGACTTCTCTAACCCTTGAGACACCATTTCTTTTTCACACCTTTTCTTTTATAAGCACACTGAACAGTGTATCTTAATGAGCACTGAGCTGTGGGGAAGAGCAAATCTCCAGTCTGAAGAGTGGACTGGGACTTCATTTTGTCAAAGACACATCACCTATCTTAAAGGTCTACTTTTTTTAAAATGCCTTTTTCTAACTGTACACAGATTTGCAAAATCAGTGAATAAGAATTTTACTACTCTACATCCTCTAGATTGTTTGTAAGCCATCTGCACAGAGCTGAACATTTTCAAGTGGAAACTTTTAAGATCTAAACAACCAACAGTCACAAGGTTTTCTGAGTTTGGAAAAGAGTTTGGCTTGGAGTCATTTACAAAAAATTGGTTAGAGTATTATCTGGGAAAAGACTCTCTGGGAGAGCCTTGAAGGTACTCTGAGGAGATAACCCAACAAGTATCATGACATTTTACATAGTGATTTTAACTAATTAAACTCCTAGCTTATAAAATTACTCCATTATATTCAATTAATACCTTTTTGTTTCTTCTTACTGTCAGTGAGGTCAAATACAACTAACTGATTTGCACCTTAAGCAATAAGGGTAAAATGATCCATATAAAAGATCCAGTGTGTTTATACAAGTTCTGACCAGCTGCTTAATACAGAGAAATGTTGCTGTACTCAGAAAAAAAAACCCAAAACATATTTCTGTTTTGCTTCCTGTCAAATAATAAAAAAAATACAACAACAAACTGAAAGGAGCCCAGGGACAGCTGAATGGAAAAACATTATTTTCATTACTGGTCCCTTATTAAGCATTGCAAGCTGTTGGATGAAAATAGTGCACACAATTTGCCTCCATGTAAACAAGACAAGGACTTAGAGAGATGTCACATTTTGATGTGACCAACAGAACCCCTAGAAACTGCTGATGCTGCTGAGCTGAGAAGTTTGGGGTGATTTTTTGCCCTATAATTGAATTGTATGAGTTACCCTAAGCAAAAAACCTACTCTTCCCTTTAGGAAACTGCCTTGGAAAGTCTCTTAATCCCAATTGCAGTAGTGTGTGTACTCGATAGAAATGAAGTCCTTCCCTGCCCTCAGCCAAGGCTGCAGAAATACATATCCTGCCTCAGAGTGGGATGTAAGGAATGGTGACTGAAGGCACAAAGATGTAAGCAGAGTTAGGCCGTCCTTAACTCACATGCATCAGAGTCCTACTAACAGCTGATGTTAAATACTGGGACAAAATACTATTTCCTTGGAGGAAATCAAGCAGTGACAATCTGTGGTAAGTGGTCTCTTGACCTACCTGATCTCTAATTAAGCATGAACACTTTGAGCTGAGTCCATGTGGCTTATCAGTCTTTGTACAGCTCTGACTTTAACTGGGTTTTTTTCTTTTTTGTTCTTGTTGCTTTCTGAGTTTTACCTTTCGGATGCAGGAATTCTGCCGGGATGCAGAAGGATTTATAAAACAAATGCAGCACATAAAGCAAGGCACCCAGAAGCAGTGGATAGCTTGGGTAGCCACTGGAAAATGGCTTTTACACATTCCTGCTTCACCCTCCAAGGACTCCTATTTGTAGAAAACACTGGAGCCGACCAGCCAGGAGATTTCAGACACACATGGGACCAGCTCTGGTTAGCACTAAATATTTCAACTTTTAGCTAAATCATCTGGATTTTTAGCTTAATTAAATGAAGACAGAGTCAGTAACACAGAGATGGTGAGTCCAAAAAGGAGCACTGATCCAGGAACATCTAAAAATTAAACAATTCTCAACAAAGCGAACACAAAATGCAACTTCCCTGATGTCTTTTATTTTCACATTTATAATGCCCGTGCAGGGCCACAACTTCTGCTGAATAGTACTGAAGCAAAACCCAAATCAGCTTGGTAAAATCCTGAGTTTGTTCTGCCTCCCATAGTTAAAAACCTGGAATTTGAAACTGCTTAGAGGAATCCTGCTCCTCACCAACACATAAGAAGAAAAGAAAGGAGAGGAAAAGGAAAGTGAGCCATCTCTACAGTTGCCTACTTGGGTTTCCTTGCAGGGAAGCTACACATTTATGCCTGTGGATAGCAACTGATGTTACTTAGAATATTTTCCTACCAAATGTTTAGTTCTTAACCAATTGCTCTCAATTAAAATTGTGGGTTAATTATTTAAATATGTTACTTTGAAGTCATCTAAACATGGGTAACAAAATCTGTACATCATCTATTAGATCACAATTCTATGAATTACAAAAAAAAAGATTTATTTATTCATATTTTATTACTAAATGCTGTGGCATGCCCAGGCAAACTTTTCCTAAAATTTGATGGGGAAAGACCATTGACAGCCCATTTGCCAAATGTTTATTTACAGGGAAATAAAACAAACAAAAAACCCAACAAAAACCAAACCAAAACAAAAAAAAACCCCCAAAAAACCAACCAAAAAAAACCAAGAAAGAAACAACCAAACCAAAAAACTTTCTATGGAATATGGTTTGAGGGCAAAAAATGCTACTACCTGACTATGAAAACATGAAACATACATTAATTGTTAATTCAGAATAAGTGGCAATGAAGGTACATTGCAATTGTAGCTCCGCAGAGCTTTTTATTGATGAATGTCATGGGAGAGCAAAATAATGCTACAAATTCAGCACAGACTATAGACCAAGAGTAAGTTTTAACTCTCATAATGATACACAAGTACTCAAAACTTATCCAGAAACCTCAATGTTTTGCCGTCTAAAATCAGGGGGTTTAATCAAGTGCCAAACCAGTATTGCATTTGTTGTTACTAGAAATGGTGAAGGCCAAAGTATTTCCAAAGAGATGGAGTGCTGCCCTACCCTTTCCCTTCACTTATGTCAAGAAGGGTGAGGAAAAGGGACATTAGGTGGAAGGTTCTAAAGTGAGAACATCTGACATAGACAAATCTCCACCTGCTGAAAGGCAACACAAAAGCAACAACAGCAACAGTTGAGCTATGATGCACAGGACTTATTCAGGACTCAGATTTTGAGGCAGCATTTTATGACGTTGTTTGGGCCTAAAACAGTGAATGACTAAGATCAAAAAAGAGACTGAAAAGAAAACTTTGGAATCTTTTCACAGTTTTTTAGACACTCAGCCTTTTACACATAAAGAAATACAAAATACTGCTTATTTTTTTTAAAGCATTGAAAAATTACACTAGTCCCTTGTGTGATGGAGAACTGAGAAATACAAACCCAAAAGTTCTGGGGTAAAACATTATGAATTATTTGTAGGTCTAAAACCAAAAGATGAAACCAGAAATGAGAATAATGTTACACTACCCTCCTGAGAAGTTCATGAGTAGGCCAGTGATGCTTATTTATTGGTTACAAAGTAGATAGTGTTATTGGGTGACTAAATGGAATAATGACTTTGAAACTGACTGTGACTTCAGAACAACTGGACACATTCCTGAAGGATTCAGAATTCCAGAGAGGACTTTTGCATCTGTACCTTCTACCCTGCGTTGATTAGGATCTTCTCAAAGCATTTGTCACTGCCCACAGGTGGACACAGAGGCTGGACAGGCCTGTGGTTTCTATCAGCATTGCCACCATTCTGTTCCCCAGGATGCTTCCCCACATTATTCCCCTTTGCAAGAGCCCACACACCTCCCTGAGGGCACAGACCTCACTCACACACTTTCCTGGGTTGGGTTTTGCTCTCCCTGCTGCACATACATTGTTCCATGGGACAAAACTTGCCAGTGCTACACTACTTAAAGATGTTGACACCTGACACACAAGTGCTGCTCTTCCTGGGATTAACATTAAGGTGAGAAAATCTGTATATTAACGTTACTGTACATACAGCTCCACTCGATAAGTGTTTTCCAGCTGGCAAAGTCAGTCAGCTGTGATGTGACCTGCTTGTGTGTAAGCACTGGAGCTGCTTGAGACGCTACTCCACATCTGAAATGTTTGCACAAGGCTTCAGGCAGGAAAAAAGATCGATTGGGGACTTGAACCCCTCAGAAATCACAGCCAGGAGCCAGGTGGGATACCTTGGTGTCTCAAATGACAGCAGACACTTACACTGTGGTAACCAAATCCCACCTGAATGAGTCAAGGGCAGAAGTTCAATACGCAAACAGATTTCTTGTGCACCTACTCCATACACAGTCAGGAAACTGCAGCCAGGCAATTAAAGAATGCATTCCTATTTGCTACCAATTTGAAATAAGCAGCAGAATGAAATAAATAGTGGGGTTTTTTCAGTCTCTACAAGGTATCACTTTGCCAGGAAAATAGGTGCCTTTTTTTTATTTTTGCTAAGATGTTTTCTATTTCATTAAATATGTCCCTACATGATTCTAAACTATTTAATGTATTCTGACGCACATAAAAAGAAAAATCTGTTACTCAATTATCAACCAGCTCTAATCATTGTGCTTATGTGTGCAGGGACTGAATTGCTATCACAAAAACAATTATCAATCTGGCCTGCCCTTGTTTCCAAGCACAAGCCTCTTCAAGTATGTGTCTTTAATGTGGTCTTTGTAATGAATATGACTTATCTTTATGGCATCAATAGTGTTCTATTTACTTCATGGACAAGTTAAGTCATGACCCCATCTGCTCCAGACTGTCAGTGGGAATGAGACCTGAAATATTAAATATCAAGAAGTACAGCTCTGTGCATAAAAATCCTCCTTGAACTCTAAAGATAAAACCCAGACAGCAGAGTTGCTGAGATCAGCTGCTGGTGAGTCATCCCCACATAGGCCCTTTTTGTTACAGTTTGGTCATGTACAGACAAGAGAGAGAGAAAATATCAATATTGGACTGTGACAATTAAAGTATTTTGTGTATCTTGTTAAGGAAAATTTTTAAAATGTAACAAATACACACACTGGAGTGTATAAATACATACATTTGTTTTCACTGTTGAATCCCGCCTTGGGAGGCAACCCCTAGTATGGGCCTTTGAAAAATATGTAAACATCTCCAGTCTTTATCTTATTGCAGGTCTGTAATTTCCCCTCCGTTGCTTTGTATACTGTCACCATCCTTACTAGCCCTGGGTGTCCACGGTGCAGGATATTCAAAAACTCTGGGCACACGGCTACTGCAGACAACCTGGATGCACCCACTGATTCCTGGAATCCCATGACAGCTACAAGTGGGAAAAGAGTTCCCTCCATGCCAGGGCTGTGCTTGCCATCATAGAATCACGAGAAGCATCAGTGATTTGCAGAGGAGAGGTAAATTTTCCTCCCATTAGCGAGAAAAGAGGAAAATGTAGCATAAAGTATCTGCAGAGGATGGGTTTGGATTGCAGGAACATTTGCTACCAGAGTTACATTCCAAGAGGCTTTCACAGTCAAACTGCTCCACCTCTGCAACACAGCCACTACACAGGTTTGTATAAAACATCTCTTTTTCATGTTAGTGCACATTTCCATAGTACCCATCTCCATAAGCAGGGACAGAAGCAGAGACAGAGGAGAGCTGAGCTCTGGAAGGCCAGCCCCAAAGGCTGATGAGCAGTGTGTGTGCCTGTGTCCCCCAGGGGGCTGGTGTCACACACACACAAGTGTGCAAACAAGTAAAGAAAATAAATTCACGTCTGACTGCAAAATGTTCCCGTGAATTTCCCATGCAGCAGCACTTCTGTGATTAATCGTGACACGAAGCACAACATTTAGCAGCCTAAACCCAAACATATCTGCAAACAGCAGGACTCATGAAACAATGTCTTTGTTTAGAGCTGCCCCTGTGCTGATTATCTGCACTCTTACAAGGGCTCTATCTTACACTGGAAGCCTTTTCCTCCATGGAGGACAACTCCTTGGAGTGTCTCTTCCCTACCTGACTGTATAATGAATACTGTGAGGAATTTAATACATTTCAGACTTCTGCTCTAGAAAATGAGACTGAACTCAGCCAAGGGGTTCAAAAGTTATTGGTGAAGACAAAGGGAGCAAGAGGGGGAGGAAGGGAGGAAGCTGCCAAAACCAGAGACACAGGGGATGATCTCACAACCCTCCTCTCCTTGGGAAACCATGAAAATGTGATCAGTACAGCTCAACCATGACACGTGAGAGCTGAATTAGAGTAATGCCTTTTTCTCATGCCTTCACATGCCACAAATATGGAATATTCATTTAAGCAATAACTTCTTACAGCTTCTGGAAAAACTATGAAGTAACTGCCAGGAACTAGAATACACAGACAGGGGCTGCAGAGCACAAACCCACCCTCTCATCTTGCTGACCATCTCTGTCAGCTCAACCAACACAAATGGAAACCAACTCTGCTTTCTTATATGCAGATGAATGGAATGGTGAGTGATCCTTGCAAAGAAGATGAAAGAGTGGAAAAATATAAAAAAGGCTGATGTGCCTGCACAAACTGTTTTCATCAAACCCCTGTAATGTAGTCACACCAAAACAGATTTTCTTGAGATGTATGACTAGGGATTATGACCCTTCAAAAGCTCCAAAACCCTCTGGGTGAAGATCAAATTAGTATCATCATCATCCTCATTATTTCCCATTTCAACTACACTACAACTTCAAATATACTATGTATGTGCTTTTCTATGTATGCATCATATGAAAAAATATTTTTCTCAGCCAGAAAAACAAACATAAACAGGTTTAAGTTTGGAGAAAACACTTCTTCCACATAGCAATACAAATGGATAGTTTCAACATAAATGAAAACATTATGCAGAACTATAAAGATTTCAAAAAATGAAATCCTCTTTACTATGGATATTATTCAATACACCATCTCTAATTAGGCAGGCATAGTCAAGGGAATATTGTCAAAAAAGCTGAAAAACAGCAAAAAGAAACTCAGCACAGATAACTGGATTTGGAAGAAGTTAGATCTTACACCTCCATGCCTAGTGAACAGAAAAGAACAGATTTTATAGCATTGGATGCTGATCACATCTGAAAATCTGGCTTAAATAAATATATGAGAGAAAAAAAGTAAGAAAGCCAAGATACCTCTATTTTCCTCAAGCCAGGTTTTGAAGCCTAAATTTAAGAGAAAGAAAGGAGACAGTTTTGATTATTACATGGGAATGTTGAGATACTGCAGACAGTTGTCAGGAAATCTTAGGCCACACACTACTAGAGCTGAGCTTTGGTTTAGGTATCCAAATGCACAAACTTATGTACCTCTAAATATTTTATCAAAGGAACAATTTGCATTTCCAAATATAACACTGTCATAACTTTAGACACATTATACCTAAGAAAGAAGGGAATGTTTTGTATACAATGGCTGTTGTCTTTCCTCCTTAAAATAAGATTCAACTATTATTGCCATTTCTAGAGTTTAAGAAAGCACATTACAATACCTATCCCTTTGAGTAGCTTTCATTCTCCCAAAACCAATAAAAACCTCCCCCCAAAATGCAAACAAACCTTTAGACAGGTTCGCTTGAAGGTGTAATCACATGGTTAGTAATTTTAACTACAGGACACAAGAGGTTTTACAGAGTCACGGGGCACAAATTGAAGCAGAGCAGCTCAAAACACCGATTATTCCTTTGGTGTCTGAGCGCCCTCTGCATCTTTTGAGGTGCACACTGATTTAAAAGTTGCTTTAAACAGACTCTCAACTCCCTTTTTTCTCTTGCCAACCATTCCCAGGCATGATTTTTCTTTGTGTTTTGAGGAGTAGTGGAAAGTAGGGAATCATTTTCTTGCTTTACGGAAATGACAAAGGTCAGTCACAGTTAGGGCACGGGGCAAGAGAATGGAAGGATGAGTTTTAATTCTCTCCTTAGCCAAAAATGTGACACCTGCCAAGTGACCTGGGGGGGTGGTTTGTGGCACTGTTATACGGCAGTGGCTGAATTTCACCCTCAAACTCTCACACTGAATGGCCAAGTCTTGACCTGGACAGGACAGAGCTACAGGACAGACAGAGCTTTCACTTCAACATGCAAACAGAAGCTAGCTGTGCACTAAAGTTGTGGCTGCTTTTTACACCTACAGCATTTTTTAAATCCAACTATGTGATAGAATAACTACAAGCTGGTAGTAGTTGGAAGGTTTGGCAATTTTATTTTATCTTTTTGCAAGACAATTATCTACATTGAGTAACCTTCTACTTCAGAAATAGTTAGAATAGCTGAAAAGTATCTGCAATGTATATTGCTCACAAAATATTTTAGCAGTCAACGAAGTGTTCATACAAGAGTTGGGGGGGTGGGTTTGTGCTGCCTAAACAGCCCTACTCCAGGTGGTCTTCTACTAAACAGTATTGCAGACACTGCAGTTTCAGAAGCATTGGCACACAGATAGGGATGAAAGATCATCTGCCAGTCAGAACACAGCAAATCCAACCAGAACAGGCTCAGGTTTGAGCTGCCTTTAAAAGGACGCTGATAAAGTGAGGCTTTGAGCATGCAGGGCTTCCCCAAAGGTCAAGGAAAAAGGAATATGAGGGTGTTGGAAGCAGAGAGAAAACTTCTGTGGCCAGTAAGACAAATGGACAGCTGATCTTATACTCAGCTATGCCTCACTGAACTCCACCTTACACCAATTTTTAACTACATCGTTTACTCCAGGATGCGCAGCTTCCAGTTCCAGAGACTGAGGAAAATTAAGTTTCTGTGAGCTGTGTAGGATGATGCTTTTCCTACTCTGAGATGTATCCATGGCATATATATATATCACCTATCCTCCCCATCATCACCTCTGGAACAGAGCTTCCAAAACCAGTTTTCAGTGATTTAGAAACAATCATGAGGTGAAAAAGATCCCTCAAGGGCCGGCTCCCAGCAGCTGTGATATGGGAAGTGTCTCAGTCTTGAGAAGAATTCTCTGATAAAAGTGAGGATGGGACCCCTTTAATACCATACCTGCTTTGTCATTTACTGAGTATGTAATGGGAGACCCAGGTTTAGATGCCTTCCCTGGCAATTATGGTGGAGAAACTTGCAACTCAGTTTCCCACAGTCATACAGAATAATCGTCCCTGCTCAGAAAAAAAAGAGGAACCCCACATTTTTCTAGCCAACAGCCCCACTGCACCTTCTCCAGTGTTCCAGAGTTCTCTTTCCCTTTGAGTAAACCTGATTTATGTATTTTTAACTGCATTAACAGACAAGATACATTAAAGATTCACTCTTTCCTGAAGCATAGTCTGTCAATCACCTGGCAAGACATACCAGCACCATCATTAACTGAACAACACAATGTTACATTTTTTGCACTGACCATGTGAAAAATAGGAGTCCTTTGGTTAAATCTTGACATAATCCTCACAATGCAACATTTATGTAGAGTCATGGGGCAATTAGGGAACTGGGTGAAAAAAATGCACATGGCAGGTTATTAAATTATTAAAGTCTTAAATTATTTACATTGTAATTGCCGATCAGGTGCACAGCGGAAATCTTATCCAATTTTTGCCCTTCCAGATTGGCTTTGGACACTTCCTTCAGCTGCAGTGGGTGCTCTGCAGCTGTTGAGCTGCTGGTGGATCTGGGTCACAGCCCTGCTGGAGAAACAGAGCAGGGTTTGGATTCAGATCAAGTCCTGCTGCAAACTGGGACACACTCTTGGGAAAGGGGACTGGCTGGAACAGCCACAATTAAAACCCATGCACTGAGCTGCTTAGACCAGTGAGGAGTTAAAGGCCTGGTTCTGCTGTGCCCCACTGGACAAAAGCACCTCAGTTCTCCCCATCTTCCCTCCCTCCTGTCCTGTATCTCTCTTTTGATGTGGTGGGCCTTATTTTGAACCTCATTCTGAGCTCTTTGAAGCAAGAACCATGTTTTCCTACAGGTTTATAAAGCAGAGTACAGCTGAACTTGCAGGGATGTTTCCAATAACAGTTCAGTCATTTAGATAATTTTCTCTCAGAATGACTGAGAGCAATGCCAGCCATGTGTTGAGCAATGCTCTCTCTCTCTACCAGCAAATAAGGAACCCAGAAGTTGCATGAAGTCAACTACCCAGAAAGCCCACAACAATCAAACTTGGTTTGTTGGCTCCAAGGAGGCAAAGATCTGACATCTGCACTATTAATATTGAAAAACAGCCTCCTCCTGTTTTATCTTAGAGTGCCTGTGGTCCACTTATGTTGCCACATATCAAAAGGGCAATAAACAGCACAGCTTAGTGATTTTATTACTGCAGTATGTTATGGTGGGAGTTAACAAATAGGTAATAAGATAGGCTTCCAGTTGTAGATTTTAGGGTACTGTTACACACAACTCAGAGCAATGGTGACCCAAGAAACATTACTAAACAGATTTGCACTTTTTATTGTTGTGCTTACAGGGAGATTTACGTAGGCTTTTTACAAACCTAAAATGGCTGTGATAATTTATGGCCACAAGATATTGCTTATAGAAAAATTTTGAGACTTCTAGGCACAGACTGCCAAAAACTATAAAATCCAGCTCTGAAACCTTGAAGAAAAGAGCAATAGGCTCTTCTGTTTGTGTGTTAAACCACATCTGTGTGCAACATACAGTAGAGTACTTTAATGCTAAATTATTCCAAGATGAACAACCTGCACAAAAAAACCCCAGACACTCTCTCCCCACCCCCAAAAAAATCCCACCCAAAACATTCCTTTCCTAACTTCTGCATCTCATGCTTTATGCCACATTGCAAGGAATCTGTTTCAGATCCATAAAGTTATTGATTTAATAACTTCACTCTTTAAAAAACCTCCTTATTGGACACCCAAAGTCCAAAATGCCTGACCTTCAGCAAGTATTGTGGCAAGGCAGTAGCCTTTCTCAATTTTAAGGCAATAACTCTGTTTCTGTCCTGAGCCACACTTTCCACCATACAAGAAAATCAGTCTCACAATGGGTAGCTGAGGCCTGGGAACTGAGATACAACACTTTAGTGAACCATAAATGAGCTAGATTGACAGGACTTTATAATGACAACATTCTTTAAAACATTAAAATAGTATGCAAAAGCCGCATTTTAATTTCGATCCTTCTAAACAACATCAGCAAAAGGCCAATAAAGATTTATAGCTTCATAACAAAATAAAGTGGATGTATGTCATCTTGTCCTGCTACTTGCAGAGACAAGGAGGGAGGTCAATGAGAAAGTATTTATTATTCTATTCTGGACTAAGAAAAATAAATAAAATCACAGTTAATCAGATGAACTATTTATAAATTACAACATGTAATAAGGGATGGCAGACATTATAGTGAAAAAAAAAAATTCCCCTAATTTATTTTTACTCTGGTGATCAGCAGAGCAGAGACAGTAGAAAACAGAGCGTAGCAAAGTGTGGCATTCCAACCTCATTCCTACCTTAATAGGCTTGGTGGGGCCCCCTGTTTGCAACTGGCAAAACTCCAGAAATTACCCCACAATATCTGTTTTCGCAGGCTCAGCAGGAGACCCTGCAAACAGCCTTCACCCACTGAAAGCCTTAATTTCAGCTGTCCCTGGCCAGAACTGGGATATTTTCAGCATACAACCCAGGAACACACCAGCTAAGCAACCAGCAGCTTTCTAGACAAGATACAATTACGAAACTCTTCCACTTTCTATTGCAGAAATAAAACTTTTTCCCTTAGAAAAGGGTAATTTTTTTTTTTTTACAGGGTAGGTGATTGTATGCATGTACACAAAGTGTTTGCTCATACAGAGACCTCTCTTATAAAAGTTTTAGAATTAGTAAATTAACAAAATAAGCTGGTTTTTAAATGCACTTACAAAAAGCAGACTTGACAAGAATTTTTAAAAATCCCAAAACAACATAAATAGATGTATCAATAGTTACTTTTCTCTAGGTAGTCAAATATTATGAATGCTTAGAGTCTGAGAATAAGGTGGTGTGACATCACTTATTTGTGATAGAACCAAATTCCAGGAAGAACAATTTAATTATTTCTTCAGGATATCAGTTATAAGTGGAAATTAAAGCTTCTTTGGTTATATAGGGTAGATGATCCACTATAAAACCACTGTGTTTACTCCTTCTACACAGCTTTCAGCCATCATAAAAATCTTTCTTAAACTTCATGGCTCCCAATTGTAAATCTGGCAGATTGCCCATTCTAAAAGCAGGTAAGAAGTTATAAATCAAAACAGAGAATGTGACTTTTTAAAGTAGAACAGACATGAAGAACCTTACTGTCTACTACAGTGCTTCAGCAAAACATCATGATGCTGGAACACAAAAAGAAGTTATCAGTCATAAACCGTAAGTTCATTCCTAGAAATCAAGACTTCCTTGATTGGAATACAATATAAATGAAAAGAGAAGAAAAAAAGGCTGAGTGATCCATACAGACTCTAAGTATCACTAAGATATAAAAGAAAAAAACCCCACAGATCATTACCCTTAGTAAATATTCATTATCGTGTAATTCAGCTAAGTTGCTGAAGTGCCTGTATTTTGAAAGGCTAGGAAAAGAAATGAAGTCTCCCCAAGAAGGAATAAGCAGAGAGCTGTTACTTATGAAAAAATAAAAAGTTAAGTATGCTCATGAGATTATGTATATAACTACTTGATGTTTAGTTAATTAAATTAAAAACCAGCTTTAATTCTGTATAGAACCAGAGCTTTTATATAACACTTACATAAACTGCTATTTTATTTCAAACTATTGGATTTACTGAACCTGCTCTTTGTATCCCTAAGAAATTCAAAAGCAAGAAGCACATTTGAACATATGCCCTTGCTGATCAAAACTGAAACAAACAATAAGATCCTTGTTTGACAAGTCTCTGAGGAAACAGCTGAAGCTTTAGATATTTTACTCCTGGACATGACCACTCAAACTGGCCACCAGGTGTGACAGCAACAAAAGCACTGCTTCACTCAGCAAAATTGATATACCAACACAAACTACTAACAGCGCTGTTTTGGCTGTTGAACTCCATGGGTGTAGAAATTCCTTCCTCTGGGAAGTCAACAGTTGAAGTCTGGTGCATGGTCAATCCAATCCAGTCCAATCCAATTCAATCCTATCCTCCTGGAAAACCCCAGGCCAGCCAGCCCCCCAGCAGCAGCAACAGTGTCATCTTTGCTCAATGCCAACAGGTTGGCTCAGCTCTGCTTTCCCTGATTGTGCTGTATCAGAAAAACCCCCGTGAACAAGGCTCTTCTGTAAGCACAGAAAAGCCAACACTTGGCGCAGTGAAACCAGCAGAGAAAATAAGGAATAAAGCAAAGGCACACTTTGAATTAAGGTTTGTGTGTCAGTGCCCACAGCAGCGCAGGCCCAGCCCACCACAGCGCCCCAGTGTCACAGAATGGAAACCTCAGCTGGCAGATCCCAGCTTTTACACTGCTCTGAGTGCAGGTGGGAGAGGTGACAGCTTCTGGACTCCAGATCCCATAACCTGAAGGACAAAACCAGGAGAACATGGGGCAGGCCTGGTGTCACACATGGAAGGGAAGCAGTGGGGAGCACATGCACAGTTCCAGCTTCTCTCTAAGGACAGCAGCACCATTTCCCAGATGTCTTCTTGTGCCATGGGGCAGATTAGCCACAATAAAAAGCACTTGGCTCGGGATGCTGCTGAGATGCTCCGGTGGAAGTGGGGTTATCTGGGTCCACCCCTCTGCCAGGATGGTGCTTGTTTTCCGAAGTCTTGGGACTCATCACTGACTCCACATGTTCGAAGAGCATGGAAAAATGTCTGGTTAGCATTTCTCGGGGGTCTTGTTTGTTTCTTTTTTCCCTCTTCCCTCTAGATCTACACTAAAACGTACTTATCTCCTTTCAGTTCCATCACTTTGGTCTGTGGTTTTATCATCACAGTTCCTACTGTGATAATGTTCTGCCTCCACTAAGATTTTCTACTATTGTCAGCGACAGGCACACACCCAGCTGTGCAACCCACTGCTCCCTCAGGTAATATTAAACTAACTCCTCAAGGCTGAAACCAGAAGCCTGCACCCCAAAATGAGCAGCAAACCCCAGGCTGTGACCCCCTCAATCTGTGTCCTCACCTTGACGCACCATGGAGCTGATGTTCTCCTGTGATGGCCGTGGGAAGGCCCAGGGAGGGAACCCTGTCTGCTCTTGTGTCTGTTTGTGTACAGATGAGATTTTTATCATATAACTTATAAATGTTTGCCAGCAATATCTGCTAAATGGCTGCAAATCTCCCTCCAAAATTGCAACAGGCAAACTGTCTTGATATTTACGACAAAATACCAACTGTGGAGGCAGGAAGAAATCCTGTAGGCAGAAAGTCTGTTTTTCTTAAATTTGACTTCAGCTCTAGGAACTACGTAATTCCTTCTCAAGCCCCCCAGAGTGGCTCCAACCTCTTGCCTGCTCAGACAAAGCTAATGAGCACATTTAAAGCTTGAGCTTTACCTCGTCCTGGTGCTTGAAAATGTGGAATATGTAAAACTCCCCCAACAAACACAGGTTTCAGTGCTGAGAAGGCTCAACCTCCTAATCCCACTGTGTTGAAAAGAAAGTTGCTTTGTTTACATGATTTTGGCTTTCAGAGCTTTTCCCCAGCAATCTGGAAAAATTTAAATCAGTAGAACATTCAGGCAAAGTTACAGATTTCAGTGCACAGAGAGCTTAATGTACAGCAC
This sequence comes from Donacobius atricapilla, assembly GCA_013397315.1. Classification (NCBI taxonomy): domain Eukaryota; kingdom Metazoa; phylum Chordata; class Aves; order Passeriformes; family Mimidae; genus Donacobius; species Donacobius atricapilla. Next base: position 823,045 of record WBMY01000527.1, read on the forward strand.
CTCCTAACACACAACAGACCTTCTTTAAACTGCAAACAAAGGCTGGAGGTTGTTTTGTAAAAAGAAAAATCACTGCAATAGGTCAAGATTTTCTAGATAATGGGAGTCTCAATAGAATATGCAGCCACAGCTGCCCTGTCTGAGGGCAAGTGATGCTTGAGATATCACCAGACACTGTACAAAACCAAGAGGGATGACAGAGAGGAGGTTGCTGGGCTGTAGCCAAGCAGCAGGGAAATTAAGTGTAGCCAGGACACTTAAATCTAGGCAAATAATTTCCAAAGTCGTAAGTCATAAGGTATGCCAGTGTTTCAGGCAGCTAAGGCAACTAGAAATGCAAGCAGAATATGTAATTTTCTTGTACCCCAACAGCAAATGGAAGCACTGAGAGAACAGCAGCTCTTACTGCCACTGACTTCCAAGAAAGCCAGATCCTTACTTCCTGAAGGAATTGAGCCTTTATTTCTCAGCATGATGTCTCTGCAAATACGCTCTTCTTCCTCCCCTCCTCCCCCATCCCAGCTCCTCCATGTTCCACCAGCCAAAAAAACACCCAGCAGCAGGACAAGGGCAAAAGAAGGGGGTGGGGAGAGGGAATTACAATGGAAAGCCCCTCTGGACTACATTCTGTAATCAAATAAGGGCAGGTTCTGCTCCAGGCCAGCCCACTTTCCCTCTGGCTGTCAGCTATTCCGCCCCGCAGAAAAGGGCTGTTATTGTGCTCTGCACAGGTGCATAGAAAGGCTCCTAAAGAGAACTCCCAATGAACACAAGGCATAAACAAACTCAAGTGTGGTCTTCTCTTCAAGAAAATAATTCAGCCACTGTGAAACTCCCTCCTTGTAATAAATTAGCTCCTAAGAGTATTCAAAAGCTGACCTCTGACCTCCTCCTGTATTATTCTCATGACCACCAGTGGGAGAAGAGGTCAAGTTGGTCAGTTCTTCTCACCAGTCACTGATGCCTCTTTAGCAAAGGACGGGTGGGGGAGGAGGGAAAAGAGAAAGAAGAAGAGAGCGAGGGGGGAGAAAAATCAAATTTGCTTCTCCATTGAAACACGGGCTTAGTAAGTAAACCAGGAGGTCCAAGCCTCCCCCGGCAGGCGTCCAATTTTACAACACATTTGTAAGTGTGCTGCTGTCTAAATATCCTGAACACGGGGAAATTCCACACCATGGCTACAGCCAGGGGCCAGCCCCATGCCACCAGCTGCTGTGGGATCCTTCCCTCTGCAAAGCCAGAGCATGGAGAGCCCAGGGAAAGGCCACGACTGGCAGCTCGCTTTGGCCACCTCACTCACACGCACTGGGCTTCTCTCCTGATTGGAAGCATATGAAGAAGGTTCAGGTGCTAAAAATAGAACAATTTGTCAAGTGGCACATTCCACTTACCCGTGCCGGGCACATGTTAAGTTCATTCATACTCACAAGACATTCCTTGCCAATCTCTTCCAACCTTTTTCGCTTAGTGGGCACTAATTTTTGCAGTAATGCAGCATGGTATTGTGTCAGATAACCTTTGCCAGTAAAACCACAAACTAATTTTCTTCCCATGTCACATGCAGTTTCATAGGAAACTCCTCTTTTGATAGTCTGGTTAGTTACAGGACTCCTGGTAAATGGAGTTCTCTGCAAAGTATTCCAAATATCTGTAGCTGGCCAGAACTTGATTTATTTTGCCAGCATATACATCAGGCTGGGCTGTGAAAAGAACCCACTTTTATTTTTACTTGGAGTACAAAAGCTGCTCTGTAGTTTCAGTACCTCCCATTGCCTGGATACTTCCCTGCACTTTTCATTGCTGAGAGGGAAGACTAGGACTTTCAGCAGAGAAATGCATTGAATATTTCCCTTGTCAGAATGATATTAATCTCAAAGTCCATTTCATTAGCTGCCAGCAAAGAAGAGCATTTTTATCTCTGCATTCATCAGTATATAATACATCTACTTGGCAAATCATCTCTGCTGTACCCAAGCTCCTTCCTATAGCTCCATGATAGTCTTTCGAGTCACTGATTTGCAATTACTCTGTAAAACTGCAAACTAGTGAACATTGTCCTATTAATTAAACCTAAATTGTATATTTCTATTTTAAATTATAGTATAGTTAACTGGAGATGAGGGCTGAACACATAAAATGTAAGAGAACAAAAAGGACAAGACATCTCCATGCAGACAGAATGAATATAGGCTTTTTTTCCCCCTCTAATATTGTTAAAGTCATAATAAAATTTGTAAAGAAAATTATATTCTTGGGACTGAAAAAACACCCCAACCCAGAATGGCATCTTTTGGATGGATCTTGCCAGTTTAATTTCAAGAATCTGAACATTTCAGAATAAAACTGCAGCTGAGCTAACTGAAACAGCTAAGTGTTCCAGGGCAAGGCTACCAGTGATCTCACAGCTGCCTAATGATCTGAGTAAAAACAAGCAGCATGATCAGGTGTCACTGAATAATTCACAACCAAACACCATCAGAGGGGCTGTGCTTGTCTCGTTATCAAACAATACAGATTCTAAAATTTAATGAAGCCTGACATACCTAGGTTAGTTCCCTGCTCAATAATTTTACTGTCAGATTTCCTACGGCTTTTCCCCAGGAGCACAGGCCCTGTTTTCACCATCTTAACCCACGCAGGATGACTATTGGTTCAAGCTGAGGGACTAAAAAACGAGAGAATTGTTGCAGAGGGCTTGGAGGAGGCTGTAAACTACATGTTTCTGCTACACTTCAACCAGATACCTGTGATGCTGAAAGCCCTCAGGACAATGTCTTTTACCAGCTAGCACAGCACAGCCATCAAATTGCTGCACATGAGGCAGAATCTGGAATCATGCACAGCCTTAGATAGGTTGTGGACTGAATGGAAAAGCTTCTCAGTATTCACCCCTAATAAACTTACTAAGGAGATGTACTAAATTTCATACAGCAAATGTGGGGATTCCTCCATTGTTTCATGATAATAGATATTAATCATGAGATCTGTGAGGCCATTAATATCCATTAATGTCACTTCAAGCCAGTGAGTGCCCAAACAGGACTCTCCTCTCACAGTCCATGCTGTGGCTTCTGTGGGAGCAATGTAAGCCAAAGCCAGGGGGCAACTGAGATGTTGTTTAACTGGTTCATAAGGGATTGTATGAGGGGTCAATGCCTCCTCAGCAGTTCACTGATGGTACAAAGCTGGGAGGAGCAGCCAATAGCCCTGGGGGCTGTGCTGCCCCTCAGAGGGACACAGCTTGGAGAGATGGGCAGAGAGGAACCATCTGACATTCAACAAGCACAAATGCAGATCCTGCACGTGGGCAGGAGCAACCCTGAGCACTTGTACAGGCTGGGGGCTGATCTGCTGGAGAGCAGCTCTGCGGGGAAGGACCTGGGGGTCCTGGTGGACAACGAGCTGTCCCTGAGCCAGCAGTGCCCAGGGGGACAAGAAGGCCAGTGGGACCCTGGGGTGCATCAGGAAGAGCAGTGGCAGCAGGTCAGGGAGTGATCCTGCCCCTCTGCCCAGCCCCGTGAGGCACATCTGGAGAGCTGTGTCCAGCTCTGGGATCATCAGCACAGGAGGGACAGGGAGCTCCTGGAGCGGGGCCAGCAGAGGCTGCAGAGATGATTTAGGGCCTGGAGCATCTCTGACAGGGAAGGGCTGAGGGAGCTGGGGCTGCCCAGCCTGGAGAGGAGCCCCAGCTGAGAGAGGCCCTCATCCCTGGGTGTCCCTGTGAGCAGGGAGGGCTCAGAGCAGGGCCCAGGCTCTGCTCCAGCAATGGCACCAGAGGAACGGGCAGGGACTGATGCCCAGGAGGTTCCAGCTGGACATGAGGCAGAACTTCTGTCCTGGGCAGTGACCGAGCCCTGAACAGAGACCAGAGAGGGTGTGGAGTCTCCTCACTGGGGATATTCCAGAACCATCCAGACACAGTCCTGTGCCCTGTGCTCTGGGATGGCCCTGCTGGAGCAGGAAGGTGGGACCAGATGAGCCACTGTGGTGCCTTCCAGCCTGACCCATCCTGGGATTCTGAGTTTATGATTACCTGAGTCAATATCCTTTCCTCTCTCAATCCACCCAAAACCTGCTCAGCAAATATTGCCTGATGCATAAAGAAAAATATTAGTAGAAATGCAAATAAAATTACATACATAGTCACCCATTAAATTACAAGGTGAAACTGTTGTCCACTATCACACATGCACATAATGTTATTATCCATGAATAAATCACACGTCAGAAAAGGAATCAGTTAATAAGAAAATCGAGATGATGAGTACTGATAAATACACAAAGTACAGGGCAGGAGAAGCCAAAGTTCTCTGACATTTGTAAGATTTTTGTCAATACAAGTGGAACAGACCTAGCCTATGCTGACACAAAGAGCTCTCTGGAAGCTGAGAGGACTGAACCCAAAGAGCCACCAGGCAGCCTCTCCTGCAGCCCAGCACCTTGCGTTTGGGTTCAGAACCTTTGCTCTCTTCTGCTCCACCACCACCACTTTGCTGCTTTCAGGGAGTTGTTAGTTTTACTAAGTACCAAATAAAAAAAAAAAAAGGCATCTAGAATGAAAAAACATCAGATACGTTCCTGTAATGTTTTGAAAACATTTGAAAGCAGTGCTGAATTCAGCCTCAAGTTATTCTTGGCTGATAGTGCAGTATTTGGGGGGCAGAGAAGACGCCAAAAAGCAACACAATAAAAAAGGGTGTGCAGTTGAGCTGGTCAGCATTCAAGCAGAATAAACTCAGCCATGTGGGGTAAGAGGGCCACCAGTCCTCTCTGAACTTTGCTGAAACCTTACAATGAAAGTAGAGCAGCACAGGGGGATTTCATCCTACCTATTCCTTGTGTATTTCTCCATATTCAGCAAACAACAGAATTGATCTGGGGGGCTGTCAAAAAAACAGATGCAAGTCTTCAACACCCTGAACTCCCTCTGTTGTGTCACAGAAAGTAGAGAGGATAATAAAACTGCTTAGGCACAACTTGGCCACTTCTAAGGGTCATTTCTACTTCCACACTACAAAGCAAAATTCTTTCTTTCCAAGAAGAGAATTCCTTGTGAATCCTTCCATAGATTCCTCTGTTCATAACAAAAATCAAGTTGTAATGTCATTTAATTTCCTTCACGTTCAAATATTTGGCAAGCAGAACCTTCATGTGTTTCAGAGACTCCTTAAAAATTCTGAATGGCATTGCTGTGGAGTTAAAAGTAGAAACACTGTACAAGTTAAATAACTTTGAAAATACAAGTTAGTTTTCATGACAGGTGTGATTTGTACTTTGTATTTAAATTAGGATTAAAAGTATTTTATCTTAATCTATTTGAAGAAAATAATCTCGCACAAAAAAAAAAATCACTCAATTTTCAGATAATCCGTAATAGTTTCAGCAAACTGTTGTTTTATCAAGTATAGCTGAACATGATTAATAAGCACATTAAATTGAACCACAGCAAGTTTCCCTATACTGAGAAAATTACTCAGCATGTTTTAAAATTGTAGCAAGATTTTAAAAGCTTGTTAGATCAGCAGTGTTGAACTCCCATGGTTTTAGAGAACATGACCTGCTTTTACCTCCATAATGAGACCAATTCAGTAAAAATAGGAACATCTACCTGAAAATGATTCAACACTAAACTTTGTTATACACTCTAGTGTAAAAATAATTTGAACTCCATTGATCTAAATCTAAATTTTTCACCATTTTCAGATTAACTATTTTGGCACTGATTTTTAAAATGAAGACATGAACATTACAAACATTTAAGTGTTGCTATGGAATTAATCCTCATCTCTGACAAACTACTTGCCAAATCCAGCCCAAATCTGGGCATACTTTTGATTGCCCTGAAGGTGTATGGGCTTTTTATTCAGTTTTCTAAGAGAGCATTGCTGATTACTTAGAGGCTAAGATGAGGAGCAGATGTTCTCCAAACCATGAAATCTTGAAAGATTTTTGGTTTGGAAGCATCCAAAATTGGAATAAAATCACCAAAAGTGTTGTGAAACACAACTTTTTATAGTTAACTGAAATTTAGTTGTTAAACTAGATCAAGTCATTAAACAAAAAGATATTGCTAAATTCTTTCAAGTATTAACAGGTTAAATGAGCTGTGAAGAAAAACAAAGTTAATATAGGAATTTGGTATTCCAGATTTAGGGCTTATAAAATGGGTTAGAAAAGAAAAATGAAGATATTTGCCTGAGTTAAGGCTACTGCTGTAAGGCACAAATGGACCATGCCATTTTTCTGTAACAAACCCAATGTCTCCTGTCACTAACAAATGACAAATATCATTGAATAAAAATTAAAAACAAAGATCCATTTCTCAAAATTACACATTCACTCTTTTTCAGGAAAAACAAAAGCATTAGCTCTTTCTGAAATCTCCATCATCCTCAGCTTTGCCAGCATGCAAAATTAACAATCTCCTGGGTTTATAAGCAGTTTGCCAACAGCCTTTGCAACAGGGAACGGGGGCAAATATTTTCTGCTTTGAAGTATCAGGGAAGCTCTGAACTGTCCTTGTTTATGAATGAGTTTAGGATCCAGTGAACTAGAAAACAACTGTGCCGTAACAATCTGAACTAGAAAAGACAAAAATGCTCTATTCTGGTTGACTGTACCCTCTCTCTGTAATGTTATGCAGTGTTTAACTGCAAATATCTCTGTTACAATTAAGTATAAAAGCTGGTTTATTTTCTGAACTTCATAGGATTTTACCACTTTTCCCTCCCGCCCCCCCCCTCCACTATGGAGTTGTTCTTTTTAGAAGTGTTTGTAGGCAATTGGTTTTAAAAGGGCTCCAGGGGACTTTTCCCTACTGTGTTAAGCTGTTTTGATATTCTTTTACAAGCGCAGTCTTAAAGTTGTTCTCCCAGATGCATTGTCTTACTAATCAGCTTTATGAGGTTCAAGGTCACCATTCAACATTAATTATTCATTGTACAATTCACAGCTGGGGATGATGCTGAAAATGGAAAATCATATGAGCATGGAAAAATACATTCACAGAGCATCTTCTCCATATTTCTTCAGATCAGAAGGAATAAGAAATCAGGAGGAAAAAAAAAATATGTAAGATTAGTATGGTGCTGTAGAAATCATGCATAAAGATCACCTCCAGGAAAACCTGTGCTTTTCCTGACTTTCATACAGACATTACCAGTGACCTTAAAATTAACTACAATAGAAAAAAGGCAGGTTGTAAGCATTGGTATCAAAACAGTCCTATGCCCAAACTAAGGCAGCCATAATGAAATCATGAAGAACAAACAAGGTATTTAAACTGCATTTATTTATAAAGTTGAAATGCTTGAGAGGAAAAACTTATCTGTGAATGAAAATTTGCAGCATGAGAAGAGGGTATAAATATCTCACATTTGTAGTAGTCCTTGCATATGTTTTAAATCTGTGCAGTGTCAATTTTGGAAAGGTTTTTTTTCTTCTTCTTTAGGCAAGCCAAGACTTGTCACACTTTGACAGTGGCAGGAATGATGTCATCAGCAAAAAATAAGCCTTTTTTTCAAAGGGCTATTTAGATTTTGGCAAACTGGCGTGGGCAAGCTGCTCCAACAGATTCTGCCTGCTCTCTCCTCTGCTGTACTCATTCCTTAACTTATTAAGGATTCAAGAACAGTTGAGGCTTTGAAACCGTGCGCAACCAGAGCCAAAAACTCCTATTATAAGTCTAATTATTCTCAGTTCCCTCCACACACATTCTAACAAACATAGCACTTCTCTGTGTACAATATACTGGCTTAACGGAACCTTTTTTAATGATAGTACCATATTAAAGACCTTCTGTTTTCTTTTCTGGCGTCCCATTTTGCAGTTAAAATACAAAATACTTGCTGCCTCCACTCAATCACACTTCTGCAATTACTCAGTGTCTCCTGATAGTGCTTCAGCAATTATTTTTATCTGCAACTGGAATGCTTTTTTTTCCTCTGCATCTTAATTTCTTGGTTTGTTTAGACAAAACATGCTAAGCTGATTTCAAAAATATGGTTTACAAAGTGCAGTTCACTGCCAGATGTTATTTAATACTTTCAGGCTGATGTTGTGTGTCCGGAAAAATGGGCCCTGTGCTGATTCTCTTGTCAATAACAACTGAGCTGACAAATGGATCTGGTTCAACACAAATATTGAAATTGATACCTTAATTCTGGCACAAAAGTATTGCTTATATTCTTTTCACAAGCAAGTTGTATTATAAAACATTATCAAGTCCTAAATGCTTACAATCACATGCAAGTGCATCAATAACCATGTGCATTTACAAAACCTTTTTTGGTTATCAAGAACACTCCATTTCTCTGCATTAATGATTTTTAATGATAGACTGGGAAAAACTAAAGCAAGTTTTAACTACCCACCTTATGCTGCCTGCATGCTATGTTTCTTTTTTTAACAACCAAATGCTTACAGCACAGAATTTCATTGCCAACAAAAAAGGCAGGTAAATTAGCCATTTAAATACACTGCTAAAAGAAACTAATTTTTACTTTCAGGTCTGTTTTATGCAGGAATGAAGCATATGAAAACACAGTTTATCTGAGTGAACAGCGAGCAAGCGCTTAAAACTATTACAATAATTTAGAATGTGAAATGTTATGTCCTTTGATATTATTGCAAATCATTAAAAAAATTACATTTTTTAACTTATTCATAATTTCACAACATAGTTAATTTTGACTGTAAATTAAAGCATGGTACTTCCCACCTCCTGAAATGTATATACTTTCAAAATTCTGTCTAGAAGGTGAGCAGATAGGCTGACAGAGAGCAAATCTGAGATGTCAGCTATCCGTTGGTCTGGTTTTCTTTTCCTGGTAGAGTTCTGTCGTTTGCTCCATGGCACCTGTTAGGATCAGCATCATCTCTGTTATTCTCAGCAAGAAAACCAAGCTTGTAATTTGAACAAACACAGGTCAATGCTGGCTGCACCAGCCTGCACTGGAAGGCAAATGGCACCGATGGCTCTAAAGTGCAGGACAACGACAGTGGCTTCATTGCAGGAGAGCACATCTCTACCTGCAGGCCTCCTGCTGCTTTTCACTTCCCAGCTTCAACAAAGCCCGTGCATCTTTCACACCCAGAGTTATCAGCCTGGGGATAGTTCCTGGCCCTCCCAGCACTGGGGGATCAGTTTCTCTGACATTAAATCAGGAAGGAGAAAGGAAGCATTACATTTTTGTCTGCTCTTGTTGAGAATCTCTGCTCATGCAGTCCCTGAGTAAAAGTGGTTAATTTGAAAAAAAAAAACAACAAAGCAAACTTTTCTGAACTTTTGTTCATTTGAAATTTATACCAGACTATGCCATGACCAATGTGCAATTTAACCTTTCAAGTTCAGTGCTTCAATTTTCCCTTTGATTTCTGTTGACATAAAAGGCATTAAGTGTCTGACTTCAAAGAACAGTCAGTGTGGATATTTGTTGTTCAGCATGGTGGTCTTTGCTTAAATGGGCTGCTTCTTTTGTGTTTCCATTTTTTCTGTAGTTGACTTACTATATAAACATTCTATTCTTAGCCTCTCTGTCTCACCATTCATCCTTACAAAAAATTACACAACCTTGTATAAATTACTCTGGTAGCAGAGTGTAATATATCCCCAGAATATTTTCCATTTCTGTAAAAATGTAAAATCACTGTGTTTCTAAAATTATTTCCAGTCACATCAAGCTCTATTTTGAGAAATTACCAATAATTAAGACATTAGAGTTGCACCAGCAATTCTACTCTCAAACTCTGGAGGAAATGGAAAACACATAAGAAGGTTAATTTCCGTTCTGAATTTTACACCAGGGACTACCTCTCTAGAAATTCAAAGTGGCTCAGTTATTATCCAGTCAAATTCAATTACATTTCTACCACGGTGACTTTCTTCTGTATTCATCATCCTCATATTAATTGTGTTTAGGGCATACATTTCTAAAAATACTGTTCCCTTGAGCAAAGCAAGGAGGAAAAAGGCAGAAGCAACTTGTTTGCAAAGGCTGAGGTACAAAGCAGCTCCTCAGAGTGCTGTGGGCATGAGCTGTCACTGCTTCACATGCTGGACCAGCTGCTCCAAATTAATGCAGCTCTCCCAAACTTAATAGAGATGTATTAATTTATGCTGCTTGAGAATCTGGGACAGATTTTTGGATCACCAAACATGCAACCAGAAGCAACTCCTCTGCAGTAATTCTGGATGGAACACTGGCCTGTGTTCAGGCTGAGTGTGGCTCACAGATTATAAATAGGATTCCTCATGGCTCCCCTCCACAAAAATGGAGATGAAGCACACCCAGAGCACAACCTGCATCAAGTACTGGGGTCACAGTTTAGAAATGGCATCATGATGCTGCACTGCAACAAGAGTGTGTTCTATCAGAGCTCCATCTCAAACATCATTCCTAAGAGACACTCCACAGGTGTACAAAGACTCCTATGGCATTACTCGTGATCCAGGGCATATTCCTGTGCTGCTGGTGCCTGTTTTCCCACCATACATGCACAGCACTGTGTTGGAAAGCTGGCAGCAATGTGCATTCACCCACAGTGACAATTGGAGTGGATAATGCCACTGTTCTGACTGCAAATTTCTGAGAAGCTTATGCTGAGGAATATGAGTTTTTTCACAATTCTCACCAGGAAAACACCACCATGAAATCCCATAAATCTTCTGGGAAAGGAGCAGACAGGACTTTCAAAAAGCTGAAGATGGTGCAAACCTTTTTCCAGTTCATCCCACTAGTGATGACAGATTCTATTGCTGAGGAAACACAACAGGACCCAGAGTCCTTCACTGGAGAGTTCGGAGGGCTGCTGCAGTGCAAAAAGTTTGGCAAAACCTTCTCTTCCCTCTCCCACCTGGGTGCCCAGCACAGCTACTTCCCAGCTGTGACAGGTTCTTGCTGGCTTTGCACCTCCTGCCTGCTGCTGGCACTGGCAGCAACAGGAAAAACAGGTATGGCCACAGAGCAGCTGAACTGTGTACAACAGGCTCTGCCTCTTGGCAGAGGGGCAAAGTGAGACCACAGAACTCCAACAGGATTTGAAAGCACTCTTTGGTGCTGCCTATATTTGTAGAAGTATTGGCAGATTGCAGCAGAGAAAACAAAAGGGGGGAAAAGAGATTAAATGCTGTGGACAGCAAAGGCTAGCATTCCATGTCACTGCAGCACCCTCGAGGCATCAGGGCCGTTGTTTTTATAAGTGGATTTTGAATTTCCCACAAGGCTACTTAAGGAATCTGAAGGGCCACGTGAAAAGAAAAAAAAAAAATGCTCTTCATGAGCTGGTATGGTCCTGTGTGGTAGGAATATTACTGGGATGATGTAGGACAAATGGAGACCGGGATAGTGCAGAGATGACATTGCACAGGTGCAGTGGCTTTTATTGCAGCAGTTTTAGACTGATTTACAGGCAGAAGGAAAAGATACAGGCCCACTTGGGGGAATCAGAAAGGAAGGCAACTGCCTTATGATTTTTTTTTTTTTTAACACTGCTGAATGGCTGTCTCCTCACAGCAAAGAAAAAAGGGGGAGAAAACCAGAAAGGAACATAAAGTTGTGCACAGGGAATAAATATGGCCCTGTATCACAGTCTCTGTGAGCTGGGAAGGCCAGGAGGACTTAATTCCCTTCCCAGCCCTTCGGGGTGAACTGTACAGCACACATTGCTCTTTATGCACAAAATTCCACCTGCAAAGCAGAATGGCATCAACAGTCTCTTCTGTAAAGTGTTTTGAGACCCACTGGTTAAAAAAACCCCAACAAAAACAAACCAGCAACCCCTCAAAAAAAAAAAAAATCACCACCACAAAAAATTGATTTCTTCATTTGAGTTTCATGAGAACAGTGGTTGTAAACTTCCTGGCAGTATCACACAAAACAGTCTTTACATCTGGTTACCATGTTGTGATTCTACCTGGTCAAGGTGAAACACAAAAATAACTACTTGCTTTTTGCACCATTTTTTCACCAATAGATTTCAAAACACTTTACACAGGAGACTGTAATGGAAATAACATCACCTGAACTCTTCACATGCTCTGGCGAAGCAAAAAATTGGTGTCAAACTAAGGAAAAGAACCCAGAAACTCAGAGTTCTGTTTTTTGTACCCTAACCAGGAAAGGAAACACACTTCAAATAGAAAATTAACCTGACTTTTTCCCTACTCCCCTTTAGAAAACAAGGCAGTAAAACGAGCTTTTGTTTAGCCAGGAGAACTTTTATCAGCTCCAAGCCAGTTTTACAGCAGTAATTGCTATCTGCAACAGATCCCTAAAAAGATAATACTCTACATCATGGACTGTATTGCTTTTATTGTTTGTTGAATTTTAAATGCCATAACTGTACTCACAATAGCACAAAAGAGAAGAAGAAAAACAGGCTGAAATTTAGACAGGTGAAGAGAATTCCTACTTACTACCCATACAGAGTAGGGCACATTAGCAATAAACACAAGGTGGAAACACAAGGTAACATTCCAGTGGAGATATCCCTTAAATATGAAATGCAGTGGTCTCAGTGGAGCATTTGGGTGACCTATTACACGAATAAACATGGAGATTTCAAACATGTGTGCAGGTAAACCTATCATTCACTCCAAAGGATACACGTTCCCATCTCTGGACTTTGGAAACTAAAGAGAAATGAAAACCGGGGTCTTGTTTTTCTTGCACACTTCTCTGCCACTGTCACTTCACTAGGAGTGATCAAGAGAAATACAGAAAATACACTCTAGGATCAAAACTTTCCCTTCCACCACACTTTTTTTTTCTGCCAGTGTCTTTTTATCAGTTTGTACAAAAAATGTACAAAATTAGTTGGTTTATTGAGTAATACCATAACTGTTTGAATTATTGAAGGAAGTGAAAAGTCACCAAAACAAACTTATCCAGTCTGCTAATTTTACTTGCAGTTTCTGAAGTGACATAATGCAGCTTCTTTTTAAAGCTTTCTTGGAAAAACAGCAATTTCCTGTGTTTATTTTGTCTTCTTATTTCAGAAAAGTCTCTCTGATTTGTGGCAGCGGACACAACCTACACGATAGAAAGTTTTTTACCAACAAGAGGTTTTCACTGATAAGATCCATGGAGAAATAAAACCTTTTTAGTATCACTGCCTTCATAGATTTTTTATGAAATATTATCATGGGCCTTTCAAATTATTGTCATTCACGGTCTTAAAAAAGAACAATCTCAATGTTTAATTACTAGGACCATTATATGACAACTTATGACCTACTTTATACCTTAAATTCTCCTTAAACTTGATCCATTTTATTCTGCTAAGCAGAATAGAAACTCATCTGGTATTTGTTATGTTGCAAGAACTGAGACAATCTGTAATAAGGCTTTTCTATGTTTTTGAATTACAATAGCAGTAAGAATAGAGCTTTTACATACTCATCCTATTGAAAAAAATGTATTTAATGGATATCATTAAGCCAAGAGGATAAGAATGTAAGATATATTCAGTGTACTTCTTTACTGCTTGATTTTAAGTCAAACCATTCATATTTATAAATGAAGCAGTCAATTTTTTTTTTAATGGGCTTTCAGCCAAGGGTTACAGCCTGCCTCTGGTAAAAAGACATTTTGGGGACAAATTTTAAATAAACTGAAACAATCAAATTACAAGCAATGGGGAGGAAAGGAAGTAGGGGACTGTAGAGGTTAAACCCACCATCAAATTGCACAAGTATTCTAAGAGCACAATTTTGTGCGAAAATTTTGTGACAAAGTACTTAAGGAGAGAAAAAGAAATAGCCTCAGTACAAAGTTTCCCTCCCGTAAGCACCATCCCAAAAAACCAATATCCTTCAGCTACATCATGAATCACAGAATCATAGAATATCCCAAATTGGAAGGGATATTGGAAGGAAAAAGATTCTATCTTTTCCTACTTTGTGATGTGTAAACCCTACCAGTATTGACTGAAGATAACAGACCAGTACACTGCTCGTATTTAGTACATACACCCAGTTTTATGACATAAGGAAGACTGTACTTGCACCCTTCTCAGACAGACCCACCATCCTACTCACTTCTCCTTTCCCTACCTACACACTCACAGAAAAGAGCCCCACTATGAAAACCCTCAGGTTTCTGACATGTTTTCCCAAAATTCAAACAAGGTTGTAAAAGAAAATGCTCACAACCAGATAATATGAAGAGGTAATACGAGTGCATAAAAGAAGTTTTCTATGCTTATTTGCCACTAGCAAGAAACCAGAAATAAAGATTCTAAACACAACGCTCCAATTCCCACAAGAAACATCACATTTCATTCCCTTTTTTGTTTGTAAAGTGAACTTGAGTGTCACCTACTGAAGCAAAAACAAACTTAATTTATTGCAGGGATCAAGCAACATAAATGTGCAGATGCTGCACTTGCCACCCACAGACTCCTGAAACACACACAGGTAAACTCTCACCAAACCAGTACCTCCTCTTTGGGGAGCACCACAGTGCTGACAGGTCTACAGTAAATAACAAAGCCCACAATCACTACTGTCAGGAAAATGGGGTCAAATTCTAACAATAAAGTCTGCAGAGGGGAAGATCCTCCTTTGATATGAGCACTACTTCTTCTAAGGCCTTCCAATGCCCATGGTTCCTGTGATGGCTAAATATAGAGCATAATTTACTTCACAGATTGTTTGGCTCCCTGCATTATTAACAGACTCGTAGCCAGCTCCTGACCATTTTTGCAGGGAAGTTCACTCTCCTCTTTCTGGAGAAAATGCAAAGAAGTCATGCTTAGAATTATTTGTTACCATTGTGGGGCTGTGGAGTCAAATTGTCTCCTGCAGAAATTCTCTGTGGAAATTTCTCCTGTTCCCACAGCTTTGTGCCCTCTCCTCAAAGAAGCACTGCTGGGGGTCACTCTGGGAACACTTTGCTTCCACGCAGAGGCAGCAGATTCAGAATTAACTTAAATGCAAAGTTTGTCATGAAAGCTTTACAGATCTTCAGACACCAATATAATCTGCAAAGCTGCATGCAAACACCTTCATGTGCTTGAGATCACTCGGAATCCATCCTGGCATAACACATGGAAAATCCTATGCCCAGGGGGAAAAAAAAAATAAAAAGTAAGAAATACACACTGGGACTTCAAACCAAAGCAACAATTTGAGCTTACGCACAGAACTACAGCAAACACAAGCTGGTGGTGACAGTGGTTGGATGTCTGGTGAAATGTGGGAGCTGGAGAGATTTGTGCTTTAAAGAGAAGTTAACACTGCACATTGTTTTCTAATAGCTTCTGCTTCTAGACTCATGCAATACCTCTGGTTTTAATACCAGCCATCTGTACTAAACTCAAAATGTATCAAAGCTGCACATCTTTTAGATATAGAAAAAAATGAATTATGGAAGTGGTCACCAGCCCAATGCCCTTTGTCTCTTAGGAGAAACATAGGTATCTGTCACTAGAAAGGCAGCCAAGCTATAACAATTTGGCTGCTGATGCAAAGAAAACCATTTTCTGCAGTCAGATTCGAAAACAGTAAATCAGCTATCTTTAAAAACTGGATGCATCTTAATTTATATTTGCAAGGGTTAAAAGAAAGAAATAATAGGGGTTCTGCTACATTTCAGGCTTCTACTTGAATGAAGAGATTGTTTCTGCCTATTTCTTATTAGCCTAAAACTTGTTGGAATTTCAGGGCAGAGGTGGGAGAAAGAGGAATCCTATCTCTGCAAAACCTATGGACTCAAACTAAAAATAAACCCATCTCTCCCTTTTCCCTGAAACCCCTTTCTGCTTTTGTTTGTTTGTTCTGGATTATATCAGTCTCTTTTTCATGCTGGTGAATCATGTCTCTGTCACAGCTGATTCCATTTATCTATCCTGGGAGAAAACAAAAGCTAAAAATAACCCTTTTGGGGTTTCTGGTGGGTTTTGCACAAGAAGGGACTGAATATGTTCATTCCAAGCTTGTGTGTCAAAGTTTGGCTTTATCTTCACCAGGGCTGATTTAACTAGTACCAGTTAGGGAAAAAAAAAAAAAAGAAAGAAGAAAGAAAAGAAAAATAAAGCTTTTTGCTGTCCATAAAATTTAAAGTTGGCCAAAATTTAACAACATCTGAGGCAAATAAAAGAAGTTTTTTACCATCCAAGTCAATACGAGAGTATTTTATTTGCAAGTGGGAGCTTTTCCTCAAGAACAATTTGCCATTTCTTATAATGAACAGCAATGAAATAGACAGGTTCTGACAGGCTGGAGTATTTGTATTTAAAAGGCTTTTTTTTTTTTTCCAACTTTGAAAGATTTTAACTGTGTAAAAATAACCCTTAAATTTAGAACATCATCACAACCAATAAAGAGACTCAAAGTGAAAAGTGCATTTTGTCTGGACCGGGATGGAAATCTTGCAGGAACATTTATTTCTGTGACCTCCAGTTGTTCTTCTTCCCATGTGTGCCAGATTCTACTCCATCTTATGGAAACTTGGTGGTTAAAGTGAAAAGAACAAGGGACTTTACAATATCAACAGATGCTGCAAAGAAAGCATCAGCAACTGACTGAATTTTTTTTTTTAAGTGTAGATTTCTAAATATATTTGGGAAATGCTGTAGAAAGATGAAACATTAAAGAAAGGGTGGTACACTTAAAATGACAGTCTAATTTTCTTTTTTAAAGCTTAAGAGCATTGCTGACTGTGGCATAGATGATCACTTGCCAGGAGAAAGCATTTAAACTCTATGGAGCCCACAAAGAAACACAAACTGCCTCGCACTAAAACAGTTCAGAAGTAAGAGATACATCTTTAGGACTCATTAAAAGGTGGTATTTACAAAAAAGAATGCCACGTTGAAGTACATATCCTCAACTACAATACTACTGAAAGTTGTCAGATTGGTTTTTCCTCTGTTTCCAGATCTCTCAAAACATCCAGGCTGAAAATCACAGGCAATGGAGGGCAGCAAATCAAGAATCCCAAGTGAGACCTCAGGAAAATGTCTCAGGGTGGGAGGGCTTGGAGCTCTCCAAATGAAATCCCCAGAGCTCTCTGAAGACATCTCAAGGCCTTGTCGTGAAGTGTGAAGGGATTTCCGCAACCAAGATTCACCAAACAACAGAAAGTTACTTCTGTTAGTCACTTGGCAGAGGTGCCCATGATATCACCACATTCCAGGCTCCTTAGGCTGACTGAGCTGGAAGCATTTGAGTTCATGAACTCCTGTCCCCCAGAGCCACTCCCAGCACATTTATCCTGATGGGGCCACGCTGAGCTTTTCCAAGTGCTCCAAGCCTCACCTGGAAGTGCTGTGGGCTTCTCCCTGCTCTTCCTGCCACCCCAGGAACCCGACTGCTCAGTCCCATCTGTTACAAAACAGGAAGCAGTAGCTTTTCCAGAGTTTAATATAACGTGGAGACAGTGGGGATGCAGTGGCTGCAGCTTCACCAAGGTGCAGCTGCTCAGCTGCAAGCCATTGTGCATCACCAGGTCAAAGTAAATAGCAGAGGAAGAACGAAGTGTTACTTTGGAGGGACAACAATAGCAAAATGTTCATGGAATGTCTAACTTTATGAATGTACACAGGTCACTTTTACACAGATTTAAAGCACACTTGTTTAGCAGAGGAAAAAAAACCACGTTACCAATTTTCCATACCATTTCTTCAGACATGTTTGTTTTGGGTGAAGAAAATAATTTGCTGTTACATCACTGAATAAAACGAGGCAAAATATGATATAATGACCTTCCCCTTATGAATCAGCTACAAGACTGATCTAAAAACCTAATCTGCAAAAGCTGCAAACAGCTACTGAAAACAAGAGACACTCATTTTGACTTCCAAAGGCCTAGATAAGTTACAAAGGCTGATAGTCAGATTTTTTCTTGCCAAATAATCCTACCTGATCTGCAAGTTCTGTGTGTTTAGTGTGGCACCATTTTCCTGCCATTTTTTAGCATGTACCCATATTTTAGCTGGAAACTGGGTCAGAAGATCTGTGGAGGAGTTGTAGAGGAACACTTCTAGAGTTTGGAACAAACACAGCAAGTTCTGCCACAGTCATCACAAGAGAAGCACAACTCCCCCATACTAGCACTGCATGCAGTTTTCAAAATTAAAAATGCCTCTGTGAACTTCCACTTACAAATTCGAATTAGCAGCAAAAGTAAAGCCTGACACAGGGACACAGCTCCATGCCAACAACTGTCTGCAGATCTGGGAAGCGCACAATGCAATCAGTAAGTGCAGGATTTTCCTCTGTAAGAATTTTCCTCTTTTTTTACCGGTCATAGCCAGTGCAACACAATGTCATTAAAAAATTCCAAATGTCCTTTTTCATCCATGGAGAATGAAAAAGGTGGGACTGGAGAATTTACTGTTGCTGGGGTGTAGTAGGAAGTACAGGAGGAAAATAAGAGCTTTTATTTCTATCTGACCTCTAAAAATACCTATTTACTGCATTAGTAATGGATTCTTCCACTCCTGAAATCACCAGCATCCCCCAAATCAGTGCTTTTCATCCTGCAGCCTCTGTCCCAGTGGGAAGAGCTGGCACAAAGAAAGCAGTAACTGGGCCAGGTGGCATGTCCAAGTGGGCTGTGGAAAAGTGGGGAACTGCCCAGACCTTTTAAGATCCAAAAAAACTGTGGCAGAGTAAAACTCCATCTTAAAGCTGTGTAGACAATAAAAAGGAATTCAAGAAGAAAGTTAATACTTCCTGAAGCAGGGCTGAAGTTGCCATGGAAAAAACCAGCTCTGCCTCTACTGCTTAGGAGGAGAAGTGTGGGGGAAGAGGAATATTTTAAGTGAAATAATTATGTGGATTACTTCTTGTCACTCAGTGCATAGGTCTCCTCCCTAACCCCTCCTACTGCACACATTCTGTTCCTTAGCCTAGCTCTTTGTCCAGTCAATCCTGACACATCCCTGTTTCCTCACTCTGCCTTTGAACTGTGTTTCCATTTTGGCCAAATATCTGATTTAACACTGTGCAATGGGACTTTTTCATTCTGATCCTTTCTCTTTGAAAGAGCCCAGCTAGTAAATTTATAAAATGGTCTTGCTCTCCTGTAGATATAAATCTGACACTACAGAACACTGTAGCTAAGGTATTATTTTGTTCCTTCTTTGCCACTCCCTGGGTGGATATAAAGGTATTTCCCTTGAATTCTATGCTGTACACATCTGCTGATGCTGGAGTGAAGACACATCAAGATGCTTTGGAATACATGCTTCAAATACAACTGCTTATTTTCACATTACTGAAAACATCCTGAAACAGAACTTTATAAATAAGATATTGGAGGATCTCCCATACTGAAGTTTACAACCTCAGTGTGTCACTTCAGTAGCATCCGTTAATCAGCGTATTGTGACCCAGCTACCAACAGCAAACACAAACCTGACCATACCATTAAGGTGCCCATACATAAAGTGAAAGAAGAGGGCCAAAAGGTTTAAAAATTAAAAGTTAAGAAGAATAGCTCCATAAAACTTGAAAGCCCACATGGGGAAAAAAAAACCACCTTATTTTTAGAATAAGTAGTTGTCCCAAGACAATTAAGGATTTCTTTTCAACTTTAATACTCTCAGCCACTTCTATGAGGTCTTTTGAAGGTCTTTAACCAGGTAAGTGATCTGTATAATATCTAGTGCTGAGAAAAGGGGAAAAATGCAAGTGGAGAGGCAGCAGGGCAGAGGGAAGAGCCAGACAAACACTTTGGAGGCAGCACAGTCTTAGATCACTTCAAATTGATTGTGAAACCACAACCCTGAGAGCAAGAAACAGTCAGGATTTCTGTGATACATCAATGAGATAACAGAGAAAGGATCTGGTGAAACAACACATCACTTGGTGAGAGGCATCTACTCTCAGCTTTGAGAGAGTCCTGATAGCAGATTGTTGGTTTAAATATTGTTTCTACTTTTTGATGTGACTTATTTTTAATGTTTGTATCAAAATTCCAACAACTTACTGCCTTAAGTTACTCAAGAGCTTTTGGAGACTTCCCTCCCAGACAGGTCCTCTACTCATAGCAATCAGTTTTCCTGAGCCACAACTTCCACAAAAACAGACCTAGAGAAAGCTTCATGCATCAATTTTTCTTCTTAATCATAAAAAGGAAATGAAAATACTCCTTCTGATTTCATCATTCTCATGGGAGTTCTGCAAGAAACCTGTGTTAGTTCATATAAAACCAACAAACAACCCCCACCAAAAGAAAATAGGCACATCTGTGGCTTTTTATTATTCTTTGTCCAAAGAGGCCCAACTTTCCATTGTCTTAATTATAATTCCTGTAATTGCATTCCCTACTCCTTTTGTTTATTGAGACTCAAGAGAATTTTCCTAAAATCCTCTTTTGTTACTACCTATTAGTCAGCTGATTTTTAACAGCTCATTTTGCTCACTTCTCTATTACCATTTTAGTCCTCTTGTATCACAGCTCTTAATTCAACTCCAAAAGAAAAAAAAAAAAATCTGTACTATCAAAAAGTATTTGGAAGTTACACTATCCTGTGTTTTATTTCAATGGTGATCATTATGAAATAAAAACTCCATATAAAGAGGAAGCTTCTGCTCCTAAGGCAGTGTGTTATTGCTGTACTTCTAAAAGCATTTGACATGACCATAGAATGAGCACAGTAAGTCTGGGCATAGGTGGAGAAGAGACATTAACCCCTTGTCACCCTGAGTGACAGACTTGCAGGAATTGACATTCTCCCCTTAGCACATTCATAGGGGAGCTAAAACTGGCACTAATTAGCTCAGGTTTTTTCTTCAAGGAACTTAAAGAACTAAGCAAAGATACAGAGTGCCTACAAGAGCATTTCTTCGTGTAGGAAAAGGAAAACTGCACAAAATCTCCTCAGAGAGTCAAATTTCCAGTCAGGTGGCCATATGTTCCCTTAGTTCACAGAGTTCACATCTCATTTTTGCTGGCAAATCAACAACAAACTTCTGTCTTACTATGGTGATTCTCTTGAATTTTTGCCAAAAAGTTTGTCAAAACATTTTTCCCCTAAAAGAAAACACTTCGCCAGCATCATTTACTACTCCCCCTAAAAATACTTTCAGCACAACATTACAGGCATACTTTTGACAACTGTGCTTTTGGAAGGCAGCATTCTCTGGAGCATTCAGACAATGAAAGGTTTACTGCTCTAAAGACATCACTACTTACTAAGAACAGACAGGTATCAGCAAGAACTTGAAGATAAATGTTCATTTCTTGTCTTTATAATCATAAAAGATTTTACTGTCTATAGGTAAAAGTCTGGATAAACAGAGTCATTTAGCCTTGTAACT
Organism: Donacobius atricapilla; assembly: GCA_013397315.1. Taxonomy (NCBI): domain Eukaryota; kingdom Metazoa; phylum Chordata; class Aves; order Passeriformes; family Mimidae; genus Donacobius; species Donacobius atricapilla. The sequence goes on from WBMY01000527.1 coordinate 844,316, forward strand.
CTCAGTACCATAACATTTTTTAGTACATCAGCATTTCAAAGTTCTCTTGACTTTGACCTACAAACAGAAAACTAGAAAAATTTTATAACACTTTTTCATTCTAGACTTCTTCTTGTCTTCCTGTCTCAAACTAAAAATTCCTTTAGAAAACAGGGTTAAATTCTGCCTGCATGAAACATTCTTGCAGATGATTGACATCAACAAAATATAAGAGCCATGTTATTTTTAAAAAATAAAATAACAGCCCTATAGCTATGGTTAATACCAGAACAATTTTTACCATTCTTTGCTGTTAAAGACACTTTGCTGCATAGATACTTTGCAAAATGGCATGTGCAAAACAGAAATGAAGATGGGATTTTGTTGAAAATGCAGTTTGGCCAAACATTACAACAAACATGGAAAGCATTAAGTAGTGATCAAGCATTGTGTTTAATATTTCCTTAATATGAAGGAAATGAAGATAAGGTTTGTTAGTCTGTTACTCAAAACTAAGGGGTGGATTTTAAGACAGAGAAGACTAGACTTGACTATCAGAATATCTCAGTGACAGAAAAACATACATGCACAGATCTCCTCCTCAGCATCTCCAAGGATGACAAAGCAAAGGTACGCCAATGATATCAAGGAGAAATTACAATTCCCTGTTTCCCATTTGTGATCTGGACTTTGTGGGATGTGCCTGATCAAAAGGGTGTTCTCCCACCTGCCGTGCAGGGTTCCCAATCCCCCATGACCCTCAGACCCTGCCTAACAGTGACTGCTATGAGACAGCTCCCGGGCTGCAGCTCAGCCCCTCAGCACCAGCTCGTGTGTAAACACCAGGGCTCACAGCCCATTTAATAATTTGGGTTCAGAGAGCCCATGGAGAAAGTTAATCCACTGCACTTGAAGACTGAGCTGGCCTAATGTCCCATGTCAGTTCCTCAGGTTTCTCCCTGCCTCTGGGGGCTTCCACTGCTGGCTTCAGCAGCACAACTGCAGATTTCACCTGCCAGAGCACAGCTGGGTATTAGCCCAAGACAGGCCAGCTGTGTTTGAACTAAAGAACTCAAATGAGAGCTAACAGTATAAACCAAAAGACCTTCGACTTAAATTGCTTCCCTCACTCCCCCCCCCCCATAAACTAAGGCAGTTTAAAACAGGTTGATAAGGAAGCCATGGCCACAAGTAGGAAGAACATTTCTTTAATAAAGATGGGGTCGCTCACCTGAATTGTCCGACAATTCTACATTGTCTCTTTGCTGCCCAAACAAGAATACTGAAACCAAAGAACAGTCTGAAACCCATTGCCCAGGGAGAAGTACAGCTGTTGTCACACTTTGATACTGATATTCACTTTGCCCTGACAGTGCTGGAAGAAAAGACATGTAGAGGAGAAGCAGTGAGGGGAACAGTGATGTCATGAATAGCAAGTTCTATAATGAGCTCATGCCCCTTCTATTTGTGAAAGAGATAAGCACTTTCTGAACAAGGAACAGGCAAAGATAAGATTAAATAACCTCCAGCTCCTCATTAGCTCATGTATTAAGGCATTACAATGCTGAAACTGGAGATTTTGGAAATGTTCATTATTCGGGCTCAGCTGATACAACTGTAAACAGAGGATGACTGTGTGATACTATGAGGGTTTTGAGTTTTTTCTCAATTGCTATAATTTTCTTGTCTAATACTTGTCTGAGACAAATACTGGATGGATAAAGTAAGGGCATATATTTTGGGTTTGTATTTCCAATTTAGTTGCAGAGGCCTGAGATATGGGCTGTGGTAAAGTCTGTAATCCAAACATCTGAACTAAGGGTCATGTTTTGAGCACTAGAGGACTCCAAAAGCTTTACAACATGCTTATGGAAACACCAAAATAATTTTTTAAAAGCTCCACATTCATCTGTGAAGTATTTGGTTCTTGCATCAATTAAACGAGCTGGTAAAATCTACTAGGCTGTGGCTAGGTGTTTATCTGTTGAAGGGGAAGAAATCTGCCCTTGCGAACAAACACTGAAATTTTATTTTACCCTAGGCCACCCACAGTGTGTTTACTCATCACACAGAGGCTTGCTATAAAGTAAGCAGGAGGATAGTTCTGCCTTAATTTTCAGGGTTTAATACTATGCATGAGTGATAAAATTAAATTTAGACTCCAAGTAAATACGCTGGGGTTCAAGCACACCCGTTGGCTTGCTTTCACAACCAGGCAAACAAACAACAAAAGAAATCTAAAAAGGTGTAATGTAATATCGCAGGAAAGAGAATCCTCTGTAAGCCAGAGTGTAGACACATTTCACAGAAATCCAATAGCTACCTGTGTGGTTATAGCTCTAAACCTACGTGGTTCTACCTCTAAGCCTCTGTTTAATCAAGTGCATATAGGGCTGACTGTAAATTGGAAGGGACTGGAAGCCCCTTCATCCTGGTTATCAATTACATCCAGCAGGGAGCTGCTGTGAGATCGCTGGGGAGATGTGCTGATAACAAAAGATAAAGACTTCTCTCCAAGTTCTGCAGATGTCAGACATTCTTCCTGGGAAAATTCTAAGGCCATCTGAGGACACAAACTCAGACTCTTGACCAGCTAGAGGCAAAACTCAGATGCTTGAGCACTGAAATAGAAGTTAGAGCTTAGTCAAGGCTCCTCAGTACAGGGAGCAAAGTCAAATTTTGTTTTCCAGGGCTTTTGTCACACATGCACACACACACAGGCTTCTCCAACCCCACAAAGAGGAGGAGAAACTGCAGGGATTGATGACAGGATGAGGTGGTTATGGATGATCAAAGGAGCTGAGAGGAGCCCAGGCTCTGAAGTCGCCCGCAAGATGCACAAGGGAGCTCTGAGTGAGAGGCCCTCACATCTTCATCCAGACAGGGGCTGCTTACCCTTCTTCCATTCCCCCATCGTTTCAGCCACAAGCTCCCCAGCTCCTGTCCACTTCTCTACCACAAACAACGGACCCTTATCCTCACCACATCACACTGCACCACTCAATCCCTCATCCTAAGGAACTGACTTTCTTCCTGGGCCACAGGACGAAAAAGGAACAAGCAGGAGTAGACAGAAGAGACCCAACCCATTTGTGCAGCTGAGAGAGTTTGGCACAAAGCAATTCTCCCTTACTGACAGAGCAGTGCTGTATAGAAAGAGCAGTGCTGTATAGAGAGAGCAGGGGGTAATTAGCTTAATAAATTGTACCTCATTTTACTTAGAGCTGACCTTGGGTTTCCCTGCAAGAGGGGGCAGATAAAGGACTTGCAGTCAAAACCCTCAAGGTACCACAGCCCTTCCTTGGCTAGCAAGTTCTCCTTGCCTAGTGCTTGTTAAACACTAACAGGCTTGTTTTCTAAATTAAAATTTAATCAGAACTTGGCAGGTGGATAACATGAGACTGATAGAAGCCTTTCACTCAAGGTTACACAGAAAATATTATGCATAGAAATCAAGTTGAAACTTTTCCTACATTAAAAAGGCCAAACCAATGACAATTCCTTGCCAAGATTAGAAAGAATGTGAACTTCCATGAACTACAAAATTCAGAGATGAAGTATGAAGTTTACAGCAGTCACAGTCTCAAAGGAGTAAGAAAAGAATTAAACACAGGAAGAGCACATGCTTTGTTTATCTGAAATGCCTGGTAAACTCTGCAAGTTCCACACATTTCAGATTAGAAGCAATTGTATTTTCTTTTTTTATATAACAAAGTAGCTAAGTAAGCACAGGAAAATGCCTAAACTAGTTTACACTGTATTATTGGATTACTGCAGGGACAAATCACAGAACCCACTGGAGGGGAGATCCTTCAGTGGCAACTGCTGGAGTAAGAGAAATCAGCATAAGAACAGCTTCAGTTGCTCTTGGAGCTTTGTTTCCAAGCATATTTTTATACTAATGAGCACCACACATATTGTAGACAGCTGACTAAATAAAAAAAAAAAAAAACCATCAAGATTATCTATTCTTGCCAGTGCCCGTGTGTAGGCAGCCTGACTGACTAAAGCAGGGAGATAAGTATCAGTGAGTTATGAAAAATGCCATTACAGCAGGCCAGGAGCAAACAGGCAGAGCACTGGGAGGAACAGAGCTCAATATAGCGTGCAATGACTGTAAGCTTCAGTGCCCACATACTAAGCTTTCTGTACTGTAATGGTCTGATAAATTCATTTTGACCCAGAGACCAGAGATAAATTGTCTTAGCAATACAAACAAACAGCTAAGCAATTAGGGCAAAGTTTTTTGAGAACGTGGTGATAACATCTAGAAGCATTGTTGGGCGAGGGGGAAAAGCAGCCCTGGAGATAGGGGGTTTAATCTGGAGGAAAAGAGAGAGTATAATGGCTTCTCCAAATTGCAGAGCACTAAAAGAAAAAGCAGACAAGTGACTGGCACTGGTATTTGTCTGGCATCTATTTCAGTGTATCCAACCTGAAAAGCAACTTTCATTGTCCCATTTGGAGTTCATCAAGTTTGGCCTGTAAAAGATTTTACATGTGCAGCTGTGAAAGTGTCAAAACTGAGAAATCCATGAGGAACCATCAGGTTTTATAGAATTGCCATCTTTTAAACTTCCTGAAAGTAACTTATTAAAATAGAGTTTTCAAGCACAGCGATGAATGCAGTGGTCAAATGACCGAAGCAGCAATTTCATCTAACAGTTTTCACATTTCAGCCCCATTTAGGCACAGACATATGTTAGTTGCAGAGCGTTGGCTGCAACAATTTCATTACCTCCCAGGCAGAGAAATAAGAGTAATTAATATTTAACCCAAATAGTGTGTTGATTTATTAATCAGCATTTCAACATTACCTTAAATCTACATAATTAAATATGGCATAATATATATCAGTAGAAGTCCAGGTCTAGAATACCTTCCCTTCAGTTTTGGCAGGGCTACTCCAGAAAACAGCCATGAGAAGACAGAAGATGATATCTCAAATTAATACTAGCTTGTGTTGTGAACACCTTGTACACAATAAGGGAGTTTTAACCATTGCAAAGCATCTAGATTTTATTTTAGACAAGAAGAAATATGGAGGAGATACATTCCCATTGTAATTTTACTGCAGCGAAATGACCAGTGGTCTCAGTGTTCACTGATGATTGAGAATTGGTATTGTTTTTAAACACACAAAGATGTAAATGGCATTTGCTTTACTAAAGAACTTCTTTAGTTTCTTTCTAAGATTTTTCTTTAAAGTGTATTTTAGGAAAAAATATTAAGAACCAAACCAGTGAGACCCAAACATTCATGAGAAGTATTTTTGGAGCTGCCATAAACAATCCATAGCCTTAAGTCTATCCCATAGAACAGAAGCAGCTCCAGTGACTTAGCCATGTCACGTAAATTCCAGTATCCTTTACTGCACTGAAAGCAAGCATGTCTTGCTTCATTGGGTACCATGCTGCACTACACAGAAGTCTGTAAAAGCCACCTGAATGAAATGAACAATTATTTGTATTTCAGTAAGGAAAGGCACTTGACCAGTAAACACAGAATAAGACCGCACAGAGATTGGCAAATAAGGCAAGACTGCAGCACCCCTTGAAAAACACCAAATTAACACTTAAAAAACACAGAAAAAAGGTCTTCCTTCTTTTATTTTAGGCTAAGTGGACAGCCTACCTGCTTCCTGTGTTGAAATATAGTCATAACTCCAAACTGTTTGTTTTTTTAAACTCCACTGTGAAAAATCATAACCAAATGACACCATTTCAATCCATGATCAATGTATTATTTTTCAGGTTATTTTGAGAGTTGCAAAGTAGAATTTCATAATATTGGTAATGATGAACTACAAAAGAAATCACCCATAAATTGCATTTTTCTAACTACAGAACTGTCCCTGGCATATGTAATAAAATTTTATTTCCTTCTTTTGTCCTCTAATGCACTCGTCACAACTTGTCACTGAACCACACTGACCTCCTAATTTTCATTTACAATTTCTGATTTGTTTTTTTCCAGCTTGATGCTGCATCAGAAATGATGTCTGTAGGAGCAGCATGTTAGACAGGCATATCACCTCTTCAGAAAGTAGGCCATAAGGATTAAAAGTGACTCCCTCAAGTAGAAGGCAGGATTCTGGCTCGCAGGGCTGCTGTCAATGCTCAGAAGGACAGCAGGGTAACACTCAGCTAATATTGAGGTAAAATTAAAGCTTCCTGCCTGAGAAAGAATGAGGGGTTTTTATCTCAGCTCTACCCTCTACAAGTTCTAGCCAAAAAAAAATGGTGTCTTCATGCCTTCAAGCTTTTCGCCATCCTTTTTTTTTCCCCCCCCCCTAATTGCCTCCACAGTCCCTGTAATGCTTTTAGTTGGTATGAGAGAGGAGCAGCCTCCGTCACAGGAGCAGCCCAGAGAGGCAGTCACAGAAGCAAAAGGGGAGGACAACTGGTATAAACAATTTCTCAAGTATTTTTTGTGTTGAATGCTGCCAATACAAAACACACCCCATGGTTTATGGATGGGGCTCGAGCACCTCAGCAATGACCTGAATGTTTAGGCTGCAGACACCACAGATTCCCATCCCTTCTTCTCCTTTGCCTCGGTGTATTTCACACGAGCAGACAACGAACACAACCGAGTGCCTGTGGCCAGCGCAGGCACAGTTCAGCCACATCCAATTTAATCTCACAGAAGTGCTAAAACACAAAGTACTGCAAAACCACCAGATCGGGGTAACAGCAAACGTGCTTGGTTACTTCTACTTAAGGGACAAAGTCACATTTCTCTGTGTAGTGCAACCACCATGCTTTTCCCACCAAGGGTTTTTATCCTCCCCTCCCCAAAACACAAGTGCACATAGGGCACACTTCCATTTTGCCTGGCATTGACAGGCTGGGGTGGTCTGATACAAAGGGCTGCACTGTCACCTTCAGCAAACAACACCCTTCCATGTTAGGTTTTTCCAAACTTCCATCACAGCTGCACATAGGGGCACTTATGATATTGTCATGTGTTACGGAGCTTGGAAATTACAATTGGGTTATAATAACATTTAACTAAAACCTTGGCAAATTCTGACATCCAAACAAAACCTCGATAATGTGATTCCCCCTTCCCTGGCTTTGTCCTCACACTACAGACAAGAGGTGCCAATACTGGAGACCAGGAATCCAATCCAAGCTCCTCGCACCCCTTGCAATAACAAATGTTAGAGCTGCCTTTTTTCTATTTTCTGACTTGCTACTGAGGTAAATAATTTCTGTGTAAAGCAAAGACACAATTATGAGTCTAATTTTATCTGGAAACAGATGCATTCTTTGTAAACTATTTCTTACCCAAGACATATATTTGCAGTCATATATCCCAGAGTCCCTTCACACCCCTGCCATAAAAAACTCTATTCACTCTTTAAAATTCTGTGTAATGATTAGAAAACTCATTAAGAAAAAAAAAATCTATTATAGAAAATGTTTTGTAGAAGCTTCTGTTTCCAAAGCAACTTTTTATGTCAAACTTTTCCATCATATCCAGAAATTTTGCTGCATAGAGGTTTACATGATAATATGCATTCAGTTAATAATTTGACAGCCTTCAGTGGGCTGTAACAATGGTCTGTTTTCCAGAAAAGAAAGTCTAACCAGCACACCAAGCTGAGCCTTTGGGGGTTGGCTAAATTTCTCATTAAACTGATGTTTAAGTATAGTAGGGATTTTTCTTAGTGTGGCAAATTGCCGATTTAACATTGGGGAAATTCAGATGCAGATAAATTACATTTATAAGTAAGCTTGCTGAAATGACAAATGGGATTTGGAGAGCTGAATGGGAGCTTCTGTTTCTCCTGTGTTATAGGGGAGTGCCCTCCACTGGCCAAGTATTCTCACTTTTTGAATAAAAGAGCAAAAATTCACCATTACTCTAGAATAAAACCTCAAAAACACCTCCAAATCCCCTCAGAATGAGTGTCAAATTCTTATAAAAGGTTATTGAATAATGGCACCAATTTATACTAATGCCAGCCTTGCTTTCACATTACACAGCAATAAAAATACTTCGGGTGCTGAAAAAAATCACAAGGCAGCCCTTTTAAAGAGTTCCAAATTAGAAGTGACAAGACAAAAATGGGTAGTGCTAAAGAGTGTAATTTAACACAAGACCATATAGTGGTAAAAAGCATAGAACCAGATTAGCAGTTACTACCGTATCAAATTGTCACGATTTTACCTCTTTTTTTCTGCTCAGAAACAACAGATGCTTGTGCAAATCCCTCACAGAAGCAATTAATAATGTTTTTGAGTGCCACGCTGAGGACAGAATCAGCTGCATTAGTAATATATTGTTCAATGTACTTGAGAGGGGGAATCACTAAGTGGCAGAAGCAAACAGACAATGAGAAACGTGGAAACAGGATGGATACAGATGTACACCCTCCACTCATGGTACTATGAGTTACCCCAGGGACATCATTTTGGTAAAAGAAGTGTTATTAATGAGTTGATAGCCAATTCAATTATCTTATACAAGGTCACTANGGTTGCCTAGGTTACGGAGGTTCACGCAATTACTTACGTTACGTAATTGCGCATTTTACGCAAAGTACGTAGGGTACGCCGTTCACTTACGCAATCTGCGTAACTTCCGTAGAGTGCGTGTGTTCCGTAGATTGTATTCAGTGGGATAAAGTTGCTGTTGAAATGGGGAACTGTTTCTTTAATATGATTAAAATCAATAAGCTATACGAGGGAGTTATGATAAAAATACAAAGATAAATAGAGCTTGCAGAGATAGAGCAAACCCATAAAAAATGGAAAAAAATGCTTGGTGTTACAAGCTGCACACTTAGATTTTTAGACAAAGAAGGACAAAAAAATATTCTTAAGACCGTGATGGAACCTTCACTGCCATGTACAGATAGTAGAAGGCTGGAAGTCATAAAATGGGTTTAACATCCCTTTTCCCAAGGGCTTAACCACGATCATTTTCTTTGACAACACCTAATGTAAGCTTTCAGGCCTAGCATAAGTTTTACCCTTTGTCCAACTCACTCTGCATAAAATTTCTGTGTTAGTGGGCAATGAAGGAAATTAGTCATATTTCATATCTGCCAATCACACGAATAACCTATTTCCTCTAGAGAACAAAAAAAAAAAAAATCAAAAAAACCCCAAACAAAAACAACAAAACCAATCCAATACTGTTTCTAAACTTGTTTTTAAAAGGAAAAGTTAGATCCCAAGAATGACCATGAAGCATCCTCCTTTGAATACAAATTCAGTTCTCCACCCCAGTACAGAGCAGTGCCCAGGGTAGCCCCAAATCCCTGCAGAACCCAGCTCTGGTGAGGTGGGAGCAGCTTTGGTCTGTTCTTCCAGGCAGCCTGGAGCAACCACCAACAGACAAAGATAACCCGAGCCCCTGGCTTCATTAAGCTTCAATCCTCACAGAAGGTCCTGCTCACAGCTGGAGATTAATTTGGGATGCTCTTTTTGTATCAGGATTCCCCAGTGACAACACAGAGCAAGGCATTCAGTCACCCTCAGGGCCTCAGTTTCCTGTTAAGAGGTTTGGTTTGCATCCACTGCTTCACCTCAGGTCTATCCTTCCCCACTCCTCAGGGTTCTTTTGACTGTTCAGTAACCACATTTTAATTCTGGGTTTTGCTGCTAATCCTTTTGTAGATGAAAACTCCCTTGAACAATCTAAGAGCCAGTTTTGTGCTATGAACTTGAAATAAAACAAAACTGGAGGGGGTGGGAACAGCAGATATCTGGTTGCTTTCACATTCAGGTCTGTGTTTCTGAATTACTTTAAGACTTCAAACTGAAGCAGCGAACCATTTTCACTGCCACAGCACACACACTCATACACAGGGATGCAACTCAAGTGCCTTCATGCTTTCTGAACCTCTGCACAGAATGGTTTTAGCCAGGACTGGGTTGAACCCATGGCTTCTAAGCACGACTTGACTGCTGTGGACAGAGCCACGGAAAGAAGAGCAAGTGCTGGTCTCACTCTCAGCCCATGAAAAGTGATCAAGCCCCACTTTCCCTGTGAGGAGCAGGTGGAGCTCTCGGTTCCCTGGCAGCCTGTTCCAGCTGAGGAATTCCTGCTCAGCTGTCCCCCGAGGGCAGCCACCGCTGACCGTGGGCACTGAGTGCATCTCACCTGCCAGAGGTTTCCTGCCCTGCTCCCCGCCACGGGACCTGCTGGCATTCACCTTCGTGTGACCTCAGGGAGCCACAAAATGCACACTCAACCGCAGTTGCTTAACCATGCTGGCACATAGAAGTTCTAACTTTTGCTTTTCCTTACAGTGGAAAGAGCTTTAGACACCACAGCTTTAAACCACAGAGCTCTGAAAAACAAAAACAGGATGTCTGCCTCTAAAGCTACTGCTGTGTATATTTTTCCTGAGCCTGTGCCATCTAGGACCAGGTTGGTATAATCTCTCGGTGCTGTCCATTGGCCAAATTCTCTCTTTCCTGATGGAAGGTTAACTCTGGTGTGTACAACAGAAAATGTTGTCATGCCCAAGGGTTCATGTCATCACAAAAAAAAAAATGAACCAGCTGGAGATAAAAAGTTAAAATACTAAGTCTTAAAGTTATTGGGCTCTCTTTTACTCTTGCAAAACTCCAGTGATGCACTGAGGGAGCCCCCTTCTGACTGTTCATCAGAGAATTTAAAACACTAGCTGAGTAATTACATCAGGCAGTGAGGCAGTCCAAACATTTCTTGCTAAAAATAGAACTACTTATCAACCGATTGAAATTTATATATTTATTTAATATGTAAGAATTGATTGATCTCTAAATTGTTCAAAAGAAATGTGAAGCGTTCAACTTCACATTTATTCACGTTCAACTTCAACTTTATTCAACTTTGGACACCTCAGAAGCAGGCATTATAAACCAACAGAGCTGTACTCAGATCAGCAGCACATGGGAGTTTTGGCCTCTGAGGAAATGGACCAGAGATATTCAGCAAGAACTTCAGGCAGCCACAGAGTTTTAAACTGAATGTGACGCTTTTGTCCCCTGGCTCAGGAGTTGTTCACATTTGTGCAGAGATTACCAGAAACAAACATCACCCTAGATGTCTAAGGCATCCAAAGCAGCTGTGTTTCTACAGGAAGGTCTCCCAAGCTCCATTTTCCAGCTTGCTGCTTGATTTTACTGACAGCTGCTACCAGGGCAGCTGAGCTACTCCAGGCTTGCATGGACCACTCACATCAGAATTCCACTGGTGGATGCACCCACCACTGAGACCTGGGCAGTGCTGCAACACACTGAACTAGTTTGCTTCCAATGAAATATCACCTTTAACAATAAAATCAGCAGTTTTCAAGCAGCCCAGTGCTTGCTTGGCAAAGCCCACCCAAGTTACTGTGACATGAATCTGCTACACACATGTATAGATTGATGTGACAGAGGCTCACCTAAGGCAGCGAGGCTCAAGGGTGGGAAATCTCTTTTCCTGGGATATAATTTGCCCTCTCCACACAATGGAGGGAATTTGTAAGAGTGTGGCCTAAAGCAAAGCTTATGTCACCAGAGAACATCTCTGCTGTCATCCATCCAGAAGAGATGACTTCACAAGCATCTACTGCTCACATTACGGAAAACAACCCTCAAAACTTTACTGTTATAGACCTGGCACTGGAAGCTTAAAAATGACCCGTTACAGACTTTGAAATAAAGGTTTACTGCAAGATTGATTTTGTAGCTTAAAACACTTGCTGAAGGCAAGCAAAACTTGAGCATTTGGCAGCTCCACAAAGTTAAACTTGAGTTCACAAAGTGCCTCACATGAAACTATCATTGTGGGATCCTTGCATGAACTGATGCATGAAATAAGTTTTAATAATAATTTTTCACTTATTTTGCAAGTTTGGAAGGCTTACTGTGTGTTCAGATATACACACCCACCCCCTTTTGGCTGAATTTTACTCTTGAAATGTTTTTGTCTAATCCTTGACTCCTTTTATGACTCTAGGATGAAGATTTGCTGGCCTAATTAAGTGAAAAGCAGAAGCCATGCTGTTTTGGAAGGCTCACACACCAAAGTGCAGCACACACCAAGACTCACCTGCTTACACTTCTGCCAAAAGATAAATAATTACACTGAATGTATCCAATATTGAAGTGCGTATGAGGCAAATACATGTATATAACATACAATACATATTATAATATGCTATATAGTAAATGCATATGCATCCATATATATATGTTATATATTTTATTATGTATGGCATATGTATAATGTAGGTTACAATGGATTGGCTAAATTACGTAGATTACGTAGGTTACACAAATTATGTAAATTACGTAAATTGCGTAAATTACGTGAATTGCATCGGCTACGTGAGTCACGTAAATTGAGTAATCGCTAGTTACGCAAATTGCGTAAACTCTATTCGGTGGGATAGAGCCGCTGGTGAGAAGGTGAACTATTTCTTTAATAAGATTAAAAGCTTTCTTACTGTTTGCATTGGAATTGGGAGTTTAAATCTGGATCCATAAATACAGCATGTTCGGTGCTTCTCACAAAGTTCACAGTTTGAATAAGTAGACCCTACCCATTTCTGCTCATGAACCAGGACAACTCTTAAATTAATGCATCCTACTATGCAGAAATGCAGACAGAGAAAATGAGATGATCAGCAATAGATGTGAAAACTGCTGCACTCAGTTCAGAAGCAGAAAACTAGATTAAATGATGTTTTCACTGTTCTTACATAGCACCTTTATATCTACAATTTATAGCCTTAGGCTTTCTATACATTTGAAGTTTCTTACAAATATTTAGAAGCTATAATTTATAATTTTTTTTTATCATGGGGTCAGAATATAAAAACGCTTAATTTAACAATTGCAGTTGCAAGATCATCTGTCTCTATGCACCTGACATCCACAGCATCAGGAGTCAATTATTTCATTGCATATTACTTTAAACCGTGCAGCACAATACTTTAAATCTCTCTCTATTTTAATTTCTTTTGTCATTTGTGCATTTGATTACCTTTCTGCTACTCCTTATTTTCCCCACAAGGGAGAAATGCATTGAAACACCAGTAGGAGCTAAAAATGCAGGTGGCAGTTTGCGCTAGGCAACGTAAGTCACAAGACCACCACTTTTCATGCACTAAACAGGAGAAATAAGATTGGAACTGAGGGGGTTTTCTTTCCTCAAATGCAAAACCCTTTGCTTGCACTGCGCTGAATAGCAAGAACATAAAAACAAACCAATTTGATGGAACAATTTAGAATTCTCTGATTTGAAAGCAAGGTCAATATTACATGCTGGGGAAATATAAGGACCAGGACATCTGGTATGAAAGCACAGTACAGTTACTATTGGTGTAGCAGACACATCATCTATATGAGTTCCCTGGCCAGGAAGGAAACATAGGATGTGAAAGAAAACCTCTTACAGGCAATCACACCATGGAATGGAAGCACATTGCTTTCAAATTCATCCTGAACACCACTGTGAAAATTTTTCCCTATGAAGGCAAGCAACAATTTTTCTTTTTCTACCTCAGACATTTCCGAAAGGATTTTTCCAGTGACATGCCCATATTTTCTCAAGCACAGGTGATCTCAGGTGAGTTTTTCACTAACATTACCATTACACTCAAACATCAGCTAGACCTTCATGAGCCTGCTAACTCAGGAGATCGCCTCACCTGCATTATTTGTATTGGGTTCCGAAGGGAGATGAAACATTGCTATGGCACCTGGATGCTCTGGTCCATCCAGGCCTTCTTCTGTGTTTTAATGCTTTGCTTTACATTTGAAATTTACTCCAGAATCCCCATGCCCAAAACTGGACAGGTATATTACAGGACAAAAGCATGAAGGTTACTCAAGATCTTGCTAAAGCACAATATAGAATTGTCCTGCATAATTACTTTGTTTATTTCCAGAAATATTTGCTAAGCCAAGTAAAAGCAACAATTGAACAATTGCAGCAAACTCCCTGATGGGGATTTTCTGTCCTGGACAATAATTTCACTTTCATATTTGTGGAACATCATTTCCTTAAAAGTGTGCCTGCTTTATAAAAATATTACATGAGGTAGCCTTTCTATTTTCAGGCTGTATCTATAAATGACTATTTCAGTTAGGGGTCCAATCAATTCATATTAGCACTGCTTTAAAGCGTAACCTGATGGGGAGCTCTACAAGTATAAAACGGTCTGTAAAGCTCACAGCTCTCAGGAACTGTGTCATCTGCCTTAAAAAGTGGGAAAATTAAGACACAAAGAGTGCAGGCTACCCATCACAGAGCAGTGCTGCTTTTCCAAGCACCTGGCTACTTGCACCAAACTCAAGGCTAAACTTGTATTTGGTAGGAAATGTTCACATTTAGTTAAACGAGATCAAACTCTCAATCACTTCAAGTGCAGCCAGCCAGCAGAAGAATAACTCCTACTGGGTGACAGGTGTCCCTCAATGTTAATGAGCATTTCTGTGACCACTTAGGGAGCTGCTGCTCACTCACTGTTCCACATCGGACGCCGCTGGCAGTGGGGACTCCTCGGGTGCCAGGTCGATGCCATCGGTGAAGCTGCTGGCCCATGACATGTCTGGGGTGTGCCCTTCCAAGTGTCTCCTCACTGCACAAATGGTTCAAAGAGATCATCGTACATTAGGGAGACAAATCTACAAGCTCTTGCCGTGGCACACACATAGTTCAAACACAAGGAACCTCTTCCGAGAAAGGTTTGTCTTCTTGAGGGCTTGTCTCCCATGAGCAGAAATTCACACATCTGCAATATTAATGTGGGCATGGCAATACAAACTATCAGATTTCCATCTCCTCACTCAACACCATTTGATATGTATGCTTTAATACCCTCAAAACTATTCTTTAAAACGCTATTATCATACAAACAGAATACTTGAACCCCAAGTGCTCTCTGGTCCCCATAACCACCAGTGTTCCAAATTTCTCCCATGAACCAGGAAGACTCAGGTGGCTGGATGCAGTTGGCTCTGCAGGATAACTATGGTGGATAAAAGCTGTGCTGGAGTTTAGTTCATGTTACAAGGGTCAAAGAGGTACAAATTTTATAGATTTGGAAAACATAATGGCCAACTAATGAAGGAGTTCACTAAGACACTACAAAAATCAGAGATGTGCAGCTAGCCCTGTAAGTGATAAAATCCAATGTTTTCTAAAGATCTACCCTCAAAACTCATTCCCATTTAATATAGGGCTGACTTCATCATAAGTGTGCAGTGTACATGTACCTGCCTTTCTAAATTCAGATGCGTCAATATTCAAAAGCTATTTCTGCTTCAAGTTCTCTTCATCTTTTCCCACGTTAACTTGGTTCAAAAGCTATAAAGTGTATTTAGCTTAAGCTGCTCTGATCTAAGAGCAATTTCATTCATGATTCCTGGTGATCCTAACAGATTTTAGGGAAGCTACCTATAAATTTTAATTCTGATCATCCTTGAAAGCTTGGCACATGAGCTGACAGAGCTTGGAAAATGGATAGGATGACACACAAATTCAAGGAAGAAAAAAAAAAGTGTGTGGGTGAATCACTAGAATTAACCATCATAACAAGTAAAGACTAAATAGTGTCACTGGCATATGCTGTGACAGAAATAAGAAACCTTGCTCCTAGAAGATTAAGTTGTTGAAATCTCCAGTAAATTCCAGAACAACACTTTAGCTGGATTGCATTCAAGTTCCAGGTAAATAGTAAAAAGCCTACAACACCAGAGCTTACTATTGGATGAGACTTAACCCAAATGGCAAGGAGTGAAAATGAAATCTATGGAATAGAATTATCAAATGGCGTAACTGAACACTGACAAAGGACATAAAATGACAAAGCTATTTTATTTACCTCTGCTGCATTTAATCACTAGTAAACTGTGTATTTCCAGGGGAAACCAAACTCTTACTGGCACTGGGAGCATGAACTTCTGTGTTCTCCCAGCACTACTGAAACACTTTGGCTGTTCTAGAGGAGCTTTATTTTGTGAGACCTGCCAGTTCTGCATTTGTTCTGATAAGACGTTTTTCTTGTAAGAGAGCTATGTGGCCTCATACTTTCCAGACAAAGTCTTGAAACACACAGATCCAATATTTGAAGTATGGCTTTGGGAAGCACCAATCTCTGAACAAGTAACACGGCACATGATCACATCTGCAAAATACAACTGGGGGAGCTTTGGCTTCAGCTACAGTAAAGTTTTCCTCATAGGAACTTAGCAAAGCTTGGGAGTGGGCCAAGGCAGAGTTAAATCACTGTGCCCATATAAGGCACATCAGATTAACAGGAAAACTCTGCATTGCTATCAATTCCTGCTCCACAATGAACTGCTGAAAGGGTCAGAGCAGGGCCGAGTTAACCCATGGCAGTTTGCCTCTCTCATAGCACTGCACAGATACTAACCTTACTGCAATACATTTGCCATAAGAAGTCCTAGGATTATGTTTTAGTTCTGTCGTTTTAGGGGTTTGTTCTATTATTGCTTTATCAAACTCCTCTCTGACTCATCACACTGCTGTTTGCAATCTGCATCCAGGCACTCCTAAAAAAACCAGAAAACCCTAATTGTTTACATTTGGCTTGCTAACTCCTTTTCTGAGAAGTGTTCCCTACTGCATGTGCTCCACAGCATGGTGGTTCTGAGCAGAGGGGGACGACAGCAGGAGCCAGTTCCAAAACCTTCACTTATGTGCCGTGCTGAGCAGCACTGCTGCTCCTGCAGGGTACACCTGGAGCCTGTTCTCTGACCAGGCACCTTCTGCTGGGATGTGGGGAACCTCATCCTGGGATTTAACAGCCTCTGCTTGGTTACCTGCACAAGCAGGACAAGTTTGTTGTGTCTTTACATAAGGCAAAAGCACTCAAATTTTCCCTTTGGTGAGGACTGCTGTGACCATCTGCAGCAGTTTCATTCCACAAGGAGGGCACATTTCATTCCTGCAAGCATTTGGGAAAAGGCAATGATGTGATTATGTAGTCTACACAAACAGGAATTATGTAACACATACTCTGTAGCTGTTTTTACCAGCTGAATGGAACTTGTGTACTTAACTCCATAAAATTAAGTATTTGGGTCACGTCTCAGAGATTGCTTCACTGCTTCCCCTCTGCTCTCCCATGTTTCCGTGGTCAGACCTATGGACAGAACAATTTGTCATTTTGGTTGAAGACTAGATTTATCCCAACAGTATTAAGAGAAAAAAGAGCTGCTCACGGTAGTTCTGCTCCAATATATCAAGTTAAAGCAGAATCACAGCTCTGAGGCTCATCATATTTGAGTGGTGATATTATGGGATTCCCTACTACTCTCAGAGCCACTTGACTCAATTCAAAGTATTAGTTTTGGGAAGTATTGAAACTACCACCAGAGAATACTTGTTTTATCCATGCAACCCTAATAAAAGCTGTTTAATACTGATTTTCCTCTATGCTTTTAGAACTCAGTAGTTCTACATGTTTCTGCTTTAAAATATTGACACATGAAAAATGTGTTTTGGTCCCAAAATGAATGCTAATGGTAAATGCATGTAATACATCGTATTTTCTAAATATTTGCTGTCCTTTAAGTGACTGGCAGAATTGTGAGCAGTTATCTTCTTATTCAAAACACTCTTTCTGGAACCAACTCAGTTTTTGAAGTTAACTCACTTTCCTTGAGCATCCAAAACTCATTTAGACAGCAGTGTTCACTCATAAATCAAAATTTCTAAAAATCACACTAAAAGGAACAATTTTTTTTTAATGTCAAGAAGCCATAAGCTCCTGAGCAATAAAGTAATTCATAATCATCATTCATGATAGTGCTTTCATGCTGAGGAAGTGTGGAGCATTATAATACATTCAACACATGGCAGTGATGTCTTCCAGAAATAAAACTCGAAGTTGTAAGGCCCAGCCACTACAGATGGTAGTTTGTAGCAGCTGCAGCTCAAGCCAGAACAATTCTGTCTTCCCTCTCTCTATTTATTTTCATAAGATTTCCTTGTCCAAACTGACTTTATGGGAATCAATGCCCTACATTTGATGCTGCAGAGTATTAAGCGGGGGACGCAAAGAAATATGAAGAGGGAAAAGAAGAGGAGCCATCCCTTCCTTCCTTTTGTTACTATTCAGAGTGCAAAGAAGCTGTACTGGCTTCATCATAAAACATACAGTATTTCATGAGCATGAAAAGTTGGAAGCAGCAAATTGAAAATATAAAATAGTATCCACCACAGTACAACAAATTCTAGTGAATGCCACGGACCCAGGGATCCCCAAAACAGAGCAACTGATTAAATCAAAGTAAAAAGAAAGTTTCATATACCTTTAATTTCTACAATGATAAAGTCATAAAATAAACACATCAAAACATAACCCAGAGATATTTTTTGTAATGCTGTTTTGTTTTATCTAATCTTAGAGTTCTTATCTATATTACACTAACTTCTCTCTTTGTGTTATGGGGAATAGGCAAGCTCCAAAATTACAAAGGCCATGGAAAACAGGACTGCACTACGTAGTCATTCCCAAACAGCCAACAACAGCAGGACAAAATAACAAGGAAGATGTTGCATTATTCTCTTCTCAGATAAAGAAGGTGAAAAAAAAACCCAAAAAGCAGGTCTCTGTCCCTTCAGTGCCAGTCTCCTCATCCCTTTCAGATCAGAAGATGTCAAAACCTTCTCTCACATAATGCCAGTCTGCTCTACTCAATATCATCAATAGGGAAGACAAACATATGATTTAATTTCATATGTAAGGCTGCATCTTAACAGAAAATCCCTGAGATAACTACACTTCCTCTGTCTGCAGGGATCATTGCCTGAGAGATCACAGTTTTGTCCATTTTCCTGTGTCAGGAACTTGTTTCACCTCACTTAAAAATACTGTATTTGTAAAGCTTTGTAAAATTTGTATTTTGCATAGAAGCAAAGTGGTTTGGGGCCTAGACTGGGACATCTCCAAATCCTTACTCTCCTCAGAGGAATACAGGAAAGTCAACAGCTTAAGAAAGCCCAGAGGCCTGGAAATGTCACCACAACACCAGCCTGCTTTTAAAAACCTCTTCAACTTGCTTTTAGTATCATTCATCTCAGCAGGCAAATGGCATTTGAGCTCCTCTGAGGAATCATACTGGAATAACACAGTAAAACATAATTAGCATGGACTGAGTAATTCCTTTACCAAAATTATAAGAGCTTTTCTTCATTACTGTGTGGAGCTACTGTAGTGTCAGGAATGCACTCACTACCATTTCAAATAAGATAAAGGTATTTTTACTTTAGTTTTATGTAAAACTGTCACAAATCTGAGCATCTGAAGCTGTGATTTTACATCCTTACTACACACTCAAATGTAAGCCATCTGCGAATGCCACATTCTCACATTGTCCCATACACAACTCTTAGAGCTACAAGTACAGTTAAAAAAACTCAGGCTACTTTCTGTGCCTAATTTTAGGCAGATAAATTTATTATCATCATTTGCGATGTGGTTGATATTTAAATTCAGGGCAATATACAAGAACTGTATTTTGCCCCCAGAATACCTGCAGAATCACACCAAAATTAATTAAGTGCTGGTTTTCAAGCAGAAAAGAAATAAAAGAGCATCTGAAAAGGTGAATTGAGGAATAAGAATAGATTTGTATTTGCTGCAGACATATTGCTAACTCCATGCAAAAAACGCTGAGCAGTCTTCCTGCTGCAGTTACAGATTGGGCTGCAAGTGTTTTAGATAAACTTCAACATCTGGTTTCCTGTGTATCTGATTTGAAACAATCAGCACTCAAAATGCACTAATGCCGCCTTTATTTGTTGTACATTCTTTTGTTTAGATAAGCCTGCAGGCCAAATTACACATTGCCTTACAGCCCTTGGAACTCAATCATTCATTACTGTTGGGACAGCACGGGGATGTAAATGAATACCAACACATTACCGAAAATCACAAGGGCATGTAGCACTGGAAAAAGGCATGTAGTGCTGGAAAACACGCAGAGAGAAACAATTAAACATACTCTTGAATGCACATGAGGATGTGTTATCTACCCAGCTGCCTGAACATCCTTCTCATTCCTAGCAAGCAAGAAGGATGTAACACTCACCAAAAAAAAAAAAAAAAAAACAAAACAAAAAAAAACCAAAACAAACCACAACAACAAAACCAGAAAAAAACCCCTCACACCAGAAACAAACAAACAAACAAAAAACCACTCCACCAACTACAAACCAAACAAAAAAAACCCCAGCAAAACTCTAAACATTTCCTACAGCATCATAAATATATCTACTTGAGAAGACATTTTTCAAAATCAACTTCTTTAAATGCAGTACATCCACCTAAAACATTCAGCTGAATATTTTGCATTAAATAACTGGTAGAGTGAGCAAGCATCCATTCTGCTGAACCTGTGCAATGCTTGTCACTCTCTGACAAGGAGGTTTGGTGACAGACTCAAAGTGATCGGGGACCAAGTGCACAAAGAGCTGCAAGGATCTCCTTATACTCAGCTAGGACCTGTCAGAAGGGACCTGGGCATTCGTGGAGCCCAGGAGAGAAGCCCTGCAGGGCTGCTGCCCCTCACTGCTCACATACCGAGCTGTGATCTCCACTGGGCTCAGCCCAGCCCCTTTCAGACCCAGCAAGCGCTGATTTTCCTTGCCAATTTAATCTGAAGAACATTTTAAAGCGTCTATTGACTGTGCTAAAAGCATTCGTAAGAACATGGAACTAAAGCTACCGATCTAGATACTGTAACTTTTGTATTTCTGCTTGTATTATACTCATGATTGGTTTTCAGTTTTCTTCATGGGAATGACTCACAACAAAAGGGATTGGGCTTGGAGCACCCTGGGATAGACAAAGGTGTCCTTGCCCATGGCAGGGGTGTGACTGAATGATCTTTAAGGTCCCCTCTTATCCAAAACATTTGGGACCTTCTAAGTTTGCTCAGCTGTGTAAAGTGGAAAGCAAAATTTTTGTTGTAAGAAGTAGAGGTTTTAAGGGCATTTCCATACACATGGAGAAAGATCTGTGGTTGGCAAGAGTTCCATTTACTCCTGAAATGCCACATCCTACCCCTTCTCCTTTAAGAAGGATATGCATCCAGGCATCTGGACTACATACAATCTACAGTCATGCAGTAAATACTCATATTATTGCCCAGCATGTATGACAAAACAAGGAAGACAGGCAAACAGGCAGCCTATAACTGAATCTTGCATGGTTTTCTCATTCTTAACCCAAACCACAGAAATCTCCCATCTCTTGAAATACAGGGTCAACTTTGTTTTAACATTTCCTCTCTCCTGGGCTCTGTTCCTGAAAAAAGGTACTGCATTTTTTTTTTTCTTATGAAAGCTCTTTCTCCAAAAGATACACAAAAAAAAAAGTGGACTTCCAAACTCATTCAAGTCTGTGTGGCTGATATGGAGGGTGTTAGTGGGTAAGGTCTGGCAAAGAAGTTGGAAAACACATTTTCCTCATTGGCTGGGGAATCATCAGATACCCACAGAGTGAATTGCACGGTAGATATATTAATTAATAGCTATTAAATTGTGCCTCACAGCTGCAGCAGGAGGATTATGACAGCAGGAAAAACACAGAAATGAGCTGCTTTTCGTGATCAACAGAGGCCCAAATGGTGCCACAGCTGGTCCAGGAGGGAGCTGACCAGGACACCTTTAGGAAAGCATCTAAAAGGGCAAGTTGTATTCAAATGATACCAAGAGAGCAAAGTTTTTCAATCTTCTACAGCAAACTATTTTGACAAGCATTCTTTTATTCTCTTAAGACTTAGTCTGTTTCTTTTGCTTATCTGACACGATCCTTGTGCCCACAAGTATTTTTAACATGTTTTTGAGCTGTAGATAACATCTAGACTTTGTGAATATGTTCAGAGATCAGCTCTCCAAGACCAAATTCAAGTCACCAATTCTGATGCATTTAACTTTTTAAGGCTGCAGATACCTGACTGTTCATTCAGTTATGCTGAATAACTAAATGTACAGCAATAACAGTGAAGAAAAATAAGACAAAAATAGATTTGAAAGTGATCCTTCTTCACTGCCTTTTTTTTTTAAAGGACAAGAAGAACTTGACTTTAAACTGAAACAATTAATAGTCAGTGAAATGTAATTTGGCAGCTTGTTAGCTCCGCAGGGAGAGCTCTTAACACATACAAACTCTTGGAATTACACATAGGGAATGTATCATGTAATATAAATATATAGAGTTACATTCCATTATGGGATTCAGAACTGCCATTATAGTAAAAGTGTTTATTTTAACAAGGAAGTACAGTTTTAGTGTGGCTATTAAAGAAAATAAACCAGTCTGAAAACATTTTTATTTTTCATGACTGTTAATGCTCAAAGCATACAAACTGCAGTGAGCGCAGAACCAGAAACATCTTCTGAATTGTTGTCAATGTTTTGACTCACAAGAACACAAAACCCAATGACTGTAATTACAGTGAAATATGCCACAATTATTTGCTGGTCTTATGCAGTTCTTGCCCTCCCACAATTGAATCCTTGTAGAACTATTTCCCTGTTTAGTAGTGCTAATCATGAATTCAATCCAGACAATATTGTTACCAACCTGCCTGTTCCACACTGGGAAAAAAAATATAAATTAAAGTAAAACTTAATAGTAGATGCAATAATTTCCATGTTTGTTAAGCTCAAAATGAGTTCAACAGAATAATCTATAGCTGTTGGCTGCACTAAATTACAACTATTCCCAGCTAAACCTTCAGCTTTCATACATGCAGGTGTAAAGAAACAACATTTTATGAGGGTATTCCCTACTTCAAATATATTTGTTCCAAACACTTATTTTTTAAATCTTGAATGTGAAGATATTTTAAGTAGGGCAGTAATTTGAGTAAGGGTCCAAGTTACAACTGTTAAAAAGGGCATTCAAAATAGCCATTGTTATGCATACCCAACGCTATAAAAATTTTGACTGACAGATCTTCAGATCATAGAACTCAAACTGAAACATCTTATAAGCACAATCCCCCCTAAATAAGTTGTCTTCCTAGATATGCTGCAAATTAACTGAACACATTTTATTTAAAATTAAATTCATGGGCTTCAGTATTGTACTTCAATTCTGTACTTCAGGGCTCAGATGGGATGTGCATTCTTTATTAATGCCACATTCCAGCTTCCTTATACTGCTTATTCAGAACTTTCATTAGAAAATATTTATAATTAAAGAGCTTAAAAATATTCTAAAGAAATTGTTAAGCTTTTGCTGCTGCCACTAAAATTCAAATGTTTTGAAACTCAGGTTCTGAGAAGAAAAATGACATCCTCTACACTCCCAATAGTAACAAAAAAATTTATATGACAAGGGAATGGTGATACTTAAAACAGAGACACAACCCTGAGGTGGAACACATGCTCAGTCAGAGGCCTAAAGTCTCTCTGTGCCAGTGACATTGTGGAAATACATTTGAATGTGCCCTGCAGCTCTTGGAAGGGAGGGTGACCTCTGGCAGCAGGCCATGGCTTTTCTGTGACAGGGAGAACCACAGAGTTGTCAGGAGGCAAAGCTCTTCTCTCCCTCCACCACGGGACCTGCACAACGAGGGTGGAGAAGTTCACACAAACACACCCTGCCCTTGTCAGTGCAAGTGACCCCCTGTCCCCTCAAGTGCATCTGCAGGGGTTGCTCCTGAGGAGATGGGTAAGGAAGTCCTGAGAAGCAGAGAAGTGCTGCTGGTGCTGAGACTGCTGAGTACAACAGCCAGTGCAGCACAGGCTGGCTGAAGATTCTCACAGTCCCAGAGAGAAATCTGGATGAATGCTGAATTTTGGAATGACTTGACTGAGGTCAGCATCTTCTGGGAAAGGAGATATTGTACAAAGTACAACAGATGTGTGTTTTCTTACCCTATCAGCCCCATTACAAGGCTTTAGTTCCATCCAAGCTTCTTTAAACCACATTAATGAGGACTGAGACACAAATTCATCTTTGCTATGTGTGAAAGCAACATGGCCCAATTCTTAGTGCTATTTATCTTATTATTTATCACACTCTTCATTCTTATTTCTATATAAACACACCATTACAGACATTGAACCCTAACAGAGCCATCAGGGGAAAACCCAGCTTCATGATACCATCTTGATTTCCAACCAAACATTCTAATGTTAACAACAACAACGTGTCATTTGGTTTCTAATCCATCCAGCCAAATCCATTTCTTTGCTAACCAGCATGGATTGTTTCAGACACATTGCCAAGATGACAGAAATCTCAGATGTTTTTGGGACAATTGCTTTGTGTCACTGACTAACCAAAGATGCTCTGCTATTTGTTGGCAAAATATTCTCTTTCATTTTCTATTGCATTAAAGATTCAGGTATTACTCGGGGTCTTAATCCAGGTGGAGAATCCAAACAATGATTTCCAAGCTCCATCTTGTTCTCTAATATCTACTACAATCACATGATAACTGGAATAAAAGTCTCTCCAGAATAACTTTGTTAGAGCACTTAGATATTTTTCTTTTTAGATCATAAAAACTCACAGAAAATTGTTAAGTTGCTGTTTAAAGTAAATCAACAAATACATTTGTATCTGAAATAAGAGACTGCTCAGGATTGAGCTTCTTTTTGTGCAGCAAGATGAATATTTAAGACTTCTCAGTGTTCATTCAGGTTTGAAACAGCCATTTCACTTCATCTCTTAGACGTGGACAAAATGATAATTCATTACATATGCACATCTATATTTTTAGTAGGTGTATTTAGGGGGTAGTAGGATTCCATGGCCACCCAGATGCAGATCACAAGCCATGCCAGGATGGTATGTGCCACTGCTGGGACAGAATAAAACCCAGCTGGATTGACCTAACATCAGATAACAGACCAGGACAAAGAACTGTTTTATGCACTGCCTTGTCTCCAGCTGAGGTGAAGAGCAGATGCTCAAGGCCAGGATAAATATACAGTGCTGGCTTCACACAGAACTTCCTATGGGCTGCAGCAGGGGCACTTTCCAAGATTGAGGTGGTATCCAAGGATTCTTGATGGCACTTCTGACACAAATTTGTTCACGTGGCACTAAGAAAAATATCACAATTTGTTTACACTGATTTAGTGCAGATTTGAATGAGCACTTGGTCAGTGAATGCAATGGCCTGCAACACTGTTAATATTGCTACAAGGAGAAAAAATGCAACACTAGTGAGGCAGCATGTCATAGCCTAGAAAGGCCGGATATAAGCAAAAGTAATTTCATTCAAACAAACTCTCAGAGAAAGGTGTTACAGACTCTGGAAATAGAAAAGGCACAGCCCAAGAGGTAAACTACTGCTCTGGGGAAGATAATGCCAAGACCCCTATTACAACCCCAAAGCATTGACACCCAAGACTGTCACTGCCATTGAGACCCTTGGCAGCACAAATGTTTCACCCAAGGGTTTGAGAGATTTGGTTTCAGATCAAGAGGAAGAAATTGATGTTTTGTGCCCCACCTCCCCCTTCCTTTCCACTGATGCTCATGTGCAGTTATTTCCTTATTCTGAGTGCTATGTTTTGCTACTGGGGACACCTCCCAAGTGTCCCCCAAACTGGTGCCTTATGAGCTGCCTTTGCTATAAACGCTTTAGTGTTCCCTTATCCAGATTTGGAGATGGCCCTTTCCCCGTCTGAGAGCCAGATTTAAATGGTTTAAAGTCACAAGTGGCTGGAACGCTTGGTGGGTGTAAAGCACTGACCATTTCTGGCTTTGCAAAGGTTGTGATGATAATGGGGTTTGCTTACATGGCTCAGAATTTCCTCCTCGATGCCCTATCTCCCCCCAGCACAGTTTCTTCAAACAGCTGGCAGAGAAGTTAACAAGATAAACACTGGAAAAATCTCTGACAATTCCATCTTGTGTAGAGAAAAACTGCCTGGCCCAGGCACAGCAGCAGCTAAATGCAGGGAGGAAAAAGGAATGTGATGGTGGATGTGTCACTGCACCCTAGGAAATGGCAACACACTAAAACCCCATTCAATGCTGAGGGGAGATGTGGAAATGAAAGAAGCAGCAGAAGAGAGCAGCAGAAGTCTCCCAAAGAAGCCTTATTCTGAATCAAATTCTTTCAAACAGTAAGCAATAATCTTGTTCAAATTAATTTTTTTAATTAGAAATTACTACTGAAACAGCCTTTACTGACTCCAACTTAAAATTGCCTCACTCTTCAATTGCAAGAAAAGTCCAGGAAGCATTTCAGCCCAGGCTCTTTCCACTTCAGCCAGTTCATATTCAAGACTGGCATGCACTAATGCATTAATTTATCTAGCAAAGAACATCCTTACCCCTTTAGGGGTACATCAGAAGATGATAGCAAATAATGTAAGTTGAAGGTCTCTATGAGACAAAATCCCCACAAAAGCCCTCATGACATTACCCAAGTAGCTTTCTAGCAGCTAAAAGTGACTTTGCTCATCGAGCCTGTGAGCAGATCTGTGTTATCAGTGTGATTTTACCTCACTAGAAACAGCACAACCACAGAACTTCCACAGATTCTGTTTCCCCACACAAAAAAAAGCAACCAAAACCCCCTATTTATCACACTTTGTCATGGTCAGGCAGGCTTGAGGATATTTTTTTTGCATGCTTTCTCCTCATCAGGATTTTTAAATCCAGCCCTGTAAAGCCTTCAGCTGTTGGACCCCTGCATACACCAAAATCCATTGCACACTCTGTCCTCTCTCTTTTACAAGGTTATAGGAACAGGAGCCAACCTGAGCCCTTCACATAAACAGCAAGAGAAACTTGTAGGCTTTATCTAGGGCTGCCCTTGGTCCAGGACAGCTCATTCAGCACAAGCTGATCTTGGATAGATCCAGGTCAACCTGACCTGAAAGGATCTTAATTGGGTTAGTACACCCAGCTCTAGATATCCCATTGCTATGGTCTGATTCACCCTATTATAAACAGTATGAAAAAGCCACCAGCAGCAAACACCAGCATTATGCTGCTTGAGGTCTGTTGGGTTTTTACAACTTGAGTCCAGTTCTAAGAACTCAGCACAATATAAGAGTTAAAGGAACACAAATAGACCCAAAGGGTCAGACCATGGCTGCAGTTTACATACTCATGAGGCAGATCCAGGACCAGGCTGTGTGCAAGCCAGAATTCCAGGAATTAGTTATCAAAATTGTATCACAGATGCTCTCCTCATAATTCACCTTACCCAAAGGGGAAAAATATTCTTCTCCTTTTACAGGGGACATTATGTCCATGTCCATAAGAATGAAAGAAAGAAAATCCAGGAGCCTTTTTTACTTGATAGTGGATTATAACTATTACAGATGAAAAAGACAAAAACAACATCTAATTAAAATAATATGCTGCTTTAAAAGCCATCAGCATTGTTTTATATTTCCAAGCTGGCTGTGAATACACACTTTCTGTTTATATTCTTTCTGTTGTGTTCGGTAGAACTCATCACACCCATTTTTTTCCATAATACAAAACAGGAGGTGCCATAAAGGGAGTTTTTACCCACATGAGCATGTAAGAGAAAGTAGGAAAACTCCCTAATAAAGGGGGCAAAGGACAGAGGAAGGGGTATCCCAGAAATTCATCAGCCTCCCCCACTTGTTTGGGCTTCACCCAAGAGAAATTCCCATAGAAATTATGGCCAGGTCACACAGGATATTCACTGCAAAGTTCTCTGAGTAGAACACGAAGAAGAAAGAGCTTTTTCCAGAAACAGTTACTCCCTTGTGGTTTCCAAAGGGGTTCTATTAAAAGTATCAAAGCTCTTCTGCGAGTGAACATGATTTATATTTGAAAAAATATATATATTTGAGTTTTGCCAGCTTCCCTAGTAAAGAAGGAATGCACTGTCAACAGAAAACATTATTTAAATTCATGTTAGTCTTCCATATATCTCCCTGAGTGATTTTTTAACAATGGTTCCCATTTTATCAAGTATTATTATCCAAGTCAGTCTTGAGTTTTATTTAACAGAAAATTCAGCTGAAAGCAGGTATCAATAGCTATCTATCTCTAAAAGTCCAGCACCCTAATTCTGCAGGAAAGTCTAAGACTCTTAACCAAAGTAGCTCCTAGACAATCAGGAGAAGCTTTTTACAGCCTCAAAATTTACTCATAATTTAACATTGCGTTCTGTCAAAACAGTAACAAGGTCAAATTGTTTCATCAGTTGTAGTCAAGCGATGCTAAACAGCTCAGAATTTGGCCCAATTTTAATCAATACAAATAAACAGTATTACTCACTTGGAAATTTATTAACTCCAATCAATAGATTTCATACAACAGCTGCACAAAATCAGCCAACGATGCGACCTATACAGAACACTGCAAATATTTGCTCATTGGGAAATTACTGTTGTTTCCTCTTCTCTTTCCAAAAGATAACAATATTGCAAAACATGATGTAGCCAAGTATTCCAATGCTAAAGGTGCACCAGTTGTATGTACACAGCAGATTACTGGACACTCCAAAATTGAGGGGGAATCAGTTCCAGATGTTTTCTACTGATGAAATTCAGCCCAAGCAAGGTTAAGCAAATGACAAGCAGCTGCTTTCCTTTTTTGCCATAGTCATCAAAAATCCCCTTAGAGTTCTGACTGACTCTAACTGGCAGACACCGGGTGCAGCATCTTTTTTTCCTGAGTTTTCATGATTAACAGAGACTGTGAACAGCCTCCATAGCAGCTATCTCTTTCCACCTCCAGTCTGTCAGGTTTTATGCAGATAAAAATTAAAACAAAGAAGCTCAAAAATAAAAACAAACATTCTTTTGAAATAGCCCAGTGATGTAAATCCTAAACCACAGCCCCTCTCACTGCACATACTGCTGTCTCCTGGAGTAAGTCAAAGTGGAACAAAATAAATATTAAGGTGTCACTAAACCAGGCCATGGCTCAGTGCAACACCGGCATCACCTTTATGACCCATCACTTCATTTCAAACAGGGCAGAAACACTTTTTACCACGTATAGAGATTGACATAAAGCTTTACATCTTAGATTTGCCTCCTATTTATCCTCAGCCATTCAGCACTTTTTCCACACCTGATGGGATTAAACTGAAATAAAGACATTGTGTGTTTGTATCCTTAAGCAAACTGACAGGTCAGATTTTCCATCTCAGCGTTTATGCTGTGCAGGGCAAGGAAGCATTTCCAAAGCACAGAACTTCCAAATTCTTTCCAAGGCAAATGTTCCCATGGAGTTGTGGTTGGGAAGATCTGGGAAGAACAGCACGCACGCCTGTATATCAAAATTATTTCCTAAGCACTGTCTGTGACTGTGAAGAGCTTGCTGTGCAAAGAGACATCAAGCAAAGTAAATTGCTTAGAAGTGGCTACTTCAGCAGGGAGCAAAACCAAAATAAAGGGAACACTCAATCTTTTCTTCTCTATTTTTNATTTATTAACTCCAATCAATAGATTTCATACAACAGCTGCACAAAATCAGCCAACGATGCGACCTATACAGAACACTGCAAATATTTGCTCATTGGGAAATTACTGTTGTTTCCTCTTCTCTTTCCAAAAGATAACAATATTGCAAAACATGATGTAGCCAAGTATTCCAATGCTAAAGGTGCACCAGTTGTATGTACACAGCAGATTACTGGACACTCCAAAATTGAGGGGGAATCAGTTCCAGATGTTTTCTACTGATGAAATTCAGCCCAAGCAAGGTTAAGCAAATGACAAGCAGCTGCTTTCCTTTTTTGCCATAGTCATCAAAAATCCCCTTAGAGTTCTGACTGACTCTAACTGGCAGACACCGGGTGCAGCATCTTTTTTTCCTGAGTTTGCATGATTAACAGAGACTGTGAACGGCCTCCATAGCAGCTATCTCTTTCCACCTCCAGTCTGTCAGGTTTTATGCAGATAAAAATTAAAACAAAGAAGCTCAAAAATAAAAACAAACATTCTTTTGAAATAGCCCAGTGATGTAAATCCTAAACCACAGCCCCTCTCACTGCACATACTGCTGTCTCCTGGAGTAAGTCAAAGTGAAACAAAATAAATATTAAGGTGTCACTAAACCAGGCCATGGCTCAGTGCAACACCGGCATCACCTTTATGACCCATCACTTCATTTCAAACAGGGCAGAAACACTTTTTACCACGTATAGAGATTGACATAAAGCTTTACATCTTAGATTTGCCTCCTATTTATCCTCAGCCATTCAGCACTTTTTCCACACCTGATGGGATTAAACTGAAATAAAGACATTGTGTGTTTGTATCCTTAAGCAAACTGACAGGTCAGATTTTCCATCTCAGCGTTTATGCTGTGCAGGGCAAGGAAGCATTTCCAAAGCACAGAACTTCCAAATTCTTTCCAAGGCAAATGTTCCCATGGAGTTGTGGTTGGGAAGATCTGGGAAGAACAGCACGCACGCCTGTATATCAAAATTATTTCCTAAGCACTGTCTGTGACTGTGAAGAGCTTGCTGTGCAAAGAGACATCAAGCAAAGTAAATTGCTTAGAAGTGGCTACTTCAGCAGGGAGCAAAACCAAAATAAAGGGAACACTCAATCTTTTCTTCTCTATTTTTCAACTAATGGTTATTATATACGGACACAGCACCTTCCAAAGAACCAGTGTTTATTTTGCTTCTAATTATAGAATCTTTTCGGCATTCCCCGCTGACATACAACAGAAATAAGCAAAATACATGCTTTTCAAGACATTATTTCACTTCGATGAAAAGTATATTTTAAGGAGTAATAAAAGTATATTTACTGCTCTGTCATCCAAGTAAAACCAGTTTAAAAGGCTGTAAATTTTTAGACATGATGCCCTCATCTCCCACAATAATGTTTTGTCATTTCCATCATAAAAAAACCTTAAATTTTTTTGGCTAAAAAAGTAGCTTTACATTTTAGATTAAATCACATCATCTTTTCCCCATGGAGCATTCACTACATTTCCTGCAAAAAATCAGCTTTTCTTGCAAAAGATGCCATCCCTGATTACCACTCCCTCCTTGTTTATGCTGAGGATAAACAACTGTGCAAGCCCATGTTTAATCCTGCATTGACTAATTGCATTCTCCACTTCTGTAATGCTGTGTCAGTCTAAAAACACTTCATAAACAATTAGGACTCACAAAATCTCTGTGACAGGGACAAGACTTATGTTCATGTAACAGATGATGCAACCCAAGCACGGAGAGTTAGTTGTCTGCCCGAGGTCACCCCAAGAATCAGCAGCAGAAGCCAGGAATTCAGCCCTCCCTCCTCAGCACAGGATTATCCTTGGACTTCCAGTCTCAACACCAACACAAGGATTCCAGCAGAGCCTACCAAGATGTGCTGGAGCTTTGTCACCGCATTAGATCCTCACTTCTAACCCATTTCTTTTGTGGAAAAAGGTTTGAGACAAAAACTGGCAATTCTGGGCTTTTTTTTACAAAACCAGTACGCACACACAAAAAAAAAATGCAGTAAGTTATTCTTATTCCCATTTATAAGTACCTGATTCTCACTTTCAGTAAAAAAGGCTCCATGTTGCCTCAAAAATGCCTTCACTTCCATGCAGCCACCAGGGAACTGCAATGAGCCTCACAGCACCACAGCTGGTCTAAATGCTTTTTGGGATTTTCCCCTCTCCCCGTTGCCCTTTCCTCATCCACTAGATGGCATGGATATGTGCCTTGCAGTTTGAAATTAAATTACTGCAGTTTAAAGTGTGGGTTTGGGCATTTTAGACCCCTACATTCCATTTCCACACTGGAGTGAGACTGTTGCTACCTCCCTGAAACCTAGCAAAAGATGGAATTCTTACATGGCCGTAGTGAGAAAAATCCAAGCTGTGTAGCACATCCTTATCTGTGCCTTTAAGAGCACATTCCAGAGACTGTTTTCCCAGTCAACCCTAATTTATATATTAGTTCCCCATTCCCTGCTGCACAAGCTGTAGGACAAATTTTAATATTAAAGTAAGTTGACTAATTAGAAAAATCACCATCTTAACCAGAGTTCACACCCTCCATAAAGAAGGAAACCTCAAATCCCAATTTCCCTCTTTTCCTACTCTCTCCAAGGCTGCCCCTGCTTTGCCAGAATGGTTTGGGCCACCTGACCCCAGGCAGGGCAATGCAGCAAAGCTGTCCTGGAGCCCAACACATCCTTCAGGACCTTGCAGAGAGTTATTTTTCCACACTGTGGGATCACGTCCCATAAGCAGCTCCTTAATGGACTGGAGATCAGGTCAAGCAGCTGCTGGATATCCAAAGTGCTGGGACAGCTTACTGAAGGGAAATCATGATCCAGGATTAGGGGGGAGACACAGCAGGAGCATCCCTGCCCTGGGGAAGGCTCCCAGGCTGCCTTCCAGAGTGCTCTCAGTCGCTTCTAGGTCAGTCCCAACTGCATATTGAATAAAAACTCCACTCTAATCCACAGCCTGGACCACTGATGGGTTTATTTAATAGCACCCAAGGCAGAAATCTCTCTAAATGTATTTGTCATTTCAACAGCAAACCTCTGGTAAATGTTTTATGAAGTATCATATTCCAGCAAGTTTTCATCCACTGTACAGGAGCCTTAACCAGCTTTCTAGGCTATAATCCAGGTCCTATGTGTATGGACACACACGGATGATACAGGAAAGGGTAACTAAAATCAGTATTAAAATTGTCTTCTGCTTATCTTCTATTTTAAAAGCACATGGCCATATCAGAGAAAAAACAAAACCCACTTGATCTGACATGATTGCTCATGACTAATCATGTTCCCTGTTACTTATTTCCTTCCTAGTGATGGGGTTGATTAGGGGTGGTTTTTGTTTGGTGTTTTTGGTGGGGTTTTTTGTTGTTGGGGTTTTTTTGGTTTATTTTTTTTACTTTTATTTTTCCATCCTAAATTTCTACTTCCCTTGGAGCCAAGTTCCAAAATTGAATATATTTAGGGATTGTTCTCACACAAAAGGTGAGGGGAGAGAAAGCTGTTGATGGACAGGGGCTCAGTACTTTCCTTCACAAGGGAAGGTACTACCATCCTCTCTCAGGCCCCACTCTTGAAATCCAGATCCAAAACTGAAAACACCTCATGGCTGCTCCTGACAGAGGGAAGATTGTACCTCTACTTGTTCCAAGTACCTAAGCTTACATCTCCCTGCTTTACATATTCATACTTATTAAAATCACCACCCTTTAAGCATCTCCGGCAGCCCCCAGCTGTTTCTTTCCCCACACCCTTACTGACCTCCTCAGGCACTCTGCTCCCCTCTCCTGCCTGGCTCTTCAGCACTCTATCTTTCCTGAGATATGCTAAAATCCCACATTCAGGTGCACGCAAGCTGCTCCCCCAAACTCTTGGGAGATAATCCCACTGCTGGGCCTGGAGAGACACCCTGGGACTGCCTCTGACTCCCCTTCACCAGCAGGGCCCAGGAGCCCCCAACAGCAAAAAACTCTTCCCACAGGAGGACCTGCCGTCATCCTCATCGGTCACACCTGGGGCTGTCCCATTCCCATCATCCTCATCGGTCACACCTGGGGCTGTCCCATTCCCATCATCCTCATCGGTCACACCTGGGGCTGTCCCATTCCCATCATCCTCATCGGTCACACCTGGGGCTGTGCCATTCCCATCATCCTCATCGGTCACACCTGGGGCTGTCCCATTCCCATCATCCTCACTGGACACACCTGGGGCTGTCCCATTCCCATCATCCCCATCCTCACTGGACACACCTGGGGCTGTCCCATTCCCATCAGGAATGGGTTCAAAGTAATCACATTCCCCCTGCCCTCCCCATAACCCCAACCCTGCAACCAGGGTAAAGGGGAGGAACACAAAAAAGTATTTAGAGGGTGGTCCTTGATATAAATCATCATTTTCTTTGTTTTTAACACCCTTAGTCTAGCAGAGACATTTACATTTTCCACACACAGCTACTTACACATAGGGAAGAGCCATGTTTCATGTGCCTTACCTATTTCCACTTCGGTCTATTTTCTCTTAAATCTATTTTGACACAGGCACATTCACATATACGTGAATTTACAACTTCATCTTGTATCTATTCAGCCTTATCCCAATTTACACTTCTATATCTATTTAGACTGTGTCAGCTTACACTTCTATTTGGATTATATATTAACACTTATTGCACAGAAAATCAATTTAGACCAGATATCTGTTTAGAGTTAAATATTTACACTTCCATCTAATTACACATCAGCCCATTTAGATTTAGGTACTATACACCCTTACATATAGCCTCTACTGAGATTACATACATCTACTTTTCCCCTGCAATGCAAACCAAGTGTAGGTGGTTCCAGCTGGACAGAAATCTTGTATTTTAAATCATCATCCTGCATCTCAGCAGTCTCCTGTCAGTGCTGTTAGTGGCTCTCAGGTTCCTTCTGATCTTTCCCTGATTCCTCAGCTGTTTGCTTTGCCAGCCCAGAGGGATAAACCCACCTGATTTGTGCATCTTTTCCAGTCTTTTCTCTTATATTCTAACTTTAGTTGCTCCTCATTGAATCATTTTCCAAGTAATAGCAAGCAACACAATTTGAAGTGTCAATTTCAGCACATTCAGAGGTAATTTTCAGGGGACAGAAAAAATTATTAATGGTTTCCAGACACCATCACTGTATTTACAGGTCACAGTTGGTAACTGGGCCAAACTTCCATTCTGCATATATTTTCATCTGAAGTTTAGGCCATTAAGGGAAAGCTCAGAATTTACCCAGATCATTGTTATCTTTCCTAAGTTCTGGGAAAGTTGTAGACTGGGCTAGTCATGTGAATTCACTAAAGAGTTCCTATGCCTCCCAAGTTATTCTGTACTGGATAAACACTGCTGGTAAAGTTGCAGGACCTAAGGGATAAGGCTTCTCTGGCTGCTCGGTCCAGACCTTCCCTGACCTGACCCTGATTTAGCTGTGACAGCAATTTCTCTAATTGAGCAGGTGTCTGTATCTCATTTTACTTCTGTTTATCTTTGTGTTGCACAACCATGCCTTCGTATCTGCAGCAGTTATTTTAGTGGGATGAGATATTTACAACCAAATAATGACAGAGTTTACAGAAATACAGGCTGGGCAGAATATCAGAGGCCTTGAGAAGTGGAAACACAGGATGCAGTGTCTGAGTACAGGCAGGAGATAAGAGATGGGGCACAGGCTTGGCACTGGAGACCCCACAGCTATAAGCAATTCACTAATGGTCAGTTAAAAAAGAAAAAAGCAGTCTTGAAGCAAGACAAAACTGGCTGTAAGGGTAACAGAGAATAAAGAAATTCTATTTCACACACTTAAACAGGAACATAACATGGTAAATTCTGATGAAACCTGGAGCTGCACAGCAATGAGGAAATATGTCAGAGAGCATTAGGAAACATTTGTAAGTGACCCCAAGTGGATCCCAGGAGGAAAAGGAGAAACTGTCACCACAAACATCATATTCCTCCCTGTTAAGGACATGAGATTTCAACAAGTCATTGTGTACTTCCCCTCTTCCTCCTGCAGCAAATTATACCCAGGAACTGAATGAGCATAAATACCAGATAAACAGGCAGAATTTTAAAAGCAAGTTTTACAGTTTTAATTGAACTTTTGCTATAGTTGCAGCTCTTTAATTACTGGAAAAAAAATTGCACTTGATTCTCTTTTGTAACAATTAGATCTAGACTAATTAGGTCAAGATTTCAGTTATTCTAGCACTAAATTCTAGTTCTTAGTTTTATAATGTGTGCTTACCCTTTTTGATACAGAACACTGAGTAAAATACTTCTTAATCTAATTTCTACCATACCTTATCTTTTAACTCCGACTTTCCATTCTTGAAACACCTTATTTCATTTCTCTCTTTTTCTCCAAGGCTAACTATGTCATTAGGTTTTTTCAATACAGATGTCAGGAAAACCCCACAAGGGTCTGCATTTAGCAAGAAGAGTCTCCTGATTCCTCAAACATATCAAAAGAGAAACCGAATTACCTTTTACAGCAGCCCTCTTGTTAGACCATAGAAATGAGCTGAGACACAGACTCCTTGTTTATCACAGCATGAAAAGGGCCCTGGTTTATTCCTCTTTACAGCTCAGCCATCCTGACTCCAACCATTCACTGACTCTGGCTGCAGCAAGCTCCTGCTGGAGGTTTCCCTTGGAGCCTATATCAGTTTGCAGACTCTGACTGCAGGGTTTTACCCAGCTAGACTGTGGCTGCAGGCTCCAGCAACAGGCTCGAACTGCACACCCAGACAAACCTCATAGCAGTGATGGTCTCACCTCAGGATCCTCCATCTTCCTGGCTCCCCCCTCCTTCATGATTCCTCCTCACCAACTAACCCACTCCCTTTCACCACACTTATCTTTATTGGATATAGCTGTGACTCATCAGGGGCGAGGCTGTAGTGGGCAATTAACACAACTGTTACTTATCAGTGGCAAGATCACCTGAATTCCCTTCTCCTACAATTACTGACTTCATCCTCAAGAGTAGATTTCTATGACAGGGTCTTGGATTTTCTTCTTTCCTTCTTTTGCCCTGAGACTCACACAGCAAGACTATGTATATTCTGGATCCCAGAGTAAAAATTATCAGGGCTGCATCAGTACTGTGAAAGAGCTTACCAAAAACTTCACAATTTATCAGGTCAATTTATAATTTCACTTTTAAAAGTTGCCTCTGTGTCATTATTAGTCAATATGTTGATTCAAATACAATTTATTTTCTTCTCTAATTTTCTACATTTTTAATGTTTTAACAGTTATCTGAAATACTCATTTTGGCAACAAAACATCTATGCTGGGATATGTCCTCCTTTTCAACTCATAATTATGATTATTTTCCCCCCACTGCTGTGCTGATAGTTGTCTAGAAAAAGTCTGAGGGAGCTGCAAACACCTTCCCTTACTCTGCACTGCTGTGGTCTCTGGAAACATCTGGTACAAACTCCCTGCTCAGGTCTGGTCTGACCAGTGATCCAAATCCTGGTCTTAAATCAGGCACTATAGTGAGTTGAATAAATGTAGAACAAAAATAAATTTTTAAAACTCAAAAGCTGCCAGATTTAATCAGAAGTAAGAGTGGGTTTGGCAGAGTTAGTTGTTCTCTTCCTGCACCTCCCCTCGCCCCATCCCCAGCCCCCCGTCCTGTCATCCACTTTGGCCATGCGAGATAAACCACAGAATTCACTGGAAGTTCTCACTCAGGGCAGCCAGGGCTGAATCAGTAAAGACTGAAAATTTTCTGGTAAAGACGTGTTTCCACAATTCTTACACATGGGCAAGTACCATCAGTGCAAGTCCTGAACTGACAGACAAATGGAGACACTAAACAGCTCTACGCTGACCACAAATTCTCACTGCAAAGCCACTACAATCTCGTAAACCCACCTTCTTAAGAGCATGACATTTGTCAGAAGCCTGGTATCTGGATACTTTCTCATGCTAATTTGGTGCATACCTTTATATTTGTGATTTTCAGACTTACTGACAGTTATGCAGACCCTCAAAAGCCTTAGTGTTTGCTCTATTCTGTTAATTTTGGCCACATGTTTTTTCTCACCTTTCTCTCAGCTTGTCAGCACTGGAATCTCTGAATCCACTTCACTTAAAATGTTTGCTTCTTTGTATGTACTGCACACTGTAATCCACCTACACCAGTAAGAGAAAGCAGTCCCTTTTCCCAATGGGAAACCCAGTCGCAGTCTCTGGGAAAAAACAGCTCATTTCCAGACAGGTGAATGCTGGAATGTCAGGATCCAAACAAGCATTACAGACAGACTAAATCCACGTTAACACTACTTTACACGTTTTATATGAGAGGGATGACAAAGGTAAGAGGGTCAGAGAAAACTGCAGCACTCTCCCCTCTCCTGGTAAAAAGTTGCTCTTGTGCGGTTTTGCTTTAAACTGTGCATACATCTGCATACAAGAAACTCCAAAAATCAAACAGAAAAGCACAGTGATAAACAGGGAAATTTATTTTTAGCCCAGCAGAGATTTATCACTATGAGAGCCTTGTGACTTTGACAAATCTAACAATAATGAGTTGTGTATACAACCTACAACAGCTGACAGAGAATAATATATTCCATCTGCTGGAACTGTCCCAGGAGGCTGACTTTCAAGGTCTAAAAACTTTCAAATTTCTATGATTTTTTTTTTTCCTCCCTAATAAAAAGCACTATGAAACAGCTATTTGGTTCATTTTGGGAAGGATGCATTGTGGTCAATAGCTGACATTTGAAGAGAAAACTCAAAATGCATCTGGAAAATTCCAGTTACACCAAAATGCCATTTCCCTTCTGTAGGGATCAGTCTCTGTGACCTGCCACTCGCTCTCTCTCTTCTAATTAACTACAATTTTCATACTTGAGTGCCTTCTTTAAACCTTACAGGAACATTAAAGATGTCAGAGGGCTTGCACATGTCTTATCATCCTGATAAGAGACCCTGCTGCAGAGGAGTAGGTACAAGGATAGTCTAAAGTACAGGTAAAGATTAATTTCAGGAATACAGAGAATACTTATGGATATAATCTGAGGTAAGGATGAAAATGACTGAGGGTTTTAAATCACTACATGAAAATAATAAATCAGACACCCTGGAATGAAATAGTTCCTTCAAGCTGGAGCAACAGACACTCATGAGAAAAAAAAAAACAAAAAAAAACAAAAACAAACAAACAAAAAAAACCGCTGCATTGAAGGGCCACAAAGATGCTCCAAAGGCTGGAGCACCTCTCCTATACAGACAGGCTGAGAGAGAGAGATTGTACAGCCTGGAGAAGAGAAGGCTCTGGGGAGACCTCGTTACAACCTTCCAACACCTAAAGGGGCTTGCAGAGGGACTTTTTACATGTGCAAACAGTGATAGGACAAGGGGAATGGTTTTAAATTAAAAGAGGAGGTATCTAGATTAGATATTAGGAAGAAGTTCTTCCCTGTGAGGGTGGTGAGGCCCTGGCACAGGATGCCGAGAGAAGCTGTGGCTGCCCCATCCCTGGAAGTGCTCCAGGCCAGGCTGGATCGGGCTCTGAGCAAGCTGGGATAGTGGAAGGTGTCCCTGCCCATGGCAGGGGATGGCACTGGATGATCTTCAAGATTCCTTCCAACCCAAATGATTCTGGGATTCTTTGATCCTTAAGGTCCCTTCCAACCCAACCCATTCTATGCAATGCCATTCTAGGAGTTGGCATCACAGTTACTTTCTAGAACTTTCTAAATCTCTATGTTTTAGCTTTTCCTTATTAATTTCTTTCTGAATACCTTCATTTTGAGAGGTTTTTATTTCCAACCAGGAAACTATTGTTAGGGAAGACTTTTGTCCTTTCCCTTTCTGTAAGGATTGACAAGTTCTGAGTGCTACAGATGACTTTTCATCAGTCACACGCCATGGACAGTGCAGAGGTCAGAAGTTATTTTTCTTTTAAGTTACCAAGTTTTTGTTTCAAAACTCTACCATTTTTGGTGAATAGAGGTCTTGTTTCTATATTATGTACTATCTGACACAGGGTTTTTTTTATTCCACATACACAGAGACCTCTCAGAAACCTTAATGTTTTGTAAGGTTTCCCTTTTATCCAACCTTCTTCCTAGAAATAAAGGAAAGTATTTTTGCCTAGCTTGGGAAGATCTGCCTCCTAAGCAAGGTTGGAGCAAGCCAAGAGTAAGATGGGTGGATGTGGACACATGAACCAGATATCATTAGAAAAATTCTTTTTGCATGAGAAAAGGTGTGCTCACATAATGCCATTGCTGAATTAAGGCAAACGTCTCTTTTTCCAAGGATACCTGAACCACATTTCTATCTATTTCTGCCCGGAACAAGGAGTTTTGTCAGTGAGACTGTTACTGTGCTGCCTGTTCTTGACAGGCATTTATTTCAGGCCTTCCTACAGTCCCTCTCTCACACCTGACCTGAGCAGCAAAGAGCTGGTTTAAAGCAGCAGCTCTGCTCCCTCTAGGTCAGGCCTAGAAAAGTGATTTGATTCAACCTTGCAGTTTGCCATCATCTGCAAAACATCCAGCCCCCACCAGCAATGAATAAAATGTTCCACTACAGCAACACTCAAATACAAGCTGGCATGGCCCCTTTCAATTACCTTTTTTGAATTATGATCCTCTCTGCCTTTTCTACTTTCAGCTTTTTGGACAGGAAAAAAATGCCCCCATTTACAGGCTTGAAGCCTAGTACTTCTACTTCCCAGGAATAGAAGCCTATTAATTCTGGCAAGAGCTTCATTGAGAGAAATCAGGTTTAAACGTTTGAGAGGTGTCAAGAATGTGGAGTCAATTGAGCAATTGAGTTTGCCAGCTACATTCCTGGAAGCTTTGCAACAGAAGGAATGAATCAGGAAAATCAAATTGAGTGTGATTTAACCCTGACACTGGCTCAGGCAAAACGTGAAAGAAAATGAAAATTAGATAAAATTTAATTGGTAAGGGAATAATATGCACAGCTGTCTCTCACAATAAATTCAACCAGCTATAATGGAAGTACAAGAAGAAAACATTTTCAGAAAAAGTGGGGAAAATTCTTTTATTTTCCTGTCAGGCAGAAAAAGATAGAGGCTTGTCTCATGACTCTCTTTGCTATGACACAGAGCTTTGCTCAGACTAACTATGACCACTGAGAGAACACAGCTTTAGTGAACCAACAGACACTGGCAGAGTCCTGAGTACAGCCAGCAGAGTCCCCAGCATCTTAGTGGCCTCCAGGACTGTTACCAGTTGCTCAACACTTTGCTGCTTCCATCACATCACATCTCAATACCAAAATGCACTCAGCAAAATCTGCTGTCACACGGTAAGCAGGGGAAGCTGCTCCAGCCCAATAAACATGCTGAGAATGATCACAATATTCTGAGATGTGTAGTTAAAGCAGAAACTTTGGTTATAAATATCATACCCTTCATGTCCTCTCCCAGAAGCCTAAAAACCACTGGAAATGCCTCTGGGTATGGAACAGAACTCAGACTATGAGGTCAAGATGTAGCAGATCCAGAACAGTCCCAACCCCATCAGACAAAGAAAATCAGAACAAAAGGAGAAAAATCAGCTTTCCAGAAAACCTTTTCTTATAGTAAACAATACCATTTTATATGGACATTTCCATTACAAACGTAATTTAAAACAAAGGATTTTACAAACAAAGCAAGTATGTTAGCTCAGCAGTGAAATTCAGACAGTTTCCATGTTGAAATACAACCACTGCTTATATAAACACACAATATTTTAAATGAAGCAAGAGAAAAAACCCACTTATCAAAACCTCTTCATTGATGTGGGCATAAAAATCGTTGGTTTTTCTTATTGCAATTTGTTTGCACAATGCTTAAGAGAGTGCTGTAAAAAAAGTAGAAATATTTTTCCTGGTTTATTTTTCCTTCATTCAGAGGTAAAAGGAGTTAAAGTTAAAAGGTGGGATAGACCTGAGAAAGCTTTCTATCCACCTCTGAAATAATTCAAAAAAGAATGAGCAACATATCCAACATCTTACTTGAACAAAAGAAAGCTCTTTTGATATTCACACCATACAAATTAAAGACTTCCTTTAATTCTAGTCCTCCTATTTTTGTTATGCACCCTTGGTGGGAGGCATATTGATTTACTTGATTTACTAATCAGCTTAGAATTGTTTATTCATACAAGTTTTACCTTCATCCCATTAACTCCTTGTAAGTTTGTCTCTTGAAAAATTATAAACTGAGCATAAGTACCTTTGGGCTCATTGATGTAGAAAAACACATCTTTTTTGTCCTCCTGTTCACCAATGTGATCATAAGTGATCTGGGGAACAGACAAGGAATTTTCTCCTGGGCTTATTACAGGTGCAGAGCCATTCCCACAGCCCAGCTTGCCTTTTCTTTGGTATCTTCTGGCCTGTGAGAGTAGGAATGAATGATCTCAGAAGATGCTATCAAACACGGACAAGTCCACATGTGAGCTTCAGTGTACAGTGAATTCACTTGAGGTCGTATGTTCTTTATGTAAAGAATGAAACTGAAATTCAGTGAAAGGGCTGCAACCTTTGTTTATGGTTGTAAAGTGCCTGATTCTGAATTATCAACTAAAATCTGGTAAGAATTTGATTCTCAGAAGGCAACTAAAACATTCTTTAAAATCAGGTTGTTAGTAAAATTTCTCAAATTGGGATCAAAACTCAAGGCATACAAAATTCTAATGACTTCAGCATATATCACCTTGTCTGGAATATCTTTCTGAAGCTTTAATTAAACATAACCATAAAGTTTGAACTATGAAATAGGCCCTGTGCAGCCTCTTCNCTACAGACCAAGAAAGAACAAGAGAAGAGGATCCTTTGGTAAGAGGTGAAAGAACCATTTCTATGTTCTTAAATGAGGGTTCACAGGGCCCAGGGAGGTTCAGACAAATAATATATTATGGAAGTCTCTCTTGCTAGAGAAAACAGAGGGAATTTTTTTTTTCCCCACCTCTCCAACCATGGATTGCTTGCTGTTCAGGAACATGCACACAGGAGTCTTACTTCACCTTTACCCCTTCCCTCCTGATTTTTCTGTCTCCAGCTGTGACAAAACAAGGTCACCCTAACACCAGAATGCAGACCAGCACACAGATCAGGCTGGTTCAGGTCCCTCCATGTGGCATGGGGAATGGTACAGCCCTTTTTCCCTGGGAAACAGGTTCCAGTGGGATGCCACTGTCTAAAGGCAGGCCTTGACCATCATTTGGGAAACGCTGGGTCCCTGAGCTGGACCTGCTGCAGACCTCTGCCCTTCTGGCAAGCTTGGCAATGACACCACAGAACTGTGTCTGGGCAATTCCACCTTTAGACAAACACTGCTCCCCTTTCCTGCACCCACAGCCTGGGAATTTGCCCTAATTCCNACTTTGGTTATAAATATCATACCCTTCATGTCCTCTCCCAGAAGCCTAAAAACCACTGGAAATGCCTCTGGGTATGGAACAGAACTCAGACTATGAGGTCAAGATGTAGCAGATCCA
This sequence comes from Donacobius atricapilla, assembly GCA_013397315.1. Lineage (NCBI taxonomy): Eukaryota > Metazoa > Chordata > Aves > Passeriformes > Mimidae > Donacobius > Donacobius atricapilla. The sequence continues at coordinate 887,210 of WBMY01000527.1, forward strand.
GAACAGTCCCAACCCCATCAGACAAAGAAAATCAGAACAAAAGGAGAAAAATCAGCTTTCCAGAAAACCTTTTCTTATAGTAAACAATACCATTTTATATGGACATTTCCATTACAAACGTAATTTAAAACAAAGGATTTTACAAACAAAGCAAGTATGTTAGCTCAGCAGTGAAATTCAGACAGTTTCCATGTTGAAATACAACCACTGCTTATATAAACACACAATATTTTAAATGAAGCAAGAGAAAAAACCCACTTATCAAAACCTCTTCATTGATGTGGGCATAAAAATCGTTGGTTTTTCTTATTGCAATTTGTTTGCACAATGCTTAAGAGAGTGCTGTAAAAAAAGTAGAAATATTTTTCCTGGTTTATTTTTCCTTCATTCAGAGGTAAAAGGAGTTAAAGTTAAAAGGTGGGATAGACCTGAGAAAGCTTTCTATCCACCTCTGAAATAATTCAAAAAAGAATGAGCAACATATCCAACATCTTACTTGAACAAAAGAAAGCTCTTTTGATATTCACACCATACAAATTAAAGACTTCCTTTAATTCTAGTCCTCCTATTTTTGTTATGCACCCTTGGTGGGAGGCATATTGATTTACTTGATTTACTAATCAGCTTAGAATTGTTTATTCATACAAGTTTTACCTTCATCCCATTAACTCCTTGTAAGTTTGTCTCTTGAAAAATTATAAACTGAGCATAAGTACCTTTGGGCTCATTGATGTAGAAAAACACATCTTTTTTGTCCTCCTGTTCACCAATGTGATCATAAGTGATCTGGGGAACAGACAAGGAATTTTCTCCTGGGCTTATTACAGGTGCAGAGCCATTCCCACAGCCCAGCTTGCCTTTTCTTTGGTATCTTCTGGCCTGTGAGAGTAGGAATGAATGATCTCAGAAGATGCTATCAAACACGGACAAGTCCACATGTGAGCTTCAGTGTACAGTGAATTCACTTGAGGTCGTATGTTCTTTATGTAAAGAATGAAACTGAAATTCAGTGAAAGGGCTGCAACCTTTGTTTATGGTTGTAAAGTGCCTGATTCTGAATTATCAACTAAAATCTGGTAAGAATTTGATTCTCAGAAGGCAACTAAAACATTCTTTAAAATCAGGTTGTTAGTAAAATTTCTCAAATTGGGATCAAAACTCAAGGCATACAAAATTCTAATGACTTCAGCATATATCACCTTGTCTGGAATATCTTTCTGAAGCTTTAATTAAACATAACCATAAAGTTTGAACTATGAAATAGGCCCTGTGCAGCCTCTTCAACTAAAGAAAATTTGACCTTTTGCCAAAAAGGCTAAATTAGGCACATCAAGAGAAGAGAAATCCTTCCTCCCGCCTCCAAACAGTTCTCCTGATTTTAGAAGCCTAAAGACAGCCTAATGAACACACTATAACTGATACTTAAAAATGAAAAATGGAGGTTTAGATCAACAGAAAGAGCTGCAGGTTCAAGATATTCACATATGGAACAAGGCTACTTGATCTAAAGTTAGGCCAGTTCTTACTTCGTTATGGTCTACATTCAGACTTTTGGAATTCCTTCTTCTGTTCAGCTCTGCAGCAGTTAAACAAACGCATGTTCAAAATTAAATGGGGGGGAAAATGGTAGAAACAGATATTTATTGCGGACAGTGGATGCACTGACGTGCATCAAAATACTTCTAAAAGCAAAGATTAAAGGTTCTTATAGCATGAAAAGAAAATAGGAGTCCTCTGGAGAACAAAATGTTACAACATGCACAAAATGATCAATACATATTTGAGACCTAATATATATCATTAAAAGCTATATATATATATATATAAATAAAAAGCTACAGACCAAGAAAGAACAAGAGAAGAGGATCCTTTGGTAAGAGGTGAAAGAACCATTTCTATGTTCTTAAATGAGGGTTCACAGGGCCCAGGGAGGTTCAGACAAATAATATATTATGGAAGTCTCTCTTGCTAGAGAAAACAGAGGGAATTTTTTTTTTCCCCACCTCTCCAACCATGGATTGCTTGCTGTTCAGGAACATGCACACAGGAGTCTTACTTCACCTTTACCCCTTCCCTCCTGATTTTTCTGTCTCCAGCTGTGACAAAACAAGGTCACCCTAACACCAGAATGCAGACCAGCACACAGATCAGGCTGGTTCAGGTCCCTCCATGTGGCATGGGGAATGGTACAGCCCTTTTTTCCTGGGAAACAGGTTCCAGTGGGATGCCACTGTCTAAAGGCAGGCCTTGACCATCATTTGGGAAACGCTGGGTCCCTGAGCTGGACCTGCTGCAGACCTCTGCCCTTCTGGCAAGCTTGGCAATGACACCACAGAACTGTGTCTGGGCAATTCCACCTTTAGACAAACACTGCTCCCCTTTCCTGCACCCACAGCCTGGGAATTTGCCCTAATTCCTAAAGAGATAAAAGCAGCATGGAGTACTTCAGAGAATAGTAGCTGCTGTCAGCCACATGTTAAATGTGAACATAAATTTTTAAACTGGCTTTGTCATTCTTCCTGTATGAACTACTTTGAAAAATGAATGCAGAATGGCAAAGTGGCACCATTGCCTTGTGCTTTGAGAAAGCAAGAAACTCCAAAGGATATAAAACAGTGAAGAGTTGGTACCTGTCTGACCAATAAGGCAAATTTACTTAGAAGATGTTTTTTCCTCAAGAATATTTTAAGGAAAACAAAACTAATTGGGCTGTGACAGGAGGAAAATAAACATATTTCAGGTTTTGAAACCGCTCAGGTGCTTCACGAGGCTTTTGGCAAGTTAATTATAAATTAAACTAAAAAGCAAGCAGAGAGCCAGCCCTGCCAGCGCTGTCACTTGTTTTCTCAGACCGGGACTAGATGGCGCTGGAGACTTTTTGGGATTTTGCACGGGAGCTGTCACATAGATCTTCCAGGTGGCTGTGGAGGTGCAGGATTTCTCTGCTCCGTAGCAGCGCCACAGGGTCTGCAAAGAAACCCAAAGAACCTCGGTGCAGGAGCAGGCACTGGGTTCCTGCAAGGCAAATTTTGCAGCAAATCCAACTGACAACAAATCCCTCAGTCCAGGCAAACACCATTCCTAATAAAATAAACCATGGTGGATGCAATTTGCACCAGGACACGCACACACATCCCACAGAGAGATTCAGTGTGCTCTTGGAGTGATCCCCCCATGAGCTGGGATCAAACTGTGCCCGCAGCAAAAAAACCCAAACCAAGTAAATCAAACTCAGCCCTCATAAAAGTGAATCCCCCACTGAATGCTGTGTTTTCTTTCTTTCTGCACTGTGCCACATTGAATGTTTGTGCACTCTGCCATTTAATTCTTTATATTATCATATGGAATTTATGCTGGGAGATTTTTCTAAAAACAGGTTTGCTTCTTCATGTATTTGTACACATTTGTATTCATCAACTCGGAATTTGGTAGATGCACAGGACCTAAAAAAACACCAAAAGGAAGTTATAAATTAAATATTTTAATGAAGTGGGGTTTTTTTGTTTAGTTTAGCTAGTTTGTTTGTTTGTTTTTGTTTGTTTGGGACACACGACCGTTTTTCATGACATATACTCACTGCATCCAATTAGTGTCATTATGCCTGTGAATATCAGGTACAGTGCAGCTTCCAGAACGGGAGAGGCAATTATCTCATTTTCTCCACTTACTGATGTGGATCAAAATGACAAAGTGTCTAAACACTAGTTATAGATCTATAACAAATTTAGGAATGGTCATACACAGTACTTGAACTTCCAGGCCATACTCCCTCTCCAATAAACTCGGAGGTATTTTAGTATTTTACTGCTGTGGCCTTACCTGAATTAGGGAAACTGCAGCGGGGAATGGTCTATTGAAATGCTTCTGACGTTGCTTCTGCTGTGCTTTCAGAGCAAAACCAGACCCCAGAATACCCTAAACATAACAAAATTACTAGTCAGACATATATATAGCTTCATACACCTAAGTAAAATACTTCACACCTGGAATTTAATAAAAGACTTTATAAAATGAATTTTCAAATGTCTATACTGTCAGAGTTCTATTTATTCCGACAAATAAATCTGAAATTGAGCAGATCAACAGTGGAATTACATAACTTCAATAAAGAGCACATGGTTATTGCTGCAATCCACAGGTTATAGGAGCCAGAGGCATTCACAGAGGTGGACACACCTTTAATGAAGAGATTCAAGTTCTACTTACGGCTGGCAGGGCAAAGAAGGAGATGGCAAATACTGAGAAGCAGCAAGCTATTGTCTTCCCAATCCACGTCTAGGGAACTTTGTCTCCATAGCCAATCGTTGTGACTGTTACCTACACCAGGAACAAACACCTGTTTTAGTGCTTTTTTTTTCCTCCAAAAAGCAGAGGAAAAATGAATGAAAGGAAAAAGTAAATAGTGAAGTGTCAGGAGATATTTGTGAATCAACAGTGTGTGGATTTAGGGATAAGGAAACCCGTGCTGACAGGAGTGAAAAGGTACAGAACTAACCCATCTCAGCTGAATCCTCACGGCAAGAGGAGGGACACACGACCAACCCAGGATGTGTTATCTCCCAAAGTCGACCTGCCAGTAGAGCTAGACCTGAACACAGCGGAGGCCTGTGCTCAGCTTTTTTCCTCCCCCACAAATACAAGACCTGGCCACTCAGAATTGTGTTTTAAGTTTAAACACAAGGTGCTTAAACTTGAATCTGATCATGGCTTATCAGGGCCAGGTACTCCCTTAGGGAGAAGGGGCCCACAGTCGAGGGAGACAACAGAGCCAGCAGGGCAGCACCTCTCCAGTCAGGACCCAGCACCTTTCAAGTGAAACAGAAGCAGATAGTGCAGCCAGGTCCCTCCCAGAGTCTGGATTATAAAGCAGCAACACAGCGAGGCAGGTGTGACAGCAAGCCACAGGTTTAGGACCAAGTGGTCAGCGCACGAGCCCACAGGGAGGAGACAACAGCAGGGCATCATCCCATGGGTGGAAATCAGGATTATGGGAGTCCATACCTCGACACAGCTGCAGTTGAGCTACAGGCAATCTTTCCTGTGCTGAAATATTGCCCCTTGGTGTGCATGGAGCATCACCAGCGGGGTCATGCTGGTCAGGGTCATTAGGCCAATTAGTGCCCTCAGGTCTGGCACCTCTAGGGACTTGGCTCTACACAGACTTGCTGTGGAGGTGGCAGGCCAGCCCTGAAAAACCCCAGAGACAGGAGGACCTGAGTGGGACAGAGGTTTGGGGCTATTCCTGAGGAGCCCCAGCAGGATGAAAGAGAATTCATTATGAGCCACAGGTCAGGAAGGACCTGGTGCAGGGGAAAAAGAGGGTCCAGGTGGAGGCTGGTCCATCAGAAATGTTTGTGATGTACCAAGGAGTTGCCCAATGGAAGGGAACAATCTGCTGATCTCAAAGCAGGAACCCACAGCAAACCACAGGAATCACACCTGACAGGGGCCTCAGCACCATGGTCACAGCAGGATAAGGCTCACAGACCATGGTCGAAAACAGAGACCCTGAGCCATGGGGGCATTGGGTTTTCAGCACCCTCAGAGCTCTGATGTTGCCATAAAATGGTGTGAGAAACATGGCTTGGACCCCTGAGAAGTGAAAAGCTTCTGGTGAGGAACAGAAGAGCTCTGTCATCAATAGTAACCACTGGGGAGAACTGTAAATAGAAAAAATGTACTTTTATTTGGATGTACCAGCCCCAAACCTAGTCCCCCTCCCTTCACTTCGCCTTGAATGGTAGCAGAAGCACAGCCAAAACAGACTTAAAAGAATATGTAAATTTACACTGACTATAAAGAGGCTGCCTTTTATGGAAAAATTTGCTGACAAATGCTTGGATGTTATGCAAAAATAGTCTTCTCAGAAGAAACTATCAAGCAATAAAGGCATGGGAAGAATATGTTTCCTCCTACTCTCAGAGCTGGAAGAAAGATTTGCAGGGAAAAAATTACCAACTACTACCAAACTTAGTTTTTCCAAGTTCCAAAAATATAGATATATTTGTGTTTATTCATCATGGATTTTCCACTTGATGAAGAACATTTTGTAGTAGCTATATCCTTGAATATTGTTCTTTTGAACTGCAAACTGCTCTCAGGTAGAGCTCTGCCTTGCCAGGTGTTTGTCCAGATTTAATGTGGCTGGTCAAGTGACTCAGGTGCTGTGTGCTACCAGCAGGACAAACACGAGTTTGCCAGTCCCCAAAATTAAATCAGACCCCCCAAAATTCAACTTTGAAATTTAGCATGTGTTTCTGGGCAGCGGAGGAAGTTAAAGCTCTGTCTCTTTAACAGCACTTCAGCTCCTCAGTTACCCAGATGACCCTTCAAAGTCTGTGATTCTTCCTTAATTTTCCCCTCTTTTTTCTTATGAAAGGCTTCTTGGTTTTTTGGGGGTGGTTTTGCTGGTTTTTTTTCACTAAGTTCTCCAGCACCCAGGACTTAAAATCAAACTGCAGTAATGCTGAGCTGCCTTAGTGTAACTGTGGAAGACAGAATGAAAGCTGTAACCTCAGAAAAGATGAATTTTCCACCTCCACAGCAGGCACTTAGCTGGCAGACTCCTGCAGGTGCCTGAACACATCTCAGAAAGTTTTTCCCTGGCTACCTTAAGAGGGTTCCTCGTTGGTAATCTAATTAGCACACTGAATGCATGGAAAGGATTATAAATAATGTAATTCTCTGGCTTTCTTAATCACAGCAGATTTTTTTTTTTTCTACTTGTATGCCCCAAAGTTATCAGTATTTCTGAGCACGGAATGTTGGAGAACTGGGCTCTGGAAAATGACACCTCTTGTAACAGGGATTTACGATGGCACACTCCAGCTGTGTGCACAGGCTCTGAACACACACATGTATGCCTCAAAAAGGGAAGATTTAAATCTCTGATTTAGTAGAAGTCAACAGGGCTGCTCAGATGTTTTAAGACAGGCAGGTGTCCTCAGGTGTGAGGAGTCAGAACTGCACACCTCAGAAAACATACTAAATATAAAGGGATTCAAACTGCTACCTCTGGCATGGAAATTTACTGCTGGAAATTCTGAGCAGTTGATCCCAAGAACCTGTGCCAGTTAACACTAATTAACTGGAGCAAGTATTTCACTCCAGTCCAGTGGTACAGAATAGCTGAGTTTGCAGCAAGGGTAATAAGCATTACCGGCAGCAAGAGGTAAGCAGGGAGGGCCAACAGGAGAGAAGCCTCCTATTTGCTCTTCTTTCCTCAAGGAAAAAATACCCAAAAGGGACAGGACAACTGCTGTGACATGGGTTGCAATTCTGGCAGACTGACCATGCTGTTGGAAGTGCTTTTACATGTGCCCTACATGCCACAACCTCTGAGAATGGCTTCATGTGAAACACAAGTCTTTATATGTCTTTGCAGTTTAATCTGTTTGCCTGCCAAATCTAGGAGGAAAAACCTTGCACTTAACTGAAGCAGGTGAATGTAGTTAGCAATTAATTCCAACTCTCATTCATTCCTTATTTTCTCTTCTCTCCATATTTAAACCTTTCAGGTCATTTGTATCAAGTTCAGCAAGCTTGCACGTTCTCCTCAAAGCAAAACGTTCCCCATAATACACTCTGTGGTTTTGTCAGACACAGAAGACTTTCAAATACTTGCTACCAAGATTTTTTGTTTCCAGTGGCTCAGTTTTGAAAGGCAAAAGTAAAAATCAAATTTCACTCCCTAGTAACTCCACATCTGTGTTTCTATGTTCCAGGAGATTTGAAAAGAAAAAGAAACTGATTCACTTTGTCCTTTATTCCTGTTCCCAGCTATGAACTGCACCTGTACTGTGACTCACTAAATGCTGAGGAGGCCTAGATGCCTGAAAAGCTTAAACAACAATTTGAACACTGTTCCTCACACAGCCAGAGAAAGAGGAGCTGATTTTATCTTGCAGTTACACAAAGCAAGTGAAGTTTTGGAAAATAACAAAGCTCACTGAACACTTTGCATGTTCCATCCATGCACTTTGAAACACAGATCCCAAGTCATCTATCTTAGCAAGGTAATGTGCATTTTAAATTTCTCTGATGGCCTTCATAACTCCTTTTAAATTCCCAAAGTCCAAAATACTCTTGTAGAAACACACCCTGACTTTTTTAACCTTTTCTTTTTTTTACTCTTTACTCATATCAATGCAATAGCTTATAGTGATTAGAAGTATTTCTAATTCATACCTAAATATTCAATGCAACTAATGAAGCAACTCTGGAAAACTAGAGCTAAAAAAAAAAAAAAATATCAGGGAAAGGTAGGAAAAGTACACTGGGTCCACATGGAATTTTTACCACATGCAGGAGGAATTACTTGTGCATGAATATACATGGATAGGACTGGATGTGATCCACTGGTGTTTGAGGTGAACTTCTCAAATAATGGAAGAATAAGTGAGAATAAGAGGTTTACTCTCTTATAGCAGGCATGGGGTATCTTTCAATTATACCCTGATTGTTTTTCTTTTAAAATGAGCACAATCTGTACTTGTGAGACACTCATTATTTTCCTCCACTAGCTACAGGTTGCTTCACATCTATAACCAGAGGTTTCATATTCTGAACATTTAATCCCATGTCCATTGAGGACTTTAACAAGTGATAGATCTCTGGGTTGGTTCATGGTTTCATTGCTTCCCAGCACCTTAGATCATCAGGTCCATCTGGCTATTGAGTGGATTTCTCTTTTCTCACTAGATTCTTCTGGGTTTGTACTGTTTAGCACAGCCATAGGTGATACTCTGCAGATGAAATGAATACTTGACAACCTAGTGACAGGAATTAAATGTTTAAAATATTTTTATAGTGAATCACTTACAGAGTGGTGACTCAGGCTACATGTAATATGGTCTATAATTCTGTACACTGCATTGAAGTAGAGACTTTGCAGCATCTAAGTTAAAAACTAAAAAACAGGAACCTATAACCTGCATCAAGGTCTGAATGATTACTGAAAAAGTGGGTTTTACACAAAAAGATAAAAAAAAAATAGAGTCATTAACCCAACTTTCATGTCTACAATATGTTTTTAAATTATGCACCTTTTTCAGATAACTAAGTAGAGTGTAAAGGAAGTGATACAGGTTTTGAAGGGAATTTTTACTGGTTTTGAGATGTTGACTTTTCATATCTGTAAGCAGTCAGTGTCCTTTGCTAAGAACTTGCTAACCTGCTTTCACAATAAAATTTAATACCCCAATAATTTAATTGTATTTCTTATATTCTTTCTTGTATCCCTCTGAAGAGGGATATAAGCTTGTCAAGCTTCCCTACAGATATAGATTCTGCAAAGAGAAATTCCTGATTTTTCTGAAAAGATCACTTGATCTTTTGAAAACTTGATCACCTTAAAACTGTAACAGAAAACCTTGGGCCGTGTTTGCACACACATTTTGTTGGTGGGGACTTACCACACCCCAACAAGGGGCATCAGCATAGCTGGAGAAACCTGTTTCCCCATCCTCATCAACTGCATCCTTCTCGGCAAGATAAACAAAGTAGGATGAAAAAATTAATCCCAAGAATCGAATGTACAGCGTGGTTATGAGTTCCTATTAAAAGAGAAAGCAAACAAGCACATGAGGTTTTCATCATATATATGTATTTATTTATTTATTTATTTATTTATTTATTTATATATTCTATCATGGTAAAACATTGCAAATATCCGTAGGGTTTTTGCATCAGAGTAGAAAAAATAATATGTTATATTTCATGTATGACATTTGCCTGCAGTAAAACTGCTAAAACATTGACTTGGATTTCATTCACACCAGGCTAAATAGTTCAAAAAGCCATCTTTTTGGGCTTGATCCTTGGGGAAGCTAAATGTGGAGTGGGACATCTCTGCTAATTATGGAATGGGAATCATTCCACTTAACTGTCTACCCAAAATACTAATTGTCTAAACATTTTTAAAGCAGCAAAGCAGCTTAAGAAATGCCCTTTCTGAACAGTACACTGAGAAATAGCAGCCATGTCTCATTATTATGGCCATATCTGAGCAGTGAACCTGTGTATCTGATGTTTAGACTGAATAGTGATGCCTCAACAGTTTCATATTAATATAAAATCTTAAGATAAAATATGCTAGGTAGATGTCAGGTTTTCAGTCCTGAAGAACAAGTCTAGGGCAGACTTCTGTGAGGGCATGATGCAGTCCTTGTGAGTATACCATTTTCTCTACAGATTTTTGTTCAGGAAAGAGGTGTTAGATCTGCTGTGACTTCTATAGTGGGTTCTCACAGTCTTCAGGAAAAAAAAATAATGCTTGTGCATTTAAACAAGCTAAAATGTGTGGTGCCACAGATGCAAAACCACTTAAAGCTTTTAAAAGCAGTGCTAAATGGGATATCCACCCCTCAGGGAAATCCAACACCTAGTTCTGAGGGAAAACAGCTCATTCTAATTACTTAAAGCTTACATGCATTATTCCTTTATTTTCTTTGAACAAATTCATCCATCTTTATCACAAAACAACCTTGTGCTACATCTTCAGTGGCATCTTCCTTAAGTTCTTGACAGTCATTTCTCTCCCCTTGGATCCCAGCCAATAAGGGAATTAAATTACTTCCATATAATACATTTAAAGTTAAATCCTGACTAGGAAGGATTGCCCCTACTTTTAAAGTATGTCAGGTTTTCACAGATTTTCTGTAATACTCTACCCATGTTTATTAAACTGTTTGTAAGGGAAGGTTTGATTTTATCATCAAACTTCCCCCAGATTTTCCTTTTCCTGACTTTCTTTTCATTTCCTTGTAAGAGCTTTCTGGGGAAAGGTAGCCCTCGTATCAAGTACAAACATTAAGCAGCAGGAAATATAAATATTCTTCCTTCTCCTACAGCACTAATTAAAGTCTAGGTTCAGGAAACCTTTAAGTAGTCTTGGCACAAAGAAAAATGGGTATTTTTCCTTTAATCATTTAATGATGGCCTAAATAATGAATTTTGATAGTATTTCATCTTGCCCATGGCCAAGTCTTTTAATTTAAGCCTTAACTTTTTTCAGGCCTGTTTGCTAAACAAGGCAGCTGGAAAAGGAAATAAACCCTGGAGTTTCAGTAGTTTCTCTGCTGGTCACCTTTATCTCATGATAATGGAGCACTGTGTACCTGTAGAGATGACTTGCTTTGAAAAGCTCCTTGTTTTAACATACACAATTGACAGTGGATGAAAATTGGAATAATTCTGGGTTTTTTGGGAAGCAGGCAAGAAAAGAGCAGAGAAAGAAAGGAGCCCCACACCAGTTCCTACTCCTGGGTTGGAGTCCCAAAACAGCTCCTGCTGCAGCAACACTGAGCTACAAGCACTGACCTGCTCTAGCAGAGCTTTACTGCTCTGCAGGAGTGGCCATTGCAAGTAAGACTGAATTGCTAAATACTTTTTCCAGTGCTACAGGTTAATTTTTGTGGCACTCTAGTCTGCAGTGGCCTTTCTTGTTTTATTTATGGAGACCTCTTTCCTGGCTCTCCTCTATCACTCTCTGGAGGCGAGAAGTAGTTTCCCAAAGAGGAATATGGTCTGCATTTGCCTTTAAACATCTTAAAGTGCCAGAAAGCTATGCACTGTTTACACCCAGCTCCTGAAGTCTTTCAGGAGGTTAAGCATCTGTGGTGCTCAGCACCTTTACCCTTGAGAAGTGAGCTTCATGGTAGACTGAAAACTACTGTCTTTGGGAGTAGCGCTGTTTGGGTTATTTTGGGGTTAATGAACTGTCGTCCCCACAGACACTGAGGAGCTCTGAAGGTCTTTGGAGACACACTGATGGTTTCCACAGGCCATCACTTCTGTCCTCCATTCCCAGTCTTTTTATGGGCAGGAGTGGATGTCACTGCCATAGAGGCTCCTGGATGGTGGAATAGGGAAGTCTTTTAAAAAGAAGAGTTCCATGGGATATGTAGTTTCTGTTGTTAAGGGGTTTTATTTGGATTTTTTGGGGTTTTTTCCCCCTGGAACTAAAGTAAGCAAACATCGTAAACTGAGTTCTCATGCAATGTGGGGAAGTCATAGAGCTGCTTTTCTGAGCACCTTGTTAGCTTATTTTATTTAATTTATGATTCTATTTATGCATATCTACTGTACAATACTGCTGGGAGTAAGCAGTAGATGCCAGTATCCAAACTGTAGGAGGAAAACAGATCCATTTTGATAATGTGGACACAAGTCCCACAAGATCCCATACAAAGTTGGATGTTTGGGGAAGGCCTTGGGCTTGCTTATTTTATATGTACACTGGTCAAAGCCACTGCTACAATGTTAGGCAGAGTATTGACTCCAGTGGGTTGCTGTCACGTTTGATAAATCTGGCACATGGTTTCGTATGCTGAAAGCATTTTACAGTAGATGACTTGCTTTTGATTTTTGGGCTTCCAAATGGTGAGTTACATGTGATATTTCTCATACAGATTAATAGCTGACTTCTTGGGGTTCTCTTCCTGTAATGGGTCTGGAAGAGGTGGAGTTAACTTTCTTCATAGCATCCCATATGGGGCTGTGTCCTAGATTTAAAATCTAAACCACTGTTGCTAACACACTGATGTTTGGGCTGTTGTTGAACCACCCTTTCCAGGGTCAGGTCTTTCTTTTTCCTGCTCTGCCCTACAGTGAGTAGGCAGGAGACTGGGAGGGACATGGCCGGGAACTGGCCAATGTGAAGTGGCCAAAGAGCTATTCCATATCAGAAAGCATCACCTCAACAATAAAAAGAAGGAAGAGGTAGAGAAAGAAGGGCATGCAGGTTGTGTGGCTTCTAAGGTGGCTCTTTGCCAGCTGGCTGGCATTAGTCTACCTGCGGGAGTACTGAAGGATTGCCTATGCAGCACTTGGTGGCCTACTTTTCATATCTTTTCTTCATTCATTAAACTCTTTATCTCAGCCAGTGAGTTTTGCTTTTGCTGCTCCTCTCTCCTTATCTTGCTGGGGGTGGAGGAGAGATAAGGGGAGTGAGCAGCTGCACAGGCACTTGGCTGCTGAGTGGGGTCAACCCACAGCACCTTTTAAACCATTTATAAGGTTTTCAGCATCAATTTAAACACTGAGGCTCTTGGATCTCAGTGTAAGGCAACAATCAATGTCTACCTTTCTGAACTACAGAGAAAATGAAGCAAATGGCTTCATCTTTGTGGTATACGATGTCATGTAATAGACTGAATTTTAAAGTTAAAAATGAAATAAAAATGCATAAACTGTTACAGTTGAAACCTTAATCAGCTAATCTAAAATTACACATGGGTAGACTTGGTTTGGCTTTATTATAATATTTATATATTTGAGTGTGATGCAACTTCTGTGAAAATTGTAGTTGCCAACTGCATAGTCATGTAACATGAGGTGAGCCAAGAATAAGGTGTAACAAAATACTTCCTAATGGAAATACGTACTGTTTTTGCAATGTTTGTTGCCAAATAGCAAGTCTAATCTTCAGTTTATATTACCTTTTATGAGGCAAAGATAATTTGGAGCAAGAATCTGACTGAATTCTCCATGTGATGTCAATGTCCTCTGTATGAGTACTTATTTAAAATGAACATACACTGCATCTTTTTGTGTGCACACATGTTTCTTCTCCTGACATCTTTTTGCGGGAAGGGAAAGAGAATGCATTTCAGAAGGCTCATGTTTTCTCTCTATCACCACATAAATAGTAGATTCCATCTCTGGGATAAATAGCTGCGTCTAAACCATTGCTTTGTTTGGATTTCAAGACATTTTTACTCTGACCCAGCTGTCAGTGTGACTAATTGTGTAGAAGGGGCTTCCTACTCTTTCCTAGCTGAGCCTAAGTAGTTTCAGATATACCTCTGAAAGTTGTGTATGCAGCTGTACGTGAAATATAAAGCACCTGCGTGCCAGTATTTTCCCTGCTTATATCTTGTCAAAAAACTTAAACTTAACAATATCTCTGTGTCTGTTGCCATTAATGACAGATATTTAATTTGTTTCATTGAGCTGAGAATCGGGTGTTCTCACTGGACCCACCTAATTAACATTTTTCCCCTTCTTTGATTTTTTTAAACTCTTTCAATGCCTGCCTTTGTCTGCCTGTTCCAAAGTGTCTTCAGTTCTTGCCAGTCTGGTGCTGGTGCCTACTCACATAGACTTACTCTTCCCCTTCGGTATGTCTAGTAAGCACATGCAAGTGGCATCTACCATCCTTGTTCCTACAGGACAAAGCTCTACTTAGGTGTTAGCTGCAGCTTTTTTTTCAAGAGGTGCTGTTACAGTTGGCCACCAAAATGCAAAGGCAGTCCAAGATTTTCTCAGCTAAGTATGCTAACCCTATTTTATTTATCCTAATCATATATATATATGGTAAATTTCAGGGCAGTTTTCCTTCTAAAACTTGAAGCACCCATAACTTTGAACATCAAACTATGCATCTCCTTTTCTTTTTCCCTACAGGCAAACTGAAATCTGTTTCTTAGATGAGTGAGTGTTATGGGGCCATCTGGTGTCTATTAATTTTATAGACATCTGACAATGTCAACCCTTTAACTTCTCTAGAAATACACACTCAAAACTTTTCTCTTTGATTCAAATAAAACTTTTAGCTAGCAAAATCCAGACTTGGCATGAAATAAACAATGAAGAGACATTTAATACTATAAGACCCTTTCACTTCATGCAAATACATTCTTAAACATCTCCTTTTCCTTATTTTCTTTTTTTAAGAGCCGAGATTAAAGATCACTTCCATACTAAAAGTTTTGAAAAATAAATTGTCTGAAATGTAAATAAGTTCAATACTTACACATTTCAGACATTTTAATTAAAAAAAAAATTAAAATATTGGAGGGGTGGGATCTGCCTACAGTTCAGATCTAGCTAGCCAGCAATCCCCATTAACTGGGAAATGAACTTTCAGGTGTGTCACCTGCTGGGAATGCCAGCAGTGGATGGCCTTCTGCTTGGGGGGG
>WBMY01000527.1:902180-923341 GCA_013397315.1 Donacobius atricapilla
GGGGGGTGGGTACTGATGTCCAAACCAATGCTATTACAGCATTTTGTGTGAAGTATTTTGTTCCAGATGGGAAGAAAACCCTTACAGGATGAGAGCAGCTGGCCATTTCTCCAAAGAATGTAGCTAGGCAGAAAGTATTGACAGATTTGTTGTGCTAAGAGTTTTTAGAAGGTAAGATTGCAGCATAGAGCTTTGATGTAAAATTGGCCTTTAGTGCTGAGTCAGAAAGTACTGCGCAAAGCTGGGGTCCTACTGAACAAAGCCAAACTTGCATGTTTCCTCAAACACCCTGTTAGGATATTCACTCAGGAAAAGTGGAAAACATTAGTGTTTGTCAGAATACTCAAACAGGACACATCATAAAAACCGTATTAAAGGTAGTTACATGTACCTTTATAGTGAAAGCATATACTTTACCTCTTGCATTTTAAATTGAAAGTAATTGTTGAAATTCAGGTTGAGAATCTTCTAATTTGCTGATCATTTATATAAGCATTATTATTATTTACTTTTCTGAAGCACTGCTGCTGTAACAAAAAGTGCCTTGTAGCAGAACCTATATTCTCAGAAGAACAGAAATAATTACCGTGATGTGTCATCCTGATGAACAATGTGCTGCTTCACAGCTTTTTTTTTTCTTTTTTTGCTGAATACACTGCTCTATAGACACCTGTGAAACAAAACTATAATAAATTGGTTTTATTGTGTACACATTGCAGCATTGACCCTTGAAATACCATGATGTTATTTATTGCTGCCTCCAAAGAAAAGAGCAGCAGAATGAGTTTATTTAAAAATCAAACTAAATATCTGTGTCTGGGTCTATAGCCCTGGAATTAAGCTCCTGCATAATACATTAGATTTGGGAGGTTTTTCTGACTACACAGTAATATAGTCTGGATTTTAAAACACTCTTAGCTGTAGTAGGATATTTTGCTAGGTCAAATTATTTACAAATATATCCCTGAAGAGGCATTTTTGGTGATCTACGTTACAATGGCCATAAGAATGTCTGCTAGATTATGGATTCATTGTTTAATGAAAAATATTGATAAGTTTCTTTATGATTTCCTTCTTAAAACCCCGTGAGTTTCCCCAAGACTTGGGTCCTTAAGTCACAGTCCATTTACTCTGCTGTGAAAAAGTAACATATCAGGTCTGTAAAGTCAAACATCCACAGTTTAGAGGAAGCTGAATTCAGACGGGTAATTGCAACTGTTTCATTAAAATACCTGAATTACTTAGAGTACTGTGTACAGCTCTTGGGACCTCAGCATAGGAGGGATGGGGACCTGTTGGAACAAGTCCAAAGGAGGGCCATGGTGATGATCAGAGGGCTTGAGCACCTCTCCTGTGAAGACAGGCTCAGAGAGTTGGGGTTGCTCAGCCTGAAGAAAAGGTTCCAGGGCAACCTCATTGCAGCCCTTCAGTACCTAAAGAGGGCCTTCAGGAAAGCTGAAGAGGGGCTTTTTATGGGGGCATAGTAGTGAATGGTAGGACAAGGGGTAATGATGTTAAACTGGAAGAAGGTAGATTTAGACGGGATGTTAGGCAGGAATTTTTCACTATGAGAGTGGTGAGGCACGGGTTGCTCAGAGAAGTTGTGGTTGCTTCATCTGTGGAAGTGTTCAAGGCCAGGCTGGCTGGAGCTTTGAGCTACCTGATCTAATGGAAGTTGTCCCTGCCTGTGACAGGAGTGTTGGAGCTAGATGATCTTTAAGGTCCCTTCTAATCCAAACCATTCTATGATTCTGTCCTTTTGGACACACATCCATTATAAATTATGATTTCATCAGAATGCTGTTTCACTTAGCCTGTAGAAGAGACAGCTCTTCCTGCATAAGCACTTGATCAGTATTAGGGATTCTGTCTACATCACTGTATGGCCCCTTGCTTTATTTTCTAGCCTGTGCTGAAGACAGTAAATCATTGTCATATGAGTATTTGCAGGATCTCATCCCAGCACCTGAGTCATTCTTGAGGCTTATCTCCTTAAAATTGAGGAAAGCCAGGGATGAAAGTTACTGAGATTAAAGTACCCATTCAGTTGAGTCAATTCATTTGAGATGACTTGCACTTCAAAGTAGTTAGTGTGATTGTGTGATACTGGACTGAATAACTTTGAAATTTCAGGTGACTTGGCTTTATATCTTGGGAGTGCTTAGCAGCATTGCAAATTTGAGTAATGGTCATGTCAGACACTCACATAATAAGAAAGTAAAGTAGCTCTTTGTGAAATGGTGGGCTTGTCTCATTTGTCTAATGCAATTATGCAGGGAGGTAGAAAAAAGAGGACATATAAATCTTGTTCCTAGAGACAGAAATTATTTGCCTGAAGCAAGAGAAAATAATACAGCTTTCCTCTATTCCTTCAACATGTTCTCCATCTATTTCTCCCAAGGATGCAGAACCAATCTTCAGGAATTTACAGCTCATCTCATCTTAAATGCATGTAAGGGATCTGAGTTCAGGAGCTACAAGCAATTCTGACCAATTTATTTCTGTTATTTCCTAAACTTAGAATATCTGCCTCCAAAATTATTTGACCATTTTGTATGTTGCTCTGTATAATGAAACCTAAAATCTCTCTGTTCCACAAGTTCTGGACCACACTGTAAGTATCATTGTACTAAATGAATGTGGGAATTGGGCTTCTGGAGACCAAGAGCAGGTTGGCCCTGGTTAATTAATGCCCTAACAAAGTGGGCATTAATCTAAGACCATGGGAAATGAGATGCTAGGAAGGGAAACATCTGGTTAGATTATAGAGAGGAGAATGGGACTGTGGGTATAGTTATGTTAATGAAGTTGCACCATATATTCTGAGTTTTTGTATATATTTGGTTAACAATGTTTTACACCTATGGTAATGTAATTGTTCATTGGTCCATTGTCCAGGCTAGAGTCTATATATTGTTATGTTTGCCCCATTGTGGGGTCTTTTGAGGTTATCCCATACTGTGTTTGGCTTATGTTCTTTTGTTGGCTCAAGAAATTATTAGTTATTATTGAAGTCACTTTCCAGGCTTACTCGATTGTTCCCATCCCTATCTCAGTTGCCACCCTGGCTGGTCCAGTTTGTGTCACATCGTCAGCAACAAATGAATGACATAGGTCCATTCCAATTTAGCTATTCTACTCCATGTCACCACCACAAGTGCTGCTGTTCAAATCGAGAAAAAATCGGTGCTTATACTAGTGAAATATACGGCTAGATTCAAACAGTGTTTGAGTTATTCAGCTGGGTTTGGGCTATAAAGTAACAGTATGGTGCGAAAGGTGAAAGAGAGAAAACAATTAAGAAAGAGTAGCTGCATACAACATACGGCTGATGCTTCACTATTTACCATTTTTTATCATTTGTCTCCTTAGCCAGCCACTACCCACTTGGACAACAAACTTTTTGTGAACATTCTAATGGAAACAGGTGCCTGGAGAACTGTACTTTGTGAGTTTTGCTTTTGCTGTGACTGCACAAAAAGGCATTGTGTGATTTGATTTTTCAAGAATTGGGTTAAGAGCATTTTATAAAGCTTAAAAAAAGGCACATAGCCTTAATTTAGGTCTTTTACTGCTTTCACCTCCCTCAGTAAAGAAATTATATTAAGCAATCATGAAGTCATACCTATGGTCTCAAAAACTTTTGCTGAAGTTTATATAACAGCATAGTTCAGGCCTTGCCTTCTCCTTCTTCACCCCCAGATCTCCTGTCACAACCTACAACCACCTCAACCACATGCTGGGACAGGCAGCATTGTCACACTTGGAATATTTAAAAGCTGTATCTATCTCCCAAAAATAAAGAAATTTTGACCAAGAACAACCTGGTGACCAGATGACTGCCAGTGGATAAGAGGGATGTTGCCTTTGGAGTGCTGGATTCTTCAGTAACATCTTTCTTAAGCAAAGTTTGCAGGTGTTTAGCTTTTTTACTTGTCTGCAAATGTTCTTCTTGGGAATTCTCATCACCAAATGTTCTAGTAGGAAATAAATTATGGTACTATTTGGCTTAGTTTGCCTTTCACTTGACACACAGATAAACAGAAAGCAGTTTTTAAAAACCAAATTCGAAATGTGTGTTTTGGAAAATACTGCAGTGTTTGTAAAAGCAATAAAGTGGTATTGTGACAATGAAGTGGTTTTAGCTGAACAAGTACTGCTCTCTATAGAATCTGATTCTGCGTAGAGTAATAAAAATTCAAGGGCATGTGCTGTTACGTTGCCTGAGTCTTCACAGATTTCTGCAGTTCATGAAGTATAAGACAGACATGAGAAGTAATGGTGTCTCTCAAAACAAGGTGAGTTCATTGTTTTAAGAGGAGCTGGATATGTAGCGGTGTTTTAAGAGGCTCTTTGGAAACAAGGCTCAGGCTCTCTGTCTGCATGCCTTATTCCTACACAGCATGAATTCTCAAGCTGGACTCAGGCCAATGAGATCCCAAAGCTAAGCTCAAGCTCCAGAAGTTGCAAAAATGTATCTTAATGAGCAACCTCATAAAATACAGTAAAAACCTATGCTTGCCATTCAATTCAACGTGTGAAATTCAGTAATTACAAATGAGTTTGTGAGACTGAAAGCAGCTATTTTTGTACCTTTTCTTTTGCTCATAATCCTATGCCAAGAACTAGAAAACAATCCTTTAATTTTTTTTTTTAACAATGAAAACTGCTAATGACTCAGTTATTAAGGGCTAAATGATGAAATAACAGGACAGAAATATGTGTTTTGAAACAGAAGTAAAAACATTAGGAGTCTGTGTGTGGCTATGTGCTGAAGTCAGTAGTGGGTTCAGAAAAGGAGAATAATCATTCAATTTTCTATAAAGTTTTCAGTAAGACTGTGTTACCCAGTGACAATGAACAGTAAGCTTCTCCATTTGCTACCTATCAAATTGTTCATTTTACCCTGACAAATCTGGGTGGCACCTGATGGAGCCCACTGCATTCAGAGGATGCTCCTCCTTGCAGAGGAGCAATGTTCCAGTGTCAGCATCTGCAAAGGTGGGGCAGACATACCTGAGCCTTCTGGGCCTTTGGAAGCAACAGAGACTCTGGAGCTTGTGGAGGTCTGTGTGGAGTCTGTGCAAGACAGGAAATTGATAAAAGTTACAGAGTTGAGGAGAGGATTTGTACTACTCTGGGCAATGGGAAGGCTTTATTCAGTCTGCTTTGCTTGCAGAGCAGAGGTCTCTCTTTAAAGTCTTAACTTATACTCCTGTCTCTTGTATCTTGTACGAGGAAACCCTGCTGAGGAATTCAAAGCCCCTCTGTGTCTTTGAGCATGCACACTTTCAGGCAAAGGTGAGACCCACGTTACCAAGGTTCTTGGGACAGAACCCGTTTGGTGAATGGTGATGTTAGGTTATGTATTTCAGGCAGCCAGCACTCTGCATCTCAGTCTTCACCCCTGTTGACTGCATGTTTGTGTTAGAAAGAGACAGTCATAATTTGCATCTAATACACAGTCAGGTTTTCCAAATAGACTGTGATTGATGCTTTCAATTATTTTTGTCAAGGTCTATAGAAAACCCTGTATTATCCATTTGTCAGCACTTGCAACAAAGCTGTTTTCTGAACAGAGTTGTCCTTATTAGCTATGAAAACTTCGTTAAATAGAGAGGACTGAGGGAACTTCATGCTGCTGTGAAGTCTGATCTTTTATTTTCCACTTCCATAGTAAAAATTAAAGCTTTTAGGATTTCTTTTATTTTATTCAGCTGGAATATCAGTTATTGATGGGAAGACAAGCTGTTAAGCTTCAAGACTTCTTCCTGTAGGCCATAGAATGCAGCAAGCATGTCTCTTCTTGAGCTACTTGTCTTTTGATTAAAATGCCAATATATATCATCCGTGTGTGTTTTTTAAAAATTACTAATTACTTAAAATTTTATAGTGCACTACTGAGAAAGAGGACAACTAATAACTCCTCATCTTGAGGCATCTAGGTTCCACACTGAATACTTCCTGTTGGAGTTTGGCCTTCAATGCCTTGCATCAAGCTTTTTCAGGCAAGATGTTTATAATCATTGTTCTCCTGGGCTTCTTCTGCAGTGGGGATTTTTAATGGTGATGCAGTCCCTTGTGTAAATATAAATTATTGTTATAAATTAAATGTTTCCCATGCAGTATGCTCCAACTCTACCCAGCCCTTCTGCTATGGTATGTCTAAAGCAGTGATTTGCAGTGCTCCTACCTCATCTTGTGTAGCTAAACAGACGATCAGAAAAAAAAATCCATCCTGTCAACCACACCGCTGATGAAGTGGACATCCATTGCAGTGTATTTTATTACACTAACATGAAAAGTCACAGGAAAGGCTCTCAATCAAGTTGAAGTTATGTGACAGATAAGCACTCTGAGGTGATAAGCTGAAGATCAAGGTTTTTGTTAGTGACATAGACCTTTCTGTGTGCAAGCAGAGCAAAAGTCCCTCTTGTTTTCTTTTAGATATTTCCAAAACTGCTATTTACATTCTCTTCTTCCACAGGAAGCAGTCTCAAAATCCTTGGGAAAGAAGACAAGGAAAACCTTTGCAGTTTTTAGCACTCTGTGTATTCTGGCTCTGCTAGATGTTCTACCCACTGCTCTGGGTAGAAGAGACAGGTGGAAGCAACACCTTGTCCTTAATAATGTATTATTTTTGCCTTAACCTGTAGTGAGCCGGTGTGATCTCCATTGTCTGCCTATGATTTGCAATCTGTCCTGAACTTGATGCAATCCCTCTATAGAGGAAAACAAGCTGTGATAGTGGAGGCTGGTACTGCTCTTTCCCACAGAAGTAGATAACACACTTGTGGTATTACCTCCCTAGAATAGACTCTTAAATGCTTATTGAATCCAGAAAAATATGGAAGGAAACTGGATGGAAAAAAATGGATACAGTGGGTCATGGTTTACATCTCCTATTTCAGGAAACTAATTTAGCCAGCTAAATTAGGTAGCTAGTTTCCTTGCGCTGTATCGTTACTTAATAGTAAATAAGAAATAGAAAAGCTCTTATCAAGAATTATTCAGACTAGAGTTTTGCTCTTTACTGCAGATCACTCCAGTTGATCCTTCTCCCTTCATTTATGGGAGAAACTTGCGGAGGCTCACCTCCTAAAGCAGCTAAGTGAGGCCAAGCAGTGAGAATATGCCCTCTTCTGTACAACACAGTCTGCTGTGAATCTCTTCTGTGGTTGAGTGCAAAATTCTGTCCTTGGATGTGTATCTATAGTCTCAACATGAACCAAAGGAAATTACTTCACGTCAGCAGATGCAACGTGAGTACATATTGCACATAATGCTTCCATGTATACATGTTTTTATTTTCTACTAAAAGTTCATATAAATATCAGTTCTTTTTAAATCCAGATATGAATTAATAAGAGCTGTGGGAGATCTGGCTCTCCTGAGGCAGCATATGTCCTCCAAGGAGAGGCAGCTAAAGGATAATTCCCTTTCTACAAAGGGGAAATGATAAAGTGTTTGCTAAGATGTAAAATAATTTATTCATGTCAAATCCCTGTTGATATAACATGCTCTTTGTATCTGGTTATGTGTTAGCCAGTCTACCAGCTAACACCAGTATTTAAAAGCTGGACAAGGAGAGGTTAAACTGAAAAGTTTGACTTAGGGCACACATAGATAATAAAAAGCTAAAAGCTGTTTTTCTGCTTAACCTAAACTTTGAAAAAATCCCACGTATGCACTTTCAGTTTTATGCTGTGTATGAATGTCAAATATGCTTACCTGGAACAGAATTTCTTGAAAGTAGTTATTGTTGTCCCATATTTGGCTAAATATACCTATAGACATACCAGAAGCATGCAAGACTAGAAAAAGGCTGATATAGACTTAAGAGTTTTGGGGGCAGGTTTGTTTAAGAACCAGTATTCTTAGTCTGTTATTTTGAATTTTTTTGCCATTTAGCTATATGCCATCTATTCCCAATATGTATATTTTAAATGGAAAGAAATGAATGAAGTGGTTTATTCGAAACAGATTATTTCAAAAAAGGAAACAAAATTTGGGATTGAGATGTCTCAATCCTTTAACTGCTTCAAAGGGTCAGAGGATTTGGACAACTTTTTCAGAGCAGGTAGCCCAATGCAGTATTTCAGGCCAGGTAAGCAAGTAGAGGAAGTGGCAAGGCAAGCTCTGATGCCATGACTGGTCCTCTCTTCTGCCCTCCTTCCCTGCCCTGCAGAACTTCTAATTGGACTCCTAGGATAAAAAGAGCGGTTAATATAACTGGGGGAGTTTTACCCTGGGAGCAAAAGTGTCCTGCTTTGCCTCCCTAGCATTTCAGGCATTTCAGGTTACTGTTACAGCGGTTAAATGCGATAGTCTGGGCACTTTAGGAGTTTCCAGCAAATTGCACACTGGCCACCTGCAGCTTAAGCTTTTGGAGGAAATTGTCAGGGTGAGTGACTCAGGTGGCCACAGTCTGCCTCCCCCATGGCATCAGTGAAGGAGAGGAGCTGGCTGGGTCCTGACCTGCAGTAAAACTCAGGCCCAGATAACCTGTTGGGCTTTCTGCCTCCTGCTCTGAACAGGAGCAGGTGAGGTGGGACAGGATCTCAGCTGGAAATGTAGCAGTAAAACTTGTCTCTTGTCTTGGATTTGTTTTGTTATAGTGTGTATATTTCTCCCCATCTAAACACTTCCTTTTAAAGTCCAATCTTTTCTGCAGATGTATTTGGTCCACCCTGCAGCAGCCTCATTTCTCTGTACAAGGGCTGTGTCTGGTTTTACCACCACAGCTCAGAGAGGGTTTAGCAGTGTGAAGGAGTTAGGTGAATAAATATGCTTTGCTCTGTTCCTATCTCCCTAAGGGAGATTGTTTCCCTATGGGGCAGCCTGACTGGAGCAGCAGCCGTGTGAAAGCACAGGAGCTCCCACTCCACTTCAGCTGCAGGAGGGGAAAGGTGTGTCTGATTGTGAAGATCAGGATTAGCTGGAGAAAAGGGAGAAGAGAGGAGAGGAGGGAGGGGAAAAGAAAAAAAAAACCCAAGCCTTTGAGTGGCAAATGGCAAGACTGCACTTCTAGCATGTGGCCAGCATGTGCCATACAGGCTTCAGGAGGCAGCAGGAGCTCAGGTGAGAGGCGCTGGCTGGGCAGCAGCAGAAAGAAGCATCGTAGCAGGATGGGGGATTCTAGGACACCAAGAAACAAGGAAGGTCTGGAAGTGCACAGGCCACGACAGACAGTCTGCTGTCACTCTGCAGCAAACTCAGCCTGGAGCCCAGGTAGGGCAAATGCATGGACCATGCAAGGTATGTTGTTTTTTTTTATCTCTTAGTCTTGGCTTGGTAAACGGCAGAGGCAGGCGTTTACTGAGTTATGTGCCTGCAGTATAGAATTGCTGCATTTATGGGGTAAGAGGAGCATTAGGGGATTGTTTTTGAGTATTACCGCTTCAAGGAGGACATACAAAAGTTCAGGTTTCTAGGGAGAATTTTTGAACGTGGTGTTGTCTGTGAGAGCAAAGCTGGGAGCAATCCAGCAGAGAGAAAACACAGAGACACAAATCCACCACTTCAGAGAAAACTGCAGAGAGAAAGGGAAACCTGTCTAAAGTGAAACAAGTGCATAAAAAGTGGATGGCTGACAGGAAAACCTGGGGGGGGGATTAGGGTAGCCAGGTTTGTGTCCATGTTCAAGCTTTAAGGTTTACTCTTCAGGGCATTGTCTCTGCAATGCTCTGAGGGACTATCAAGTCCCTTTCAGTCCTCTTCATTTGAAAAATTATTTCAAGGTATACAATTTAATTTAATTTCTATATCGCTAATAAAGGATGCATGTTTGTTTTCCTGCAAAGCATATCTGAACACCTGGAAATGACATTAAGTTTGTGGCTGGAACATTATCTGTGGATTCATAGTTGTCCTCTTGTTTCCAACCTCGATTCTATTAGGCTGCTAAAGAGCCTCCTGCAGCACACCTCAGGCAACCCTTTCCCTGCCTTAATGTTGTGAAGTTCTGTTGAGGGCTATATTCTGCTTTCCTTTGCTGTTGTAACTTTGAAATTTTTGGTACAACTTAAAAGGTATGTAACAACTGCAAAAGTATCTTTTTTTTTTTCCAGAAACACCCTGTGCATGGATCATGCAGTTAAACACATTTGTCCGTACTGCTGCAGAGTTAGCCAGCACTCCTTGCATTTTTCAATGATCCTTGGTGTTGCACTTACCTTGAAAGACATGTCTTTGAACTCTGACAACTTTTTCAAGTGGCTTTTTTTTTGTTTTGGGTAAAAGAAAATTTCAGGGAGATTTTTTTCCCCCTTCCAAGAAAAACCCCAACTGAAACTAAGATTTTCTGCAAATGAAACACTTGAGGCTTTGCAATTCAAGAATTTAAAACTACTGTATTCGCTTCTCATACATACACTTTCATGGTTATGTGTGTGTTTGTATATATTTTCATATCTAGGTATATTTATATATATCATTGGTATATGCATATTTCTTTATGTGTTGCTTTAATTAGACATTCATTTTAATGTGGCTGCTAGAAGTGGTTATGGTGGAAGCTGTTCCTAACCAATGTGACTAATGAGATGAAACAAAGTCAAAAATTTGGTTAGCTTGTCTTCACTAAAGACTGCTAGATAGTTCTATTTATGAACTTTTTATTGTCCAGCTTCATTTTTCAGCATCAGATTCTGTGTGTGATATGCTTACAGCTGCAGCATATGCTCTCTTATAGATAAAAATGAAAATTAAGCTGATGGTTTTAGTATAGGCAAAATGGCCTTGCAGTGGCAAACTGATAAATAAGACAACTAAAAGTGTCTTTGATGTGATGTATCTGTGTTGTTGTTTGTGTTTTGGTTTCTTTTCCTCAGAAATGATCAATTCCACGTACTTGCAAATGAGTGTCTGGATTGACTCTTTATTGGTAAAAGTGACAATCAATGTTTACAGGAAATTATACTGGATAAAGGAGTCACTGCAAGGGTATTTTAGAAATCTGAACATAAATCTTTATGGATTTTTAATTAATATATCGACACTTGAAAACAACCATCAGTTTCATATCCTGTATACACAGATATATTTTAATGCTCCCATTTTCCTGAGCCTTCATGATAAAGCAGTCAAGCAGTATGGGATAATAATAGTCTTTAGTCCATGGGTATCTGTATTAAAATAAACCCAAATTACAACTAGGAAAGCTGAATAAAGCCTGTGTCCTTTGAAATTAGCCAGGTAAAACTCCACGTTCAGTAAAATTGATGGTCTCCAATGTGCTGAATGTTTGCAAGAGAAATAGAACAATATATTGGCAGCTAACTCCCTAAAAAATCCATCAATTTATGTTTAAGAAAAACCATGAGCCAAGATGAAAATAGGGAGGATGGAAGTTTTTTTTAAAATATGATGTCTACTGCAATACTGGCTACTATTGAACATTATTTTACTACAGTTCACTGAACTTTCTGCAGTGACACTGAGCTCTTTCTCTGGAGTGGATGCGCTTGAAAGTTCTTGATATGTGGGTCTATCTGTCTAGTGGGAAACTCAAAGTGCTCTGAGGGCACACATACTTATTTAAATGGGATTATTTCTTAACTCCTAGAGGGTCCTCTTCTGAGACAACCAATGAAAATCTCTGTTCCTTTGTTCCCTTTTGTGGGATCTACCATTAGAAAACTGCTGCTCTTCAGGTGCTTAGTTTGATGCTTAGTTACAGTAGGTGACAAGAAATGTGGTTAGAGCAACTGAAATGACTCTTCCAGTAGATACTCTTATATTGCTCTTGCAGAATTTATGAGCCAGTTATGAGTCACCAGTTTCATTCAGGCCTGCTCTACTCTTACATACTTGGTTTTCTGCAGGTGAATTCAGGAATTCATTGCATGATCATGTCTGAGGTCTGAGTTTCTGTGTTGTATTTCTTGATGCAGCGGCCAAGCCTACATCAGACTTGTAATCTTGTTGTGAGTGCTGCCGTAACAGCCTGAGGGTGCTCGTGTGACACCATCGCAGGTTTGATTTGTCTGCATTTGAGAGTCCAGTTTTGTGGATGGGACATTTTGTATTCAGATGGTCCTGGTCTTGCAAGTATCACAAACATGAGATGAAAAGTAGGAAACTACTTGTAGGAGAGATATATAGAAGTCCCTTTATTTTGCAGTTCTAAGTAATTTTTTTCTTTTTCGGTATTTTGGGATGAGATGCTGGTGAAGCAGCAGAGGAAATATCATGAGCAGCAGAATAATCTCTTCAGGGTTTCTCTCCTCCACAGTCTTGTGGTATAGTGTTATAGTAAGCTCTGTGGTTTTGTGTCACAATGTCATATGCAGCTGAGCTTTTATAAGATCAAATACGAATCTTCAGAAAGCATTAAAAAGAAAATCTGAAATAGACAGAAGAAATCCTAAACTATTGATTGGTGGATAACAGAATTGCTGAGGACTGTAACATAAGAATAGAGAAGTGCATTGTGACAGTGGGATGGCTGTTTCTTGCTTCCTGATTTCCACTGAGGTCTGAACCTCACAGGGGTCAAAAAAAAAAATCACAGCAAGTTGGTGATTAAAAAGAAAAATTAAAAATTCGACACTGTCTTTCCACTCTTACTTGAGAAACTTTCAGATTGTAATATGTGAGTGAGTTCCTGCCATAATGCAGGTATAAAAGCAAGACCACCACAGTCTGAGAATGCACATTGAAATTAGAAGGTTTATTTCATGTTAAATGTATCTTGTTCAGAACAAAGAGAAAGAATACTTTCAGCATTACAGCAGCATTTAACAACCTTACTCATAGTGGACCAGAATAAAATATGGCATTCTTTTCCAGGGGACAAATTTAATGATCAAAACAGGAATTTGTGTTACCTTACCATAGCTTCCTAGTACAAAATTACAAGCTGTACAATACAAGGATACAGGTTTTAACTCCAGGTGTTTGTTGTCAGGTTCTGAAGCTGTTGGCCATCTTGCAATAGGACTGCTTCGCTGGAAAAATCTGTGTGTCTATGGCAACCCTACCCTCGGTCTCACTGTCCCTGAAGATGCCTGTGTTCCTGTGTGTCAATGTTTTGCTACACAAAATGATTTCTCATGTCCATTGTCCTGTCCAGCATCACTTTCAATCACTCCAGTGCCTTCTTACAACAGTAGTAGTCAAGAAACTTTGAGTCAAGACTCCACAGGTAAGTGATTATTTGTTTATTCACATGTCCAAGCTTAGTTTGATCAGCAATTTTCATGGTCAATATAAACAGTTGTTTCTGCTGCCAGAGTGCTTTGATTGCTCCTAAATAAGGATCAGACCACAGAAACATCATGAGAGGGTTTATGGTTATGCAAAGTAATCCTTAATCTAACAATTTCCCTCATGGTTTAAAAGTATCAGAAACAAAGATGTTCTCAGCAGCAAGAATACCATTGGTGTATGTTTTCTTTAAAACTGGTCGGCCAACTGCTTGATGAAGGTGCACCCATGTTAGCACATGGAGACATTTGAGGACAGTCTCGTCTGTGCCTGTCGTAAAACTTTGCGTGATGGAGGATACCCTTGTATGTCTGTCATGTTCAAAATGCTACTAGCACTGGCTAATCACAAAACAGGGTGTACAAGGAGCATCCAATTACATCCATGGGAATGTGACGTTGTTCATCACACAGACACACACACACACACTTGGTGAGAAGGCATGAACTCTTTATTATGAAGATCTGACTCTATTTTATAGTATTTCTACAAAGGCCAGGGACTGGGGGAGAAGGTTGACACCTCTCCCCATCCCATTGGTCAAGACAACTGTCCATCAGTTGTCCATATCTCTAAGAACAGGAATGAAAACTTTACCTTGATTTAATGAAAATATTGCCTCTATTTACAACACTCATGCATGAGAAATAACCTAACTATGAAAACTGAAACAGAAGAGAAGGCTGAAAAATCAGGGTGACAGGAATGCGCTTGTGCTCCCACCCTATTAACAGGCTGACGTCTACCAGAAGCTATCAGAGGCAACAGCAGCATGCTGATCGCTGGTGATGTTCTTTCCTGCTGAGATTTGGACGTCTCAGGGTCTGATGGAAAGATGACAGCTGGTGAATAGTTGTGGTGTTAGGACAAATCACTTGACCCACAGTCTGGTAGCATTTGTCTCTGAGAGTTCTTAATGACAATGATGATAGGAAGTGGGTCATGAGCTCAGTGAAATTTTCTGGCTGCCAAGTAGTCAACTATATGCTTCCTAATTGAACCCCTGTAAAAGCATTTTAATTCCTGCTGCCTATGTTGTGTTGCTAAGTGGAAGGAATTAGAAGATTCTGCCTAGGTGCCAGGTAAAAAAATGGTATATATGGAGAGTGAGGTATTAGTAGATCCAGTATTGAAAAGCATAACGTTGGAAAAGTCTAAATACCTAGAGCTGGTATGAATACATAGTGCTGGCCTAGTTATTAAAACTGTAATAATTGCTGGCAACAGTGGCTGAATATAATCTGTAGTAAAAATGATAGTCAAATATGTATATTACTGTGGTTTGTATTTGGCTCTTTGCATTTTAAATATCACAGTACATTTATACAATTTAGTGTAACTGATGAAGACATTATTGCATGTTGCCAAAAAAATAATGGGCCTGAAACTCTGTGATGGTGCTGCAATCAAATCAAAACCCATTTCTCCCTTCCCAGAACTTTCTGATCTATTGGCTCATTTTCTGAACCTGACTGGATTCTCATGGCAGCTAGTCTCTATCCCAGGAAATCCCAAGCTCTAGCACTTCAAGTACCACTCCTAGTATCTGCTTTGATGGTGACATTTGCTAAGCAGGAGCATTAGGGTAAATGCTGAACAGCTTCAGGAAGGTTAAATGTTATGACTTTTATTTATCTTTTTTTTCTGCTTCCGGTTAAGAGCTGTGTAAATATGCACCTCCTTCTTCAATGCAATGTTGATTGTATGAACTCTGTGTCTATATTCTGTAGACTTAATTTGCATCTTAGTTTACATTACCATCTGCTTTACTGACACAAATACTGTACTGCTGTGACACTTAACATTTTTCCCACATGATGAGTGTCAGCTCTGGTTTTAATTTAAGTGATTTTGGGACAGTGAGGTGGCAAGTGAGGAGGCACTTAACACCTAGAGGTGATGTTGTGGAGAAGGGAAGAAATGTTAATTTAAAATAAAAGAAAATAGTAGTAACATAATAAAACATTAGTAAAACTTGATAAGGTGCTGTTAGCATTGCAGAACAATTTCCCAGTTCTAAAGTATGCATGCATATAGCCAAAGATGCCATTAGGATATTGTATTAGCAAGCCAAATACAAATGCCCCAATTTTCACCCTAATTTAAGAAGCTACAAGGTCTTTGAAGAGTTGACACTGAGATGTTTATGGAAATGTCATATTGAAAAGCAGCATGACAGCGTGGTGTCAGGTTAGCCCTGAAGTGATGTCCATTTCTAGCAGGGCAGGGTGGTCCTGGTTCAAAGTACAACTTCTAGCACAAGAAGGTACATTCTTCATCTTGATAGTTAATATCCTAATTTCTGTATCCAATGAAAAAAGTTGTAATCTGTGGGATTTTTTAAAATCTAGTTTTTAAATCTAATCCTGCAGCAGCGTAGAGGCTACTTACTGAATGTAACCAGTGTATCTTACCGTTATTGCTCAGGGGTAGAATCGGTGCTGTGTCAGCAGCTACTCCTTAAGTCCGGATATCACATCTGCAACTCTAGTGTTAAGCCCTATCCCTGGCCTTCATTACAACATTTCTAGTGCAAAGATTCCTCAAATTTTTTAAACTACATCAGTTTTCAGGGACTGCCTTGCCATGATTGAAAAGCTTGTTTGCAGCATACAGCACATCTGTGGAAGCTTAGGCAAGAGTACCGTGTCAGCTGAAATGGGGATGTTTTTGAAAAGATAGATAATATATAGATAATCTATATCTAACTTAGATGTAGATTAATAAGGTAGGGTAAATCTTAGTTATATCCCAGCTCATTTATGTCCAAGACTACTTGATCAGATCATTTACAGGAAATTGAAATGCAGAAGACCACACCACAGGTTTACTGTGGTGCTTCTCGTCTGTGCATTTACAATTAAGCTCTCTATAACATTTTAGTAGCAAATTCTTTAAAAAACAAACTATGCTAAACCACCTGTATATAATGCATGCAACACACACATTATGGTTCAAAATAATTCCTTTTTTAGCTACTGAAGATGGAAAAATTCTATCTGCTTCCATTTGAGCAGAGTATGTTTGGGATCTTGTAATAAACTGTGCATGGCAATATCTGAGCTGGATTTCAATGTTCAAAAGATAGTGATGCAGAAAATAAGCTATCGATGCAAAAAACCTCTGGGTATTCTGATACACAATATGAAAGAGATGAATCTGCAGCTTGTTTTAGTTGGTGCTTTGCACCCTACTTGAAACATTAGTCTCAATTTAGTGATTTTGCTGCTTTGCAGCATTTTTCAATGCTAGATATTTGCAGAGTAATTAATGCTAGTAATTTACAGAGTAGTGTCAAATTTTTTCCTTGGATATAGGAGTATAACAGACACCAGAATTAATGAACTTCATGGACTGTGGAAGGGAATTCTTAAATTTCTAGTATGAGTTGTGATTTGAAATAATGGGTTTTTGAGAGGATTACTCCAGTCAATAAAAGCTAGGCTTCTGTTTAGAATGAGACAAAACATGAGTTATTCTTTGCTCATTTTCTTATCTGGAAACTTTGTGAGGGAGTACCAGAGAGGAAGGTCATTGTGATAAATATTTAATAACTGCATATTGGGTTTTAGCTGAGTCATGAAGAGTTCCTGTTGATTAACTTTGTCTCTTCTTATGATCATTATTCAATGCTTAATTACACTGAACACTATATTCCAGAATATCCAGAAGATTTGCTAGACAACACCAGCTGGATTGAGAAGAATAGATTTGCACTGGGTAGAAATGAGTCAGGAGCTGAACAATGCCTGTCAAATTTGTGTCAACTGCAAATTTTAAAGAAATATGAAATACATAATTCATTAAAATACTGGATATAACAAGAAATCTGTACCTTTTTGAAATGTATGCACATTTTTTCCAATAGTAATGAGAATAATTTCATGCTTCTGACTAAAATGAGTGCACCTTCATCTGACTGTATTTCTCTTGTTTGTTCCTTGCAGGGACCTGTCCTCTTGTATGCTAGATCAGCTGTTTTGAAAGCAATTATATTGATTTGTCATGAGTTGTTCCTGACAAATATGTCAACTCTTTGTTATCATTTTGTTCTCTTCAAGGTGGCTAAAGACAGCTTGATTTATTGCTTACTTACTAATTTGTCACTATCTCTTTTCAAATATTCATGTTTGGCTGACTGGGCTGTAATTACCTGAACTACTTTATTTGCCCTTCTTCACTGTTATGGGACCTTACTCCATCCTTACTTCAATGGAATAATCCCAAAAAGGCATTTAAGCTGCTAAATCCCAGCAAAGAAACTGAAAGGTAAAGTAGGCAGCGACATTGTTTTCCTTGGTCTGTGCCTGGTCCCTGGTATGTGAATGTTCAGACCATAGTTATTTCCGGACAGCTTGTACTTCACAGCAGAGACAGGGAAAATGCAGATGGACCCTCTCCAGGGATGCATTTGGGCCTGTCTTACAGTTAGACAGAAACACACACTTTGGAAAAAAATAATTTTATGATCATAGTATACAACTTTTGCAACCATAAGTAAACCTGAAAGAGTGTTCCGGGTTTATTCCTCAAATCTATCGGAAATCTGGCTGCAGCTCATGTCCCCTGTTTTATTTAGGTGAATTCCTGTGACCTCTTCATTTTATTTTGCATGTGCAATCATGGCATGAAATTTTGCCTTTTGTTACTACACTGCAAGACATTGCACCTGCTGTAAATGCTGTGTTTGACATAGAAAAAATAAAACTATTTTTATATGTATTTCTTAGTTTGTAGGTAAGTGCATACTTACATGTATTCTTTGATTCTGCAGCTGACTTGTGTAGCTTTTAAGTTTTAAATTGTGCAATGACAGTAAAAACCTATATAAAGAAATAATTTGTGACATTGCCTACTTTCTAGTGTAGTATAGGATTCCAGTTAAATTTATTTGATAAGTTAGATGCAAAGGAACTAGATCCAATGTTAACTGGATTCTGTAAAATGAATAATATTGGCCTGCCTAGGAATTTATTTGTTCCCCTGAAGAAAAATGATACTTAGAATAATGATAATGTGATTAAGGAGATTGAGGGGGGCCAGACAACAGTCTTGAGACGAGGAATGTGAAACAGAAGGGAGAAGAATAGTGGAGTTTTCCTAGTACTGGTTTGGAAACAAGGTAATATTTTAATGGATGATTTCTGCCTGGAAAGGAGGAGTGCATTGATGAGATGTGCTGATGAGTCTAAGGTGGGAGACATCATCACTGCAAAGGATATTCAGAATGCCGGGTAAGAAAAAATGGATGCCTTTTGGGAACAGAACAAGGGAAAAGTGATGGAATACAATGGTGCAGGCTACTGTGCATAGCAGGATTTTTTCTTTTTCTCCAATAAGCTGCAAGTCTTCAGCTAGAAATAGTAGAGGAAGAAAAATTCAGCTACTAATTGGAGGTGGACTGCAGCTATGAAAAAATCCAAATGGATGCCAGGGATGTTTCAGGTGAAGTATTTGCTACAGAGGGAGAGATAGAAGATTTTTACCTAAACTGACTGCTTCTTTTCAAAGAGACTAGAGATTTACCGGAGCTTAAGCAGAGGAAAAACTACCAGAACAATATGGGAGAAGAGAGTAAAAAAAATTTCCCTATGTTTAGACAAGCAAAACAAAAGCCATTTAAAGAAATAAAACCCAAGACAGTAGGTTTCTGTTTCTGTTTACTTAATAATCTAACGTTTGTAAAGTTTGGGGAAATAGCTGAGTCTGAAGAATAGGCATCTGATCTGTCCATTTATCCTGACCAGCAGCTTTCAGAGTCTGAGGAAACTGCTAAGTGACCCTAGAGATGCAGCTCCTTATATTAACTCTTACAGTTTGTGTTCCAGTTGCAAGTCTTAATATGGAGGGGTCATAAACTGATCAGCTCCTGGGGATTCTGTACAAACGTAAAAGCCACAAGATGGTGCTGACGCTCCTTACTGCGGTTGAAGCCATTGTGAGAGATTTCGTAGTGGCCTGGGTATAACCAGACAAAATTTCCATGGAGTTTGGTGTGTATTAACCTGCAAACAAGTAATAAAGTCAGCGGATGACTTCAGGCTACAGTTTGTGGTGAAGCACTGATTTTTGGTAAAAAAGTCCTAAGTCATTCTTAGTATATTGGGAGGGAAAGAGGGAATGAAGGGAATCAGAAAGGTGATGGTTATTTCTGAGGTTGTAACCCATTTTTGCTTGGCTTTCAGTTGCAGAGGGATTGATGAAATGATGAAATGGAGAAGTAGAAGGAAAACACATCTTTGTTATCTCTGATTAGAATCATCACTTGAATTTCCGTGCTTTTTAAATGCCAAGGACAAAATCTGCTGTGCCCACAGTGTTGTGGACTGCTTGTGCTTCTCTGCCTGTTTTCTTTTTGTGCTTGCATCAAGGGAGGGACCATTTTGGGAGATTGGTTTGGTATTCTCTGTACAGCATCTTAAAAGGAGTGAAAGAGAGACAGGTTTCTGCAGTTTATGGCTGTCTAAGAGAGAGCTCCTGGTGGGGTTTACAAAGAAGAAAAACACTGTTAGCAAAAGTGTTCCTTGGGAACTCTATAGTCAGCTGAACCTGAGAAACAATGCGGTCCAGTTGGCAACTACATAAACTTATCTCACTGCCCTCAGAACAGCCTGCCTTTCCTATCCTTCTGTCCTGACTGCCAGCAAAAGCATCATGTCTCTATTCATTAATCCTTGTGGCCATGAAGAGGGGAGGCTTATCCTTCTGAATTCCTTCATTCAGCCACCAGCAGAATCTTCCACTGTTTGGAAAGGCAACAGTTCACTACTTTTCTCAAAAACGAGGGGTGTGCGCTTCATTACAGAATGCCTTTCTTCCAGTGCTGTGTCATCTTTTGCTCCTGAAATGCAGTATATGCATTTTTACTCTTTAAAAAGGGGGGCCTAAATGTGTTTAAGTTTAAACCTGAAGTGGTTGAAATGCATACTGTATTCAATAAATATGATAAATTAGGATCTCAAAAAGAATATTCTTGCTGACTCTTGGGACAGAGAATGCCATTAAATCTATACTTCTAAACATCTAGATGTGTGTACTTAATCAGTTTCAAGACTGACTACCAGTAAAATTGCTTTTATGATTCAAAGAAGTGTAATATTGTTTTATCAGAATTCTGGCTGACTTTAAGTGCACAGACCATTCTAAAACGCTCATGTTTAAAAGGAAGGAAATAAAAACTGTGAAACTTCTGTAAACTTCTGTACGCTTCTAACCTTATTGTAGGATCAAGCCTAGAAGCTGCTGAACTGGCTGATTCTGATCCACCAAAGCAATGAAGTGGATGCTAAATCAACTTTACAGTTGTGCTATAGTGACCAATTTATCTGCTTCTCTAATTTTTCTTACCACTTATGAATGAGAAACTGAAATCTGACTAAATACAATGAGCTGTTAGTTCCTGTTAAAATGTATTTAGAAATTCCAGCCAGCATTGATCATGTTGTTGGTTTATGGCATTTAAGACTGGCACTAGGAGCACGTGCCTCCTGTACCGTTGTACCAGTGTGCTTCAAACTTGTCTTCAGAGAGCATCTTTAGAGCCGGAAGTGCATTTACTCTCCTGCGTTCTCTGCATGTTAATTCTGAAACTAACTGCAAGGCCTGGCCTTTCTGTTTATCTGCAATGTGGATATTTGCACTTTTTGCTAATCTGAGGTTAGCACATTGCACAAGTTTAAACAGGAATCTGATTTTATCCCTATTTCCTTACTGCTGGTGCTCTATGTGAACTTAAACTTAGGAAGGACTGTGATACACAATCTCCTTCTCACATCACCCCTTAGCTAACACAGATTTGTAAGATTTAATTATTTTTTATTGATTTAGTATTTTTCTTGAATATATTTCTGCACTGTCTATTGAGAACAGTTGGGGCAATAAGAATTATTTTGAATATTATTTTTCATGGAGACTCTTTTTCTCTGGGTAATTGTTGCAGCAGCCCTCTTGTC
>WBMY01000528.1:0-23334 GCA_013397315.1 Donacobius atricapilla
CAGCAGGGATTTCTCTCCCCAGGCTTGTTCTTCTTCATGATTCTCTCCATCATGATCCCCAAGGTTCCTCCTCCATGATGATCCTCCCCTCACCAGCTCACCCTTCTTTTATCTCACTCTTCCTCATTGGATATAGCTCAATATATCCAATATATTGATATATTGATATCAAATATCTCGTCAGGGGCAAGGCTGTGTTGGGTAATTAACAGAGCTGTTACTTATCAGAGGTGAGGTCACCGCTATTCCCTTCTCCTACACGCAGGATTTGGAAATTTAATTCCCAAATCTTCCCTGCATCATTTCCACCCGAATTCTGCAACTTCCAAAGGAGCCAAATATTCCAAATTATCTGGAAGGACACTGATGTCCATCCATGAATTCACACCTGGGGCAGGGGAAGATTTTAAAGCTGCTGAAATGTTTCCTTTAAGTACTTTACCCTTTTCCTTCTTTTTTTTTTTTTTTGTTTTGTTACCTTTTTTTGCTTCCCACGTGATTTTTCCTACTTTTCCTGGTCAGAATTCATCCTACAAGACTTCAAGCTCAAGAAAATGAATGTTTCCTCGGAAAAGATCAATGTTTGCTACTGGTTTTTTCAATGAATTCAGTGGAAATCCCAATCCAGAGGTCAAGTCTGCATTTCACACAGGAACTGCTGTGCTGAAACAAAACTGAGGTTCTGAAAAGAGAAATAGTTCTCATTTACAGCCAGAAATGTTTTCTTGGTGGAAAAAAAAAAAATCATATTTTTCTCACTTTCTACTTGCTTTCTTTTCTCATGATTTTTTAATTTGTTGAAATTCTGAGCTGTTTCGCATGCAGAGGATTCAGTGATTGGTATTACTGCAAATAAAAAACTAGAATAAATGAGAACAATATTATTAATGAAATAATAGCAAGAATTAAATGATTCCTCCTGGTTTTACACTCTTAGGAGCTCTGTGGCAGCTCAGGAAAGGATCCAGCTTCTCCTGTGCTCCCGTGGACTCTTTGCTCTGTGGGTTTGATTCTATTTGTGTGATGTTCTCACTCGAGTTCACTTTGAAAACGCAAAATTTGCAACGTCAACCCTTCTGCCTTTTTATTCCCCAGCAGCTCTTGGTGCCAGATCTCCTCGCCCACCGTCAGAGAGAAAACTTCAAATGTTAGCTGTGTGAATTCCTTGATGCCACCAACTCCCGCCGAAGGTTTCTTGCAGCAGACAGATTTAAGGTGAAAAAAACCCCGTGGCTCAGCAAAATGAGCTTTCCTTGAATCACTTTGGCCGGGCTGAACATGGCTTTGCTGCACCAGCAATCAATAAATCCCCCATCCCCAGCTCTGGCATCCACAGGGTGAGAAAATGTTGGGCTCAGCAGAGGGATGGAGCAGAAGTGTGGAGTCACTGCTGCTGCAGTGCGTTCATTACACAGAATCCCAGCTTGCACAGCTCCAAAAACCTCCTTTTTTGCACAAAAATTCTCCTTATCCGGGGAGAAAAATGGACCTCCCGACTGCATGGGTCTGACAAAAATCCCACATGGGGATAAATCAGCTGCCAAGCCTTGGGATGCTGCTGAGGAGCAGCACTGGGTGGCCCTGGAGGATAAAATCTTACAGCAATGAAGGAAATTTCACTCCTAAACTGCTGGAAAAGCCCCCCTGATCCATAGGAGTGATTGTTCTCCCAAAGGAAAGCCAGGTTTAACAGGTCAGGGAGTTACAGGTGGGGCGGGTGGGACGGTGGAATTTCCTGGGCGTGATTTTACAGATAAATTAAGTACAGACAGGACTAAATATAGGACTAACTTAATATAGGACTCACTAAATATAGAACTCACTAAACATAGGACTAACTAAATATAGAACTCATTAAATATAGGACTAAAGCTCACAGCCTCAAAAAATCCTTTGGCTCTGAAGTGCCCCTGATCTGAAGCTGAAATTAAGAGTTCACCCCCCAAAACATAGAACTCCACAGCCACCACAATCCCAGTGAAAGACAAAACCCTCTCTGCTTTATAGTTTGTAAATTTAGACCGAAGTTGCTCAGGATCCCAAAGGAAGTTTCCAGCAGAGCTGAAATTTCACTGCTGCCCCTTTGAAGGATTTGAAGGACTCCAAGCATTTGCTCTGTAGCCAAAAAAACCCCGATTTCTGATGATATCTGGATGAAGAACGGGAGCCCAGCCCTCATTAATGGACTTCAGCTCTGTGCAAGGGCAGAGTCACCGCTGTGCGGGGATTTTGGCAGCGATCCCTCAGGATGTGACCGGGATCCTGCTAGAAAACATATTTATGAGGCCCTAGAGCAACCAGGGTGGGATGGCAGGAGTTAAATCGATTTTCGGAAGGGTTTTTTGGTTCTCCATCCCGCTCTCCATCTCTCCAGCTGCCTCTCAGCCCCTTTGGGGCACAAGGACATGGCCAAGGAGCATTTCAGCAGGGGGAGACGCTGAACCAGGGCCGGGGTACCCCAGGAACACCCCCACAGCCCAAACCAGCCCTTCATCCCTGCACACTGGGAGGGCAGGGCTGGGAACAGCCCTGGAACGTTTCCAGAGCCACAGCAGCTCTTCCCACACATCCCGAGTCTGTTTTTATTCTCCTGGCTGCCCAAATTAACCTCCTGAAGAACGTCCCTGCCTCTACCTGAACTTGTGCGCTGAGGGGTCACCTGTGACAGGGAAAAGGTACAAAAGGGACCAGGGGTTGACACCTCTGTGTCTCATCCAAGATTTGCTGGCCAGGGATGGAATTCAGCCCAGACAAAAGAGCTGCAGCTTGTTCCTGGCATTTCCATCGCTGGAATTAATCAGGATTAAATTCCTGCTCTCCTTACGGGGACAGAGCCAAGAGGACAGGACAAGTGGGAAGGACTTTAGACTGGCAGAGATCAGGGTTAGATGGGATATGGGGAAGGGAATTCCTCCCAGTGAGGGTGGGGAGGGGCTGGGATGGGATTCCCAGAGCAGCTGCGGATCCCTGGAAGTGCCCAAGGCCTGTTTGGGATATTCTGGGATGGTGGGAGCCGTCCCTGTCCAGGAGACAGGACTGGATGGGATTTCAGGCGCTTTCCAACCAAACCCTTCCGGGGTTTTATGGCACGGTTTCAGCGGATCCATCGCGTTTTTGATGGTTCAGGAGCAGCTCCCAGTGACCTCCAGCCCAGCTTCCCTGAGGGGATGCTCCTTGCTTTGCACCAGCTGAGGATTTCCCCCACAGAGCCACCAGGGATGGGAGCAGCTGGCGAATTCCTGGGCCTATTAACAGTGCTGGAAATCAGGGTTTAAAATATTCCTGATCAATAACAGCGAGTTTGCTTTGACTCAGACTCTTCCTTATCAGTGTTTAAGTACAAAGAGAGAATAAACCTCGGAGTTTAGTGTCGGTAAAAACTCCTTTCAGCACTGAGAGAAAGAACAGTTCTCCTCCTAAGACTCCCTCCCTCCCCGCTCCTGAGAAGAGTCGGTGCTTTGGTCACTTCCCCAAACCACGCAATTTCTCTGATCCTGTTTTATTGTCTCTCCCAGGATTTCTGGCTGCTCAGAGCACTCCAGCAGGGCTCGCGTGCCGCTGGGAATCTGATTTTGGAATTACACATCCCTGCTGATTTCATCACCCCCTCCCTCCCCAGCACTAATTCCTTCTGGCCGCGTCCTCCCAAAAGTATTAAAGAACCAAATCCAGCCCAGAAAAACCTTCCAGCTCCTTCAGGGGAAACTTCTGTGAGTCACAGTGTGGGCTGGGCTGTGCAAAACCCAGCTCTGAGGAGAGTAAAGACGGGATTTCTCTGCTTTTCCCTCCCTGTGCCTGCTCCTCTGCTGTTCCCCTCCGGCCACACACCTGCTCAGGGGCTCTGCACCTGCAGATTTGGCTCATTCCTCCTTTTACACACCTGACAGGTCCCTCCAGGGCCACAAAATCCTGACAGGGGATGTCTCAAGCCCCCTCCAGAGCTGAGCTGGAGCAGGGACACTAAATATTCAGCTCCACAGACAGGAATGGATGGTGCCTGCTGCCCAAAAATGTCCCTTCTGCAGCTCTGACAGGCAGGGAAGGAGCAGGCAGGGCACATTCCCACTGCAGGCAGGCACTGGGAGCTGGATTTTCCCCATTTCACCTCTTTTAGCCCCTCTGCTCACGAGTCAGAAGTTTCCCGAGCAGCCCTGACCATCCCAGGGAACAAAAGGAAACCCAGGGAGGTTGCTGGGCCCTTTTCCACTATTCAGCCTCCAGGCAAGCAGGGACTCAATCAAAGAAATGACATCACAGGCAAGGGCTGCCCTGCGTCTCTGAGCCTTTGCCATCCACACAATGAGGAAAATCCAGGGGAAAAGTTGGTTTTTCAAAGCTCATCCAGGCTAGGACTAAAATGAGACAGGGCAGACCAATTGAGGCAGGAGCTGCCGCCTCCCTCCTCCCCTTTCTGGGGAATTAAGGGGCAATTAAAGCCTTAAACTGCCATTATTAATTGCAGGAGTGGCATTATAAATGCATATTATATAGTTGGCTTTTCGCAAATATTAAGATGAATGCTGTAGGTATAATGTGGGAAGATTGTACTGTATTTTCTTTTATTGATAGAGTTTAGAAATGTGATTAATGTANGGGGAGGGGCTGCTGGGCTCTTTGGGGCCCAGGGCAGGTGAGCTCCCCAAACCACTCCCAACAGGTAAAACAGCTGTGCTGCAGCTTGTCCTCCAAATTCCAGAAGGAGATGAATCATTCAGAGAGCGTTCTCTGACCGTCACGAACTCCTCCTGATGGAGTTTATCTGGCTGAATAAATTACCGGGGCAATGTTTGCCTTTCTGGCCGTTTAATGAAAGGTTTTCGTGTGCTTTGTGAGCTTGTCGGAGCGGCTTTGGCAGCTCCAGGCGGGAATTCCTTCCAGAGGGAGGCAGGGATTGCTGGGGGCACAGGGCAGCCTCCAGGGTGGGCAATGCTGAGGGAAAAAGTGGGGAGAAACCTCGGGAACAGTGAGGAGAGAGGAAGGAGTGCTCCAAAATCCCACTCGGGACCCTTCAGCTCCTGGAAAAGGGCAGGGAAGGTGTGAGGAGGGAGGGGAGCAGAGAGGGGCTGGCGGGAATGGCCTTGCCCTGATTCCTGCGGCCCTTGGATGGGGAGAGGGGTGGGAGAGGGAGCGAAATCCACAGCCCAGGAGGAAGGAAAGGTGTCGCCCTGATTTTCCAGCCTTCTCTTCTGCTTCGCAGTTCTCATGGTTTGCGTTGTTTCTCACGCATGAGTGTTATGAACAGAAGCAATGTTTTCATTAAATGAAGGAAACTTTTCATTCTTTGT
Source organism: Donacobius atricapilla (assembly GCA_013397315.1). NCBI lineage: Eukaryota > Metazoa > Chordata > Aves > Passeriformes > Mimidae > Donacobius > Donacobius atricapilla. The sequence goes on from WBMY01000528.1 coordinate 5,286, forward strand.
TTTAGAGCTACGGACAGCTGATGGACAGTTGTCCTGACCGACGGGATGGGGAGAGGTGCCAACTTTCTCCCCCAGTCCCTGGCCTTTGTAGAAATACTATAAAATGGAGTCAGATTTGTAATAAACAGTTCCTGCCTTCTCACCAAAGCATGTGCATGTGTGTCAGGGAAGGTATTTCAGCGTTCCCTCTGCTTCCCACCACCCAGAGCTGTAAAATCCATCCGTTTTCTCCAGGCTGAGCCCGTTTGCCCCCGGCTCTGCTGCCTCAAGGATCTCCCTGCCTCCATCTCCGAGGTTTTTTTCCCCGTCCTGCTTTTACCTCTCCCCTTCATCCCACACCTTCCCCAGGTCCTGCCTGGCTTCAGTTCCCACCTCTACAGAAATCTTTGTGATGATTCGGTTTCAAATCCCTTTGGGCAAGAACCTCCCAGCTGAGCTGATCCATTTAACATCTGAGTCATCTTCCAGACAAGTTAAAAAGCAAATTAATCCCCTTGTACATGGATTTTTTTTTTTTTCCCCCAAGCTGCCAACTCCACCACCTTGTTTATGTGAGGCCTTTGCTAATTTATCCCTGGTATAAACAAACCCATGGAGTTTCAGAGGTGGTGGAATACACATCAATCTGCTTTGCTTCTGTTATTAACACAAAAAACCCATTAGGCATTGCAGGATCACGGGAATTGGATCAATTATCTCTTTATTCCCTCATATTTTTAGAATCAGCACTGAGCATGCAAATGAAGGATGCTTTAGGATATTTATTTCTAACAAGGGTTTTATTTAATGGCCTTAAGAACAATTACAGATTTTTTGGACGGCTCGTCCCATCTCACCCCCAGATCCCGAATCCTGCTGTGGTTCTGTGATCCTCAATTAAATATTGAAATAACCCCTGAAATATGAGTTTTACTATTCATTTGTCAAACCTCTCTAGAGCAGTCTGGATATTAATTTTATTTTCCTGGGTGCAGCACATTCATCTGGATTTCCATTTGATTTTCCTCGGCGCAGCGCATCTCGTGTTGGAATCTGCGACTCCAGGCCCCTCTCCAGACCCCAATTTGGAGAGTTTTTTACTCCTGACAACAACCTCTGAGGGCAAATAAATTGCTTTTGGGGTACACAACTGCAGGCACCTCTCAAGCATCTGTTCCAGGCGCATCCTAGAGTCCTAAAAAGGATTTCCATCCCTTTCCACCACTTTTTGGAATATTTAACTGGAATTTTAAAAGGCTCTTTGAGAAAATCGATCCCATTTTGGTGTCAGATATGGCTCAAATATTTTGAAATTTCTGCATTGGTGAAGGAGGTTTGAGCCTGGTTTGATCCCACGTGGATAATGGGATCTGCCCAATAAAATCAAGGTGTTCTCCTCCTTGTGGTGGTTTTTTACTGAATTTTTCCTTAGGTTTTATATTTAGTCTCGGTGCTTCATGCCTGACTTGCTCTGGTATTTATAGATGCTCTTACACAGATAATTTGGGAGAGAAAAAAACCAAATGGAGACACAGGGTAAAAAAAAAAAGGTTTTATTTAACAGTGCTCTTCAAATCCTTGAATTCCACACAGGAAAAAAAAAATAGAAAGCAGGGAGAAACAAAAAGAACAGGGTTTATTTAAAAGTGCTCCTTAAATCCTTGAATTCCACCCAAAAGAAAGCCAGGGAGAAACAAAACCGGTTTAAGTGTTCTTCAAATCCTTGAATTGTACACAGAATAAAAATAAAAAGAGGTACGAATAAGATAAATTCAATGCTGGGGAGAAATATCACCCAGGAATAAAAAATATAATACAAAATAAAAATATAGGGGAAGAAGTTTGGGTTTGAAGGCTCAAATGAAAAAGGTTTATTTTCATTGGCTTTTTGTAAAAGATATAAAAAATTGTAAAAAATCTTTGCATCAAATTCTACACTGGGAAAAAATAAAAAGCCATTAAATGAATAGGGTTAGATGGGATATTGGGAATAAATTCCTCCTTGTGAGGGTGAAGAGGGGCTGGGATGGAATTCTCAGAGGAGCTGTGGCCACCCCTGGATCCCTGGAAATGCCCAAGGCTGGGTTGGACAAGATGGGACAGGATCAATTTATTGAGAAAACAGTGGAAAACTTGAAATCCCAGCATTTTCCGGAACAACCCAACTGCAGCACAAACCAGGTTTTCAGGAGTTAAATAATTCTGGGTTTTTAATCTGACTTTTCAGGCTCTGCAGTCCATGCAAGCAAAAGGAGCCAAAATGCACATTTTTGCCTCAGAAGGACTTTGCCAACTTCTCCTTTTCAATCATTTCAGCAGCAATTCTGTGTCCAGCCCCGGTAAAAATTATTTGGCAGAAATTTGGCAGCTGAACACCATTAAACATTTTGTGTTTGTGCCCCAATTCTCCTTTAAAAGGAGAGAAAAGTGATGGGATTTGTAGCACTAAATCTTCCAGATTTCCATGACTCAAAGCCTTCAGGATGGATCCTATAAAGTAAAAGAAAATAAAAACAATTTCTGTCACAAAGCAACACAGTTTCAAGTTTTGTGTCTTTTAGAATTTAGGTTCAGCGCAGTTGCTCGTGTTTGAATTAAATTGACTTTTTCAGTTGAAAACCACCACAACAAAACCAAGTTTTATGGTGATAGATTTATTCCTCTCAGGCTCTTTCAAATATCTCCAAATCAAATTTCGCTTTCCCAACCAGAGCCATTTTTAGCTCAGGTTTTTTATTTCATCTCAAGGTTTCAAAGGTTTCTTTCTCCTTCCTGTAAATTTGTCCTGGAGATTTCTCAGGCTGAGCCCCCAGAGCCCCCTGCTCACATCCCTGTGCTCAGGGGGATCCTGCTCCACTCGTGCTCAGCTTCAGAGAGAAATCCTCAGAAACCAGAGTATTCCATTGGAAAACAACTGCAAAATTACTCCTGGCTTGGAAAAAAATGAATCTCTCTAAAATTACAAGTTCAGCACCAGTTTTTTGCTGTTTTCGGACATTACTCTGATAGATTTGGGTGTTAATCTCCGGTTTAAAGCAGGAAAAATGCCTGGATTTAGAACTGGTCTCTGTTCTTCCTTCTGAGCAACTCCCAGAGGCACCATTTGCCTCTCTCATCATTTACAATTTTTTTCCTTCTCTCTGTTCTGTTCCAGGGCTTTTCCTTGCCCTGATCTGACACGGCAATCCAGGGGCAGCTGGGGTGGGGTTGTAGAGAAAACAGATTTGAGACTGGCCAAAATCCGAGATTGGCCAAAATTTCAGATTTGAGATTGGCCAAAATCTGAGATTGGCCAAAATTTGAGACTTGAGATTGGCCNGGAATAAATTCCTCCTTGTGAGGGTGAAGAGGGGCTGGGATGGAATTCTCAGAGGAGCTGTGGCCACCCCTGGATCCCTGGAAATGCCCAAGGCTGGGTTGGACAAGATGGGACAGGATCAATTTATTGAGAAAACAGTGGAAAACTTGAAATCCCAGCATTTTCCGGAACAACCCAACTGCAGCACAAACCAGGTTTTCAGGAGTTAAATAATTCTGGGTTTTTAATCTGACTTTTCAGGCTCTGCAGTCCATGCAAGCAAAAGGAGCCAAAATGCACATTTTTGCCTCAGAAGGACTTTGCCAACTTCTCCTTTTCAATCATTTCAGCAGCAATTCTGTGTCCAGCCCCGGTAAAAATTATTTGGCAGAAATTTGGCAGCTGAACACCATTAAACATTTTGTGTTTGTGCCCCAATTCTCCTTTAAAAGGAGAGAAAAGTGATGGGATTTGTAGCACTAAATCTTCCAGATTTCCATGACTCAAAGCCTTCAGGATGGATCCTATAAAGTAAAAGAAAATAAAAACAATTTCTGTCACAAAGCAACACAGTTTCAAGTTTTGTGTCTTTTAGAATTTAGGTTCAGCGCAGTTGCTCGTGTTTGAATTAAATTGACTTTTTCAGTTGAAAACCACCACAACAAAACCAAGTTTTATGGTGATAGATTTATTCCTCTCAGGCTCTTTCAAATATCTCCAAATCAAATTTCGCTTTCCCAACCAGAGCCATTTTTAGCTCAGGTTTTTTATTTCATCTCAAGGTTTCAAAGGTTTCTTTCTCCTTCCTGTAAATTTGTCCTGGAGATTTCTCAGGCTGAGCCCCCAGAGCCCCCTGCTCACATCCCTGTGCTCAGGGGGATCCTGCTCCACTCGTGCTCAGCTTCAGAGAGAAATCCTCAGAAACCAGAGTATTCCATTGGAAAACAACTGCAAAATTACTCCTGGCTTGGAAAAAAATGAATCTCTCTAAAATTACAAGTTCAGCACCAGTTTTTTGCTGTTTTCGGACATTACTCTGATAGATTTGGGTGTTAATCTCCGGTTTAAAGCAGGAAAAATGCCTGGATTTAGAACTGGTCTCTGTTCTTCCTTCTGAGCAACTCCCAGAGGCACCATTTGCCTCTCTCATCATTTACAATTTTTTTCCTTCTCTCTGTTCTGTTCCAGGGCTTTTCCTTGCCCTGATCTGACACGGCAATCCAGGGGCAGCTGGGGTGGGGTTGTAGAGAAAACAGATTTGAGACTGGCCAAAATCCGAGATTGGCCAAAATTTCAGATTTGAGATTGGCCAAAATCTGAGATTGGCCAAAATTTGAGACTTGAGATTGGCCAAAATTTAAGATTTGAGATTAGCAAAAATCTGAGATTTGATTGTGGTCAGAATCTGGGATTTGCTGCTGGTCAAGATCTGAGATCTGAGATTGGCCAAATATGTGACTTCTACACACACCCGCACCACCCAGGAGTTCAAAGCTTGGCCAGACCCGGTGCCCTCCATCTTTTCCCAGACACTGATCATTTTGGGGAAGAACAATTATCATTTTCCTACCCAAATTGAGATTTTTTTTGCCCCTAATTGCTTCCCTATCTGAGGTTTGCCCCACCAACCGCCCCAGCTCAAATGCTGAGCTCACAGCCTGACACTGTTCATCACACAGACACACACACACACTTTGGTGAGAAGGCAGGAACTGTTTATTATGAAAATCTGACTCCATTTTATGGTATTTCTACAAAGGCCAGGGACTGGGGGAGAAGGTTGGCTGTCGCCCTGATTTTTTCAGCCTTCTCTTCTGTTTCACAGTTTCATGGTGTGGGTTCTTTCTCACGCTCTGGTCTGTAAACACAGCCAGTGTTATTGTAGTTTCAAGGAGAGTTTTCATTCCTGTTCTCAGAGCTATAGACAGCTGATGGACAGTTGTCTTGACCAACGGGATTGGGAGAGGTGTCAACCTTCTCCTCCAGTCCCTGGCCTTTGTAAAGATACTATAAAATGGAGTCAGATTCTTTTAAATAAACTTATTTTTAGTTCATACCTTCTGATCAAAGCGTGAGTGTGTGTTTGTGTGTGTGTGAGGAACTGCGTCAGTTGACACCTCTCTCCCCATCCCGTTGGTCAGGACAACTGTCCATCAGCTGTCCATAGCTCTAAGAACAGGAGTGAAAACTCTCCTTGAATTTATGAAAACATTGCCTCCCGTGCATGAGAAACAACCCAAACCATGAAATTGTGAAACAGAAGAGAAGGCTGAAAAAATCAGGGCGACATCAACCCTCCAGTCCTTGCTGCCCCAACAGCTGAGAAATGTCCCAGCCCTTCACCCACTCGGGTGAAATTCCGCATTGTCCCGCTGTCACCCCGGCTGACAGGGATACCAGCTCCCTCTCCCAGCTTGTGCCTGACATTTTCTGCTGGATTTGCTAATCAGTCAATTATTTGCCACACGGGGTTTGCCCGTGCTGCGCCACTATTGACCTGCCGCGGCAGAGCGGCTCCCAGGCCTGCAGTCGAAAGACTTTAACCTTTTTTCCCTCTCCTGGATGGATTTTCCTGCTGCCCAGTGTCTCCCTGCTGCTCACAGCTCCTGCAGGAGGGAAGAAGGGATTCAGGCAGGAGCCAGACAGACGCAGATTGCGTCCTGGCAGCGGGGAGGATTCCATCAAATCCTGAATCCTGTGTCAACGCTGCAGCCCGCGCCAGGGCCTGCTGGAGAGGGGTTTGATGGACAAGAGGAATGCTTCCCCTGGGGATTTGAGGTTGATAATGATGCCTTCTGTTTTATCTTCTGTGTTTTCAGGTTCTGCGCTGCCCGGGGGCGCAGCTCTGAGCTCACACTCAGCGTCACTCAACTCTGCACAGAGCAGGGACACAAAACAAATCCTTCTCCTGCTGCACACCAAGGACAACTTTCAGCCCAAAAGCACAACCAAAGTGGGCTGAGGGAGGAACAAGAAGGATGGGACCTCACAGCCTGGAGCTGGAATGGGACAATTAAACCCCAATGTGCAAATGGACCAAAACTGATAAAGGTGTGAGACCTCGTGACCGGGGGTCCCTTTTGTGTCCATTTTGTGTCTATTTTGTGTCTATTTTGGGCCCATTTTGGGTCCATTTTGTGCCCATTTTGGGTCCACCTTGGGTGCAGCCCTGGCCATGCCCTGTCCTGCCCAAGGTGTACCCTAAAGGCCTTTCAATAAATATCTGCTTTATTCTCTTAACTCTGTCCAGTCTCTGCTCCAGGTCAGCCTTCCCAAGGCATGAAGAGGGTTTTGATGGACCAGAGGAAGATTTTCCCTGGGGATTTGAGGTTGCTGATGTGCAGGGAAGTGTGGAGTGGGCAGCAGTTGGAGTAGTCAGCATTGGGACTTTGAGGGCTTCGTTTTTCACCTCAGTGCAGATGGAGGGCTGCAGGTTTTAGCTGCACTTTGGGATTAGAAATGCACTGAAATATTGCAATTGCTGGGGTGGGCTGTGTCCCATTCCCTGTCCTGGCTTCAGTGGGAGCAGCTTTTCCCAGAAGGGATCAAGGACTGAGATCTCCCAGAGTTATTCCTGAAGAAATCCCATCCCCTGAGACCCCAGAGCACTCAGGACAGGGAGTGCCCCCTGTTTTAACAAGGAGAAGAGCTGCAGGTGCACAAATCACCTTTGAAAAATGTTCCAATAATGGCTTGGCCTGCATTTCCCCCCAGGCAGTGACCCCGGTTTGATGGTGGAGGTCAGGAGATAACCCAATCCCTTCTCAGCAGCCAGCTGCAGGGCACCGCTCGAGATAAACATCACAACAGGACATTTCCTGCCTGCCTCAATCTAATTAATTAATTCCTTACTCAGGAACCGGCCCTGTCTCCAGCCTCATCCTTGGAGTGCTGACTGGAGACTTTCTGTACCTCCACATATCATTAACCTGAGAGGAGAAAGCCCTTTCCTGAGGGAAGGAGCGTTTGTTTGCTGAGAAGCTGCAGAAACAGGCAGAAAAATCGATTTTACACTGCAAGATTTAGAATTGAATTAAAGAAATCCTTCCTGAAGGCCATGTCAAATAAAGACATCAGCTGTGAGGCAGCTGAGGGAAGTCACGGAGCGAAAACATTCTGCTTTAGGGCTTGGTTTTGTTCTCTGAGTGCTCGAGTGGTACCACAGGTGCCAAACATGACACACACTTTCCTGAGGGGAAAAGAAGTCAAGGCTGCAGTCCCACCCACTGTTCAGAGCAGTGTCTGGTTTATGTGTTATAGGGATTTTATTGGCTAATGAAGGCTGTCAAATCTCAAGTGAGGAAAGTATTATCAGTGTTTAGATTTTGGACAGTTTGTGGCCCAAGCCAAGTCCCCAGTTGTACCCCAAGCCCTTCAAACATTCAAAATGTTCACCCCTGTCCTCAGGTGAGTTCCTTACACACCCCTGAAGGTGGCCAAACATGGATAATTTATTAATATTAATTTATGTTTTTTGGGGGCTCAGCTGAGACCCAAGAGCAGCATCCACACATTGATATTTTTGTATAACGAGCCAAATAAACTGAGAAAAATCCCCTCATCCATCCTGCACATCCGTGTGATCAGGAAAACAAACTGATGGATGAGCCACACATAAAAACCTTAATTTATCAGCCTGTCTCAAGCCTGAATTTCTTAATTTTTTCCTCCCCCAGCTACAAATCTTTGCTGAAAAGAAGCTTTTGTTCATCTGCCTCAAAGCAGAGAGGCCCAATTGGCAGTGCCAGCAGTGAAACTGTTCCAGGGGGCAGAAATCCCAACCCCTCCTGTCGGGATTTTAACCTCGACATTCCCCTGATTCGGGGTTTTCTGTCTCCCAGAGTCCCGTGCCAGGGTTTAAAAGATGAGATGGAACCTGTGGCTCGCTNCCTACTGAAATCCCTGCTGGCACAGGGAGAAGGGAAGGGCTGGGATGTGAAATCTCCTTGGGAAGGAGCCCCATCCATCAGCTGGGATCACCCTGGGGCTTTTTATTCTGAACTAGAGAGTTCAGAGTGCGTGAAGGTTGAAGCCCTCGGTGCCCCAAACCAAAAACACCTTTCACCCCTCCACAAGAGGACTTGGAATGTGAAAATAAAAAAAAAAAAACCCCAGGAGATCATCAAAAAATTGAAGGAACAGAATGAATTTCTGGGCAGACAGGTTGCCTGTGTGTGCCAAGCACCTGTTTAGGGATCATTTTTTCTTGGATAAGTGCTCATTTCGGGCTTCAGAGCACGATGTGAGCCCTCCCCTTTCCTCCCACTGCTGCTTTTCCATCCCTCCTCAGGATACTGAGCAGGAAAGTGCCAACTGCTCCCACAGGTTTCTGTGGGGGGATTCAGAACAGGGCAAAAGGAAGCATTTGTGTGAATCCAAGCAGTTTTATTCAACCTCCAGGTGAGCAGGAGGGGCTGAGAGCAATCCTCACACAGGGATCAGGTCTGGGGCTGCGCTGTCAGGGCAGGATCAAGGCCAAGCCTTGGGAAAGTTTGGATTCAAACCCAGTGACTTTATCTTTGCTCAGCCCGTGTTTAATTAATTACCTGCCACTCACTGAAGCTTGAGTTACAGCCAAGCCCCTTCTCTGCCCTGTGCACACGTGGAAATTGCCAGCTCTCAGCCAGAAGTTCATTAAAAATCTGCCAAAAAAGGGTCTTTTTCCCTTCACCTTTCATCCAGGAAAGAAGCTGTTTCTGTTTTCTCAGCCTCCCATGGAGTCACTCGCCCCAGCCTGGGGAAGTCTTTGATTGATTATTGCATCTCTCTTCCACCATCTTTTAATTTATTAATGTTTGATTTCTGTCTTGGTCAAGAGAGAAAAAGCCAAGTTAAAGCAGGCAGCGAGAGCGTCCCCAGTGACGCGCGAAGAAAACCTTAATTAACCCTTGGAAACCCCTCCCATCCCTCAGAAAAGCTCAGGCTGCTGCTCCCAGCCCTTGAACCCGGCCGCAAGCTGAGAGTCGGGGCTGGAATCAGCATGAACGTGGCTGTTCGTAAAGACCCCAACATCCCTCGTGCCCAGGCTGGAGGGTTTTGGGGGGAACGTGGTTAGGAGCAGAACTCTCGGGGCAGCAATGTAAACCAGAGAAGACTCTGCGTCCTGCTGGGAAAGGAGGAATGTGGGGGTTTAAGGAGCCAGCTCTGGGCAGGGTGAGTTGTTCCTGGAGGCCATAAATCCCTGGTGCTCTGTTCTCCTGCCCCAGAAGCCAGGGCTGACCCTCAGGCACGCCTGGAGCAGGGCCTGGCCCTGTCCCCAGGGCTCCCCTCTGTGCTGACCCACAAGGGTCTGCAGTCACCAAGCTGGAGATCAGGGGGAACGGCTCGCCCAGGCTCCAAAATTTACATTATAAAAATTACCCAAGGATTACCTGTCGCTGCAGGACACGGAAAAATGAATGACTCTAGATAAGTTTTTTCAAAGGTAAAACATCAGAAGGCTTTATTGTCTGATTTCTTACCACCTTTTATAAGGTGTTCTGATACTGACTTAACGTGATTGGTGAATAGGAACGACACCTCTCTACTCCCCTAGGTTAAACTTGAGAAACAGAGCTAGAAAGGCAAATATCATGTAGAGAAAGATTGTTTTGAAAAACCAATCAGTTGTTTTCAAAGATTGTTTTGAGAAGAAGCTTTCTCGAGATATTTTTCCCTTGGTTTAGCAGCTGCTCGCAGGCTAAAATCTCTCAGACTCAGAAATACCAGGCCCACATTTAACCCAAGACGCCCAAAACACCCCAGACGCTCAGGGACGCTTCCCTGCACCCAAAATTGAACAGCACCGCCCCAAATCCAGCTGATTTAAGGGGCTGAAGCTGCTCCCAGGCAATGAAAAGTGAAAATCACCTTGGAAAAAGCCCAGCCACGCTTAGTGGTGCTGCTGCATCCCAAAAAACCCCAGAGCTCCCAGGATTACTGAAATAAATGAGCTCCCACCCATGCAGAGGGGTGGAATGCGCTGGGGCAGGGATAAATGCAGGTGGGAAGGTTGGAAGGGTCAGAATTACCTGTCCTGGTGCTGGGTTGGAGCCCTAAACAGAAAGGTTTGGTTGGAGATGGGATTGCAATGAAGAGATTTTGAAAAAGAAACCCCAAGGAGTATCGAGCTCTTTGTAAGGGCACCTTCCAATTGCTGTAAAATACCAACGTCTGTCAAACATCTCGGAGTCAGAAGTTACATTTTAATGCAGGAACAGCTTTTTTTTCCCCCAAGGTCAGGAGTCCATGGATGCTCTGAGCATCCTTTGTTCTCTTCTCCATCTCTAATCACCTTTTTTTGAAGCTTTCACAGCTCCCTTAGAACACTTCGGGTGTTAAGCCAGCCCAGACAAGAGAGGGGATTTAAAAAAAAAAAAAAAGCCACACTAAAGTGATATTCACACAAATAAACAAACAAACAGGGGAGGCTGCAACTTCATCTCTGCTTTATTTCTTTCTTTCAGATTGGTTCAGAACTCCAAATGAACTCAGCCTGGGCAATCGGGCTCAATCTCCTCTCATCCCAGCGAGGGCTGCCACATCTCCCTTTGTTGTGCCGCTTCCTCGAGGATTTAAACTTGGGAGCGATAACCAAATCTGCTCGGAGCTGAAGGCTGGCTCTTGGCAGATCCATTTGATAGCAAGACGAAGGGGTTTGGCTCTCTGCAGAAGGAGCAGGGGGAAATGGGGTTTTTAGGCTGATTTGCATTTCCGCAGCCCTGAAGTGAGATGCTTTGCAGAGGCGCATTTTCCTGGTGGGGAGTAGAGCTGTGCTCGTTCACTGTGGGATAGCTGAGGCTTCTGCACAGAATTAGGAAGGGTCTGAGTGTTTAAAGACACTGAAATTCTGCTGAAAGCCACCTGGAATGACAAATCAAGGAACACTCGAGGCTTTCTGGCAAAGCCCACATTATGATCGTGACGGGGCTGATCTGGTTTTGCACTGACCCAAGGCACATTAAATCCCACCTGGGAAAAGATTTGGGTTTCTTTTTTTTTTTTTTTTTTTTCCAAAGTGCTCTGCACTCACAGCCCCCACCTCTCCCCTCTCCTCTGCTTTTCATCCCTGTTCACTTCTCATTTATCACCCCCAAAAAAGGTTCAGACCCTCATCCTCGTCGGCAGGGGTGATTTTTCTCTGGCCCCAGATTGGCAGGGGTAAATTCACCTCACAGAGAATCCCTGGGCTCTCATTCCAGCTGGGTTTGAGAGGGTTGAAGCTCCTCAGGTTATCCTAATTCCTCATCTCCCTCCATCTGTGACTGCAGATTTGTCCCTGCTGAAGTGGCAGTGAGGCGGCGAGGGGTATTAATAGAAACAAATGATTTTACAAGCTTCAAAAAGGGCCATAAATCAGCTCCTTGGAGCTGAATGTTCCCAGCAGTCGGGGGCAGCTCCAGCTGAAAATGAACCTTTTTCCTCAATGGATTTGCTCACAGAGGGTGAAATAACAATTCCAGAGCAGAGGTTCTCTGTAGAGAGCTCCAGTGAGGTTTTCTGGCCCTTAAATTGCAGTCAGCTCCTGGCAAGCCCCTCTTTGGCTGCTCCTGTTCTTCCTGGGCTCGGGTTGGCCAAGCTCTGGCCAGATTTGTCACCTGCCAACCCACGGTGACACCGCCTGTGTGCCAGCGCCAGACCGTGAGGGGTTTCTCCCCCTCCAGTGCTAAAAGTAATTTCCTTCTCTCTTTTTTTTTTATGGTTTAACTCCCAAATTCCCATCAGGAAAAGGGAGTTTGAAGTCCCTGACCGTGATGCGACTCAGGGGAAGTGGCACGTGCCAGGGAAGTGACAGCACAGGGGGGCCTGTGGGTCACCCCGGCAGAGCCCAGGGACCATCCTGCAGGAAATCCCGCTGGAATTTCTGCCTCCTGAGCAGGAACAAGTGTGTGCACCTCGATGCTCTCGCTTACAACTCAATCTTTCAACGCCCTGGGTGTACCCAAACCCTTCGTGTGGAATTTCTGCTGAGCGGAGCCCCTCAGACAGGGCAGGAGCTGGAGATGAATGGCTGGAACACCCTGGCAGCCCGCGGGCACCGTGGGGTTCTTCCCTTCAGCTCCACTTCCCCAGGACAACAAACACATCCCGGCTCCCGCCAGGGCCCTGCTGATGCCCCATTCATCACTGCTGCATTTTATCTTCTTTTCTGCCAGGGCTGGGATTAAACGCTCCAGTCCGCATTTCTTGTTCCGACTCGGGTGTTTATTAATTCTTATCTCTGTTACGGTCTCACAAGCTGTGAGTTCCACAGCACTTCCAGCGAATAAACTAAAAATGGAGCCCTATCTCTCTCTCTCTGCAAGGCCTTTTAAGGATAAACTGTCCAATTAAGAAATGACACCTGAATTATTTTTACTTTTAACCCAGTAACCAACCACTTGTGGCCTGCAATGCGGATTTTTCTACAAAATTACAAAACACCACCCAGACCCATGGAGGAGAAGGGGAAAAAGAAGGACTTGGCCTCTGCCCTCAATCCTCCATCTTGCTTTATATCTTTANTGACACATCAGCAGAGGTGAGAGCTGATCCTCCTGTCCCTGCTGGGGACATCGGGGGACAAAGTGGCTTCCCGGGAGCTTTCCCTGAACATCAGAACCCTCTCCTGGCTGCCTGTCAATTAGAGCCCGAATTCCATCTGAAGGGGACGTGGGTAACGAGGCTGAGCCTGAGCAGCAGAGGACTGGAGCAAATCAAGAAATGGGAATTCAGGCTGACAGGAGGAGGAGGATGGCTCGGAATCCCAATTTCCACGGCCTGGCTGCAGCCCCCAGCAGCTTCAGTCTGCTCACGGAGGGGTTCAGAGCTTCGGATCCCAAAACGTTGCTCAGGTGGGATGGGGCAGTGGCAAAAGGAGCACCTGGTGCACCTGGAGGGGCTCTGCCTCCCCCAAAGTCAGGGATAGACAGAGGGTGTCCGGCACCAGGGCGTTTCAGGGTGGGCATGGAGGGATTCCAGCTGTTTGTGTGGAATTCCCGAAGCCTTTAATGGCTTTGAACTGACAGAGAGGAGGTTTGGGTGGGATGTGGGGGAGAGATTCTTCCCTGTGAGGGTGGAGAGGCCCCGGCATGAAAACCCTGGGCAGGGTGGGTGGAATGGGGTGGGCTTCAAGGTCCTTTCCAACCTAAACCATTCCAGAATTCCATAAAATAATGACAAAAAATTCAATAAATCTGAACACTAAGAGGAGGATCCAAATGATTCTCAGGTTCCTCCTTCCTCCATCATGTCTGATGTGATCCCAGGTTTCATTTGGCTTCGGAAGAGCCCAGACTCCAGTGGCACTAAAGCTTGGCAGCTTTGTGACCAGAAGAGCCCAGAATCACGGAATTAGGGAATATCCTGAGCTGGAAGAGACCCAAAAGAACCCTGAACCCCAAGGCAGTGACGGGGGAAAGTGGGAAAACTGGTTTTCCTGAAGCCCCAGCTCCTGCTTTTGCAGCAGCTCCTGCTTTTCCGACAGCTCCTGCTTTTCTGGCTTTATTTACCTAAAAACCCCAAACCCAGCAGACTGAGCTGCGTTTTGCCCTTCAGGCTGTGCCCGTGTCAGGGGGCTGAGCAGCTGAACTCAGCCCTTCCCGTCAGGTTTTCCAGGCAATTCCTTTCTCTGGAGCTCAGGGATGCCCTTCCCCAGCCCTGCCCCTCCTCAGGAAATCGGGGATAATTCTGCACACAAAGGAAAATCAAGGAGCACAAAGCCTGCCTCAAACACTCTCCAGTGTCTTTATTTTAGAGCAGCTGGAATCCATTGCCTGTGGAAAACAGGCAGCCAAGAAGCTCCTTTCTATTATTTCCATTATTTCTATTACTTCCATTTTTTTTCTATTACTTCCATTATTTCTATCAGTTCTGCTATTTCCATTATTCCTCTTCTATTTCAGAAGCCTGAAACACAAAGCTGGAGATGAACAAGTTTCCTCCATTCTCTAATTTTATGGAAAAAAAAAAACAAACAAAACCCAAACAGATGCAGGTTTTGAATCCCTGCTCCCGTTTTTCATTGCAGGGGTGAACTCACAGCAGTCCCTGCACTTTCCTCCACCAGAGCCCAAATTAGCTGGGATATTTTGCAAACACATTTCTTTTTCCATGCTTTATATGCTCCCTATGCTGAGGATTGAAACCAAAATTAATATTTATGAAAATGCTCTTATTGATGTCGGAAGTACCCAGACCAAGCATAGAATTTCTTGACAAGAGGGGTTTTTTTTTCCCTGTATTATCCTTTGCAAATATGTAGCATAAATAATATAAAGCGTATTAAAGTGTTTGCAGCCCCTCAGATAAATTCAGATTGCTGTGTGCAGGAGCCTGGATAATGAGAAGGAATGTTAAAATATGAGCAGCAATTCTGGTGATTAACATTTAGTACCAAATAAAAATTGAGATTGCTGAAGGATGTGGAGTCTAATGAGCAAAACTGACAGTTAATTTAACCTGCAGGAGAACTGCAAATACACTTTTTACCTCCCATTTATATCCTTTTTTTTTTACGTATTTACCAGGTATGAGTCCAAGCAGCAAAAATTCAAACCAGAAAAGCACCTGCGATGCCTTGTTTTAAACTGGTTTTGTGATAATAAAATGAAAACAAATTTTGAACAGGAAATCTGGAATGTTTCACCCAGAATGCTTTACACTTATTAATTTATTTTGGCCTTTGTGGGCTCTCACAGAGGTTGCTGGCAGCGAGAATAACTGGGAAACGTGGTGATGATGCCTGAGAAGCGAACATCCCATAAAAATCCCTGTGGATATTCCTTTTCAAACATGCTTTTGAGGAGGAAACACGAGATTTAAGGCAAAGCAGAGCATTTTTCAAAGGATGAAAGCAGACCCAGGGAACGGGGCTGGGACCAGGGCTGGGACCAGCAGGAAAATCTTCCCCCAGGAAATTCCCTTTGGCAGGGAGGGGAGGAAGGGCCTGATCAATATTCTCAGTCACAGCCAGGTTATTTAATTACGTGGGCATGAGCCCGGGTTTAACCAGATTTTGTCCCAACTCAGGCTATTAAAAAGCTTTTCCTATAAATATCCCCGAGCCCCAGGGCAGTGACCCTGCAGCCCCAACCTCCAATTTCAGCCTCGTCCATCCCCGCAGGGAGTTCTGGAAGCCCCCCCGAGCCCCTTCTGCAGGGCAGGGGCTCCTGGGCAGCTCCTGGGGCGGCAGGGATCCGTCTGCCCCCGGGAACGTGCCCGGAGCTCCGTCAGGAGCCACTCTGGATGATTGAAATCCTGCCTTAAAAGCATCCAGGAGCCGGAGCCAGAGCCTAATGCAGGGCCAGGGGTTAATGCAAGGCTGGAGGAGAACATTTCATCTTCAAGGAGGGACGGAGGGGGGGGGCAGAAATTGATTTATTTGTTTATTTGCTCGCGTTCAGCCCCTTAAAAGGGAAAAAAAGAAGGTGTTCCACAGGCAAGGGCGCAACAAAAAGGAAAATCCCTCTCTCTGCTCTCCCTGTGCTCCTCCTGCGTGTCCTGGAGAACTCCTGGCAAGGACACCAGAAATTCATTTATTTATCCATTTATTCATGTATTTATTTGTTTATTCATTTGTTTGTTTGTTTATTCATTTATTTATTTGTTTATTCATTTTATTGTTTGTTTATTTGCTTGCATTTGCCCCCTTAAAAGAGAATAAAAAGAAGCTGTTCCACAAGCAACAGCGCAACAAAAAGGAAACCCCCCCTCTCTGCTCTCCCTGCGCTCCCCCTGCGTGTCCTGGCGGCATTCCCGAGGCANTGCTCTCCCTGTGCTCCTCCTGCGTGTCCTGGAGAACTCCTGGCAAGGACACCAGAAAATCATTTATTTATCCATTTATTTGTTTGTTTATTCATTCATTTATTTGTTTGTTTGTTTATTCATTTATTTATTTGTTTATTCACTTATTTATTTGTTTAGCCCCCTAAAGGGGAAAAAAAAGAAGGTGTTCCACAACAAACAGCGCAACAAAAGGAAAACCCCTCTGTCTGCTCTCCCTGTGCTCCCCCTGCCTGTCCTGCAGAACTCCTGGCAAGGACACCAGAAATTCATTAATTTATTTGTTTATTCATGTATTTATTTGTTTATTCATTTGTTTGTTTATTCATGTATTTATTTGTTTATTCATTTTATTGTTTGTTTATTTGCTTGCATTTGCCCCCTTAAAAGAGAATAAAAAGAAGCTGTTCCACAAGCAACAGCGCAACAAAAAGGAAACCCCCCCTCTCTGCTCTCCCTGCGCTCCCCCTGCGTGTCCTGGCGGCATTCCCGAGGCAGGGGACGGTGGCACAGCCCCGAGCTCGGGGGTCCCGGGGGAACACACCCCCAAAATCTCCAGGAATCGGGCGCAGAGGGGCTGAGCTGCTCTGGGTGGGCTGAGCTGCTCTGAGCCCCCCTCCATAAAGGACACCCGGGGGAGGTGGGGGGTGGGAAATGCGTTCGTAGAGAATTCCCAAAGCCTGACTGAAGGCTCACGTAGAATTGAGCACCTGTATGTAAATTCTGAGGTAAAAAAGCTGACTTAGAAAGGCCACGGAGTAGGACAGACACTGTTGGGACAGAAATTGAACTGGAAACTGTCGCCCTGATTTTTCAGCTTTTTTGTGTCTCGCAGTTTCATGGCTCTTGGGTTGTTTCTCACACACGGGTGTTATAAACAGAAGCAATGTTTTCCTTAATTCAAGGTAGTTTAAATTCTTGTTTTAGAGCTATGGACAGCTGATGGACAGTTGTCCTGACCAACGGGATGGGGAGAGGTGTCAACCTTCTCCCCCAGTCCCTGGCCTATGTAGAAATACTATAAAATGGAGTCAGATTTGTAATAAAGAGTTCATGCCTTCTCACCAAAGTATGTGTGCGTGCCTGTGTCGAACAACGACGGGAAACAAGTTTCAAATGATGATTTTGCAACTAGACCAGAGATTTTGGAGAAATAGAGCTGTGAAAGATGCATTGTGGTAGGACCCACGTGGGGTATTTTTAAATGATTGCCTCAAAGGCATTAGCAGCACCGTGTGGCAAAATCTGATAGGCCAAAACCAGCGTATAATGGATTGTGATTAGGAAATAGTTCAGCTTCTGATTGTGATGGCGTGAATTACAGCGTCTGTACTGCCTTGCCCTTCTCACGAGACTGAAAATGGAATCAAAGCCTTGGAACGCTCTCAGGAGCCCCGTCTGGGGGGCGGAAAAGGGGTTTGAGCAAGAGGGCAGGGATGGGTCCTGATCCGCCGGCTCGGGAAGGGCTGGGGGCAGCAGAGCCCTTGAACGTGGGGAATCTCCTCCTGGGGAGCCGGGGGAGGCGAGGGGAGCTGGGGGAGCTGAGGGGAGCCGGGGGAGCCGGGGGAGCTCTGCCGGCAGCCAGCAGCAGGTCTGGGACAGCTCAGCAGCAGCTCCCCAGGCTTCCACCCACTGCCTTTTAAAATGCTCTGCTTTGCCTTAAATCTCGAGTTTCCTCCTCNAATATTTAAAAGAAGACAACAAAGTTGCTCCTAAATGACTTTTCTGCTTTAATTTTTCACTCCATGCCCCATCTGAGCACCTGCTCCCTCCAGCCAATAAAGAACCCACAGATTTCTGCTTCTAGGGAACCTGACCCTGAACACGTGGGGGGCTCCGAGGGGCAGCTGCTCCCTGAGCCCCGCTCTGTCCCTGCATCCCTTGGAGAGTTTTACCTGCTGTGCCCATCTGGCACGGCAGGACACGGAATGGATTGACTCCACAGAGCTGTCAGCAGAGAAAGAAGCTTTATTTACAATCCCAACAGGTTCTTTTAGAACACGCTGTGTAAAAAGGTCTGTTATTGCTCCA
>WBMY01000528.1:24758-36014 GCA_013397315.1 Donacobius atricapilla
GTGTGTGTGGAAGGGTTTTAAAGATTTAACCCCCTCATTTAAATCCCTTTGAGGCTGAGTGATGGAAAATGAATAGAGGGAGGTCAGCACCGCCAGCAGGGTCAGTGGGCAGGAAGGAAAATCCAGGGATTGTGTGGAATTTGGTGTTTTGGTTAAATGCACCCCACTGCAGAGGAGCAGCGGCCCTCAGTGCAGACACCCCAATGCATCACCTGCACCCCAATGCATCACCTGCACCTCAATGCACCTTTGCATCTGCAAATGAGGTGGTCCTGGGGCTGGCAGCCCTGGGCTGGGAGCTTTTTAAATTGGCCCAGTCAGGAAAAACCGACCAAACAAATAAATAAATGTCCCTAACCCTGCCCACTGTGCTGCAAAATTCCGGGTAATGGGATGTTTGCCACAGGAGAGAAATGGCCTGGAAGAGGGTGGGAAATATCCCTGGCAAGTTGCAGGCTGTGGCACATTTGGTGCAGGATCAACCTTCATAAATTGATGGCCAAGGAATGTAAAGCAGGGCAGGAAATGGGGATTTTTGCAGTGGGGCGGGGATTATTTCAGGTTCCAGGCATAAGGACCTTTGTGGCTTGGGGGAAAGGAGGGGCTGGGACTGCGGGTGCTCCTCGGTTCGTGCCCTCAGCCCTGGATTTGGAATTTTATTATTCTGGCTCAGATCATTTGTGGTGCTGCATCTCAATGCAAAAAAAAAAAAAACAACCCAAAAAACCCCACCAAACCAAATAAAACAAAACGAAAAAAACAAAACAAAACCAAAAAACAAAACCCACAAAAAATAAAAGAAGCGATTTTTTCTCCAAATCAGCCACGTGGAAGGAGCATCCCTGGTTTGTCAGGATGTGAAAAAAACGAGGCCACGCTTTTCCCAGTCCCCACAAGCTCCTCAGGAACCAGGTTTTTCTACAGCTAAAACAGATAAAATAACTGCAGAGTAATAGTGGTGTCTGGTCCTCCGAGTTTAAACTTCACGTCTTGAGGAAAAAAAAAAAAAAAAAAAAAAGGGATCTATTTTTGTCTCAGCCTCTCAGAACGTTTTGCATTCCTTGGAAGTGCTGTCATTACGGGTAATTATGATTGCAGCCCATCATCACTCAGACAGCCCTCAGCATCCAGAAGAGCCTCACACCTCTCCTTGGCTCCTGGGCGGCCTGAGGCTGGGAATTGCAAAGGAAGGAAGGCAGGAAACTGCACCCAGGCGGCTTCTCCTGCTCTGACGGCGCTGCTGCCACCACTGGAGGTCACCCGGCATCCCGAATATCGAATATCGGGATGTTTTCTACCTCCGGAGCTCCCTCCCACGCTCCCTTCCCATGGGGATTGATGGAATTCTGCCTGGGGAACGTGCTGGTAAAGGGATCCATCGCTCCAAGGCAAGTGAAGGCTCCGGGAGCCTGGTGAATGTCAGGGAATTTCATTCCAGGGAATGTGGAATTGCATTTGCTGCGCTCAGCCGCTCGCTCTGGGAGCTCCCCACATTTCCTGAGGATAAAATGCAGAAAACTTGTCACTGTAGGGCAGGAATGGATCGACTCCACGGAGCTGTCAGCAGAGAAAGAAGCTTTATTTACAATCCCAGCAGTTTCTTTTAGAACACGCGGTGTAAAATGGTCTGTTATAGCTCCATGGCACTGACACTGCTCTCCATGGGTTCAGGAATAGGAAACAACCCCTGGGACAGTGGTTCTGGCAAAGGGAACACTGTTTGCTGAGCCTGTGCTGAGACACGCAGAGAGATGTTTTGGAAAGAGAAACTGTTGGCAGCTTTCCCTTGGGAAAGGAGCCGGCAATGGTCAGCGAGCTGAAATTCAGGCTCAGAAATGTAGAGCCCACAAAAAACCCATTTTAGGATACCGGGATTTCAGAGCATCCCTCTCGCCCCCCCCAGCACGGCTCTGCCTCTGCTCCGAAATCAGCGTTTCCCGGGAATTCCAGGGAGGATTTCCCGGGCTCTGCCTGGATTTCCGAAGGTGGAACAGGAGGAGAAAAGCCTCGAAAGCGGCGCGGTGGGAGCAGGGGGAGGCAGGGCTGGGCATGTTTAATTCAGCAGCCGCGGAGTTTTGGAAGGAGCAGCCTCGCACAGACGGTGCTGCTGACTCACGAGAGCATCTCAGGCAGAGGCTGAGGGGGGAGGGATGAAAAAATGATCCTTTCATCCATGCAGAGGGAGAGGGAAAGGGATGCTCCCGTATTTTTAATTTTATCCATTTTACCCATGCAGAGGGAGAGGGAAAGGGATGGTCCCACACCCATCCGTAACAAGAGGAGTGACCCCAAAAACGAGAGAGAAAGGAATGACCCCACATCCCCCTCATTTCTGTGACCTCAAAAATGAGAGAGAAAGCAATGACCCCTCATCCCCCACAGTGGCAACAACGCCCACCAATATGGAAAGGAATCAAGTGAATTTATTGCTGTCTGTGTTCTCCCTTAACCTGGGGGAAATCCTTTTTGTTTCCTCCCCTACTCCTGGTGACGCCTCCAGTTTTCTCTTTTGTGTTTTTCAGGTTCTGTGCTGCCCAGGGGCGCAGCTCTGAGCTCACACTCAGCGTCACTCAGCTCTGCACAGAGCAGGGACACAAAACAAATCCTTCTCCTGCTGCACACCAAGGACAACTTTCAGCCCAAAAGCACAACCAAGGGTGGGCTGAAGAGAGAAAACAAGAAGGATGGGACCTCACAGCCTGGAGCTGGAATGGGACAATTAAACCCCAATGTGCAAATGGACCAAAACCGATAAAAGTGTGAGACCTCGCGACCTGTGGTCTGTTTTGTGACCATTTTTGTGTCCGTTTTGTGACCATTTTGGGTCCATTTTGTGATGATTTTGAGTCCATTTTGGGTCCACCTTGGGCGTAGCCCTGGCCAGGCTCCTCTCCTGCCCAAGGTGGGCCCTAAAGGCCTCTCAATAAAAATCTACTTTATTCTCCAGCTCTGTCCAGTCTGTTCCAGGTCAGTCCTCTCAAGCATCAAGAGGGTTTTGATGGACAAGAGGAAGGCGGCCTCTCCCTCCATCCCAAATGGAAAACCAGCTCCTGTTTTATGCCAAACGTGGAGTCTCCGAGTTAAACCAGTGTGCAGCTGCCCAGAACAGGCATTGATTTAAAAAAAAAAAAAAAAAGAAAGAAAGAAAAAAGAATGAGCACTAAAAATTACCTTTGGTCTGGCCATTTTTAAATCAGATTATGGAATATTTTCAGGATTGCCACAGGCAGCTCCCCCAAAATCATCCCTCTCCCTCAGGATGGATTGCTTTCCCAAGCTGTCCTGGGTTTGTCCTGCTCCAGCTTTGCCTTGGTGCAAATTCACACCATTTCTTTTAAATTTATTTCAAAAATTCTGAATTTTTTACCCCAGCTGAGGACCCTGAGACAAAAAGGGAGACTCCCATCTCCAGCTTAATCAAGACCTGAAGAAGCTGCGTGTGTTTTTTCCTAATAACATGAGTTTAAAAATACATCACTGAAATTATTGATTTTCTTGCTGGGAGTCTCTGCATGATTCGATTTGATTTGTATTTATTGCTTCCCCCTAATCAGCTTACAGTTATTTCTGCTAAGAGTATTCTTTAGATGTTAAGAGAACAAGACTGGAGAAATTAAAGTGAAATTCCAGCCAAAACCAGCTCAGATTTTTGTACAAAGCTTGCACAGGTTCCTCTGAGCTCTTGGGCCAAAGTGATAATTAATATTATTAAATTCTCTTCTCCTTTTTTTCCCGCAATAAAGCACAAGGTGAGCCCTCCAAGCAGCACTGCCTGAATGGGCCCTTCTTTCTCAATTTCGCTGCGAAACTTTCTCACCTGGAAAAACCCCTCTAGCTCTGCTCGGGGTGTGCAGCAGGAGAATAAATTATATTTATGTACAGCATTTCCATAAGAACCAATCCTCCGAGGGCTCGGCAGCGAGGTGGACTCTTCCTTCAGTGCTGATTAAAAAGAAAAATCAGGAGTGGCTGCGGCTGCGTGGGGCTGTCACCAAGCCTCTCACTGCTCCCTCCTCACAGATCAATTAAAGCTCCAGCAGGAGAGCAATTAACCCAGATCCAAACGAGCCTGGCAGGAGAAATGTTTCCTTCCATTTCAGACGGCGGCACCATCCATATCTGAGCGCATTTCTTCTGCCTCTGTTGGAAACAGAAAGAACAGGAGGAAGGGAAGGGAAGGGAAATGTCCCCGAGCTGCTGCTGCTGGAGGGGGGACAGGGAAGGGGGGCACGAACCCCCCTGGAGGGGCTGAGATGTCCTGGTTTAGGGCAGATCTGGGGGGAAACCTCCCAACGGGCTCCTCTGGAAAAGCAAACCCAAACGGGCCCTCCCCCACAACTGGTCTGGAAAAAACTTCCGTGGAGAAAAGTGGAAAAAGCGATTTATTTAACAAACCAAGTGCCCACGAGCACACAGAATGGATAATACGAAACAATAAAACCTTTTGTTCTGAAGTGAGATGGCAAACTGAGAAAAGTCCTTGCTGTGGGTGCAGCTCGTCTCTCTCAGTCTCTTATCAATTCTTCCAAAAAATGCTCCAGAGGGCACAGCTGTGATCTCTCAGTTCTCCTCTGGGTTTTCAGACCGGAGCAGGTTCAAACAGTCCCAAGAAAAAGCAAAAACAAACAGTCCAGGGAACTTCTCTGCCCCAGCTAGCTAAAGCTAACTAAAAAGCACAGCAGATCTCTGTCCCTCAGCAGTCTGTCCCAGCCTCAGCCCAACAAAACCATTCAGGAGGAGAATGCAGAGGAGTAAAATAGTTTTTCAAAACAAACTGTGCACTCTGAGAATCACCTTAAAGGCACAGAACACAACATACAGGATGGCTGGGGATACAGGCACCACAAAGTCACTCCAGGACAGGAGCCCACCCAGAGCCCTCGGGGGCTCCTCTCCATCCCCGGGAGCTGCTGCAGGCCTGGGCTGGGCATCCCAGAAATCCTGGGAGACAGGGAATGCTGGAATGTTCGGGGTGGGAGGGACATGAAAGGGAATTTCATCCAGCCCAGCCCTGGCAGGGACAACTCCCGCTGTCCCAGGCATTCCAGGCTGGCCTCGGGCACTGCCAGGGATCCAGGGGCAGCCACAGCTGCTCTGGGAATTCCATCCCACCACCCTCCCAGGGCAAGATTTCATCCCCAAATCCCAGCCAAATCTCCAGCTCCGGGCTCTATTCCCAAATAAAGTATTTGTAGGCATCTCCTCGGAATTAGGGGAGCACCACTTCTTTTAAATTTTTGCTCTAAATTTGATTTTCATGTTGGTTTTCAATTTGATTTAAATTTGGGGCTTAAATTTGATTTAAATTTTGGTTTTAAATTCAATTTGCCCAAGAGCTCCCCAACCTCCAAGCCTGGACATGCCCTGAATCTCTGAGCTCCATTTTCCCCACCAGCACTTCTGCTGCGTTAAAATCCACCAGTTCCAGAGTTTTCAGGATATTGAGGATATTCTGTAGAGGAGATAATCTGGACAAAGTGATCCCAAATCCTGGGGCTGTTGCACACCAGCCCAGGCAGCAAGATTTCCCCCTCCAGGTGCTACCAATGCCTTGAAAAATCAGATTTTCCCCCCAATAATTCCCATAATTATCGCTGGCATGACACAACACTGTGACAATAAATACCCCAGCTAGCTGCTGTTGTGGCTAACTCTGATTTCCAACCTGCTGTAATTTATCTCCTTTTTTTTTTTTTTTTTTTGGCCTGGGAAGCAACACCCTAATTTTAGCTTTGCCCTGTGGCAGCGCCGTCGTGGGGGACGCAGAGCTCCAGGAAAAATGGTCAGAGAAAGCACAATCGTGGCCACTCCTCAAAGTGCTATTTTTAGAAAGGGAAGGCTCCAAAAAAACCTCTCCAAACGAGGTAGGAAGAGCTATTTTTGCGCACTTTCTCACCAGAAGATTGCTGCCCTGGCCTGGATTTGTCCTTTCCCGGGTGGCAGTTCCCAGCTGGAGACGTGGGGAAGGGAGCAGGGAACCGCAGCCCTGGCAGGGCGTGGGGACAGCCAGGGCCAAACCCCTGCGATTCCTCTGCGCCTCATCAGGCAGTCAAATCCTAATTTCTGTGATCCTTGGCAGGGTTGTGTGCAGGTGAATCCAAATTTCCGCGATCCCTAACAGTGTTTTGTGCCTGAATCCCAGTTTTCCGTGATCCTTGAGGGTTTTGTGCCATCAAATCCCAATTTCCGTGATCCTTGAGGGTTTTGTGCAGTCAAATCCCAGTTTTCAGTGATCCTTGAGGGTTTTGTGCAGTCAAATCCCAGTTTTCCGTGATCCTTGGCAGGGTTGTGTGCAGGTGAATCCAAATTTCCGCGATCCCTAACAGGGTTTTGTGCCTGAATCCCAGTTTTCCATGATCCTTGAGGGTTTTGTGCCATCAAATCCCAATTTCCGTGATCCTTAACAGGGTTTTGTGCAGTCAAATCTCAGTTTTCTGTGATCCTTGAGGGTTTTTGTGCAGTCAAATCCCAGTTTTCAGTGATCCTTGAGGGTTTTGTGCAGTCAAATCCCAGTTTTCTGTGATCCTTGGCAGGGTTGTGTGCAGTTGAATCCAAATTTCCGCAATCCCTAACAGGGTTTTGTGCCTGAATCTCAGTTTTCTGTGATCCTTGAGGGTTTTGTGCAGTCAAATCCCAATTTCTGTGATCCTTGAGGGTTTTGTGCAGTCAAATCCCAGTTTTCAGTGATCCTTGAGGGTTTTGTGCAGTCAAATCCCAGTTTTCCGTGATCCTTGGCAGGGTTGTGTGCAGTTGAATCCAAATTTCCGCAATCCCTAACAGTGTTTTGTGCCTGAATCTCAGTTTTCTGTGATCCTTGAGGGTTTTGTGCAGTCAAATCCCAATTTCTGTGATCCTTGAGGGTTTTGTGCAGTCGAATCCCACTTTTCCGTGATCCTTGGCAGGGTTTTTTGTCTGAATCCCAGTTTTCCATGATCCCTAACAGGGTTTTTTGCAGCCAAATCCCAATTTCCGTCATTCTTGGGGGTTTCGTGCAGTCAAATCCCAGTTTTCTGTGATCCTTAACAGGATTTTGTGCAGTCAAATCCCGATTTCTGTGATCCCTGAGGGTTGTGCAGTCAAATCCCAGTTTCCCGTGATCCTTGGCAGGGTTTTGTGCCTAAACCCCAGTTTTCTGTGATTCTTGAGGGCTTTGTGCCCGAATCCCAGTTTTCCATGATCCTTAACGTGGTTTTGTGCTACTAAATCCCAATTTCTGTGATCCCTGAGGGTTTTGTGCAGTCAAATCCCAGTTTTCCGTGATTCTTGGCAGGGTTTTGTGCCTGAATCCCAGTTTTCCATGATCCTTAACGTGGTTTTGTGCTACTAAATCCCAATTTCCGTGATCCCTGAGGGTTTTGTGCAGTCAAATCCCAGTTTTCCGTGATTCTTGGCAGGGTTTTGTGCCTGAATCCCAATTTCCGTGCTCTTTGAGGGTTTTGTGCCTGAATCCTGCCGTGGCTGGTGCAGAAGAAAGGAAACTCAGGCCCCGTGGATCCCTTGGAGTTCATCCTTTTCCTGGAATAAATAGGAGCTTGTTCTGCACTCTGCACCCTTAACCTTCACCTCCAGACTCTTCCTGCCTGGAGAACGCTGCTGCAGGCACTCTCATTCCTGCCCTGCCAGGTTTTGGCTCCCCTGACACCGGGATCTACGAAGGAATTCTCTGCTAAGAGCCAAATTTCCCAACATCTGTCCAGGGAGCGCGGCCATCGCTTCAGAAGTGTCACTAAGAAGGGTCACAGGTCACTCGTGTGCTGAATTTGCTCTTTAAATTGAAGGAGGGCAGTTTTAGATGGGATTTGGGGAAGAAATCCTTCCCTGGGAGGGGCTGGGATGGGATTCCCAGAGGAGCTGTGGCTGCCCCGGGATCCCTGGCAGTGCCCAAGGCCAGGCTGGAGCCCCCTGGGGCAGTGGGAGGGGTCCCTGCCCTGGCAGGGGGGGGCTTAGAGGATTTTTAAAGTCCTTCCCCACCCAAACCATTCCAGGACTCTGTGACCCCACGATTCACGTGACAAGTTCATCACTGATCTATAATTAATTGGTTAAAGGACAACTCCAAGAAGCAGTGGAAAGGAGTTCGACACTCAATTCAGGAGCATGGACAGAGCTTTTGCTGGCCAAGGATTGCAAAAGTTGCTGGATTTTATTAGTGGAAAATCAATGAATTTTGCCAAATCAATAAATTTTTAATTTTTTTTTTTAATTTTTAATGACATCAATAAATTTTTGCCTCATTCATGAATATCAGGCAGCTGGAGGCACAAGATCTCCCTGTCCCTGTCACCCTGTTATCCCAAAGAACACCACACAAAGCTGCAGGAATCTGCTTGAATTTATTTCTATTATTTCTATTATTAATCAGCAGACTCCAGGCCAAGCCCTTCATGGAATAATTCATCATCCCGCTCCTCTGTGAATTCCTCCAGATTAAAGAAGTGGCCCATGGAAGCACAGCAGGAGGTGGCCAGGAAAGAGAACATCCCGCTCCAGGAGTTATAAAATCAGTGTGCAATGCAGGGCTTTAAAAATGCAGGGAAAACACCCTAGGAAAGCGTGGGCAGCCTGGTAGAAGTTTCATTTTTTGAAGTGAGGAAATGACTGAAGTGTGCCCGGAGCTGTGAAATTATTCGTGGTGCTGACACTGCAGAAAATCTGGGGGTGAAATTCCGGGGTGAATGTTTCATAGGGCCGGGCTGGATGGGGCTGGGAGCCACCTGGGGCAGGGAAAGGGGCCCCTGCCCTGGCAGGGGATGGGGTGGGATGGNCCTTCCATGAACGTCTCCTGCAGCAGATAAATCGAGGGAAGTGAAAGCAGCAACGAGCTCAGTGATGATTTGTGGGAATCTGCAAGGGATTTTCCTTCACTGGTCAGTGCAATGGAAATCCTGCCTCAGGGCCGGGCTCTCAGGAATATTTCACCCTCAAACGCCACACGGAACGTTTCTGCAGGAAGAAAACCACCCCAGAGTCTGGCAGTGCTTGACTGAAGGTGCTGAGGTGCCTCAGGCGGCTCCGAGGGAATGACGGACAGCGGGGCTGCACGAGGACAACGCTGCTGGGTCACGGCTCTGCCCGGAGAGCCCGGCTCCCAGCAGGAATAAAACCAACACATCGATCTCTCCGAGCCCAGCAGGACCTTTGTGTTTGGGCTGCGATACCCACAGGGGACATCCCCACCTCAGCCAGGCTCCCCGGGATGGAGGGGAAACCTGGAATGGTCTGGGTTGGAAAGAGCCTTAAGGATCACCCCATCCCAACCCCAGAATTCCCACAGCTTATTCTCTCCCCTCCACCCCCTTCCCTCTTTGCTGCAAGTCCCTGAGGATGCGGAAGAACTTTTGTGAACAGGATAATCCATTATCAACCAGCTCACCTCAAACCTGATCCTTCAAATCCTGAGATCCCAAAGAAATGAGAAGGAAAAAGTAAATCCTGTTTAAAATCCTCTTCCCGGGGAGCAGGACACCAGCTCTGCTCAGCCCTGGGCTGTCCTGCTCTGTGCTGGGCCCTCCTGGGCTTCCTCAGGGATAAAATCCCTTCTCAAGGAGCATCCAGCACCCGAGGGCGAGGCCCTTGGTCCATAAATCCCGTTTTTCCTCCCGGGCTGTGGCTTTTTAAATAACTCAGGACACATCCTCAGCTGGGCTCAAATGCCCGTCCTTGCTCTCCTGGCTCAGCTGGAGCGAGACCAATTTCCACCAGCGGATGTCCTGGGACGTTTTTTATGGTGAGTTTGGGGTGACCCCACAGGACACCAGGGGCACAGACGGGTGTAAATCCTGCAGCTGGGACAGTCACACCCGCTTGCATCACTGCGGGCTGGGGGAGCAGAAAAATGGACCAAACCCTGATTTCCTGACTCCTTTTCCTCTCTGGCAAAATCCCCCCTGATGTCGCTGCTTGCCCTCCTTGCGTGGGTATCAGTAAGATCTATTTAGGCTTGAATTGCCTAAACTTCAACCAGGTTTCATGCTAAAAACTTCCCAAGACAAGCCTCAAACTTAACAAATTTAAACCAGGCTTTATGTTAAAAACTTCCCGAGACAAACCCCCTCTAAGCTGATAATTAATAATCCAACCATGTTGTTCTACCTGTCCAGGGTCCTCATTCTGCTGCCTCTCTACAACATCAAAAACCCCGCCCAAACCCCCCTTTTATTCTGCCCATCTGATCCAATATTTTCTTAATATATTCAAATTAGCTCATTAGCATTGGATATATTTTGATCTCCTTTCCCGGGGAGCGGCCAGGTCGTTGTGCTACTCCACTTTCTGTGCTTTCTTTCCTTTTTTTCTTATTTTTTAAGGAAGCTGCAGGACTCAAGCTCGCCCTCCCATCACTGCAGGCTTGTCAATAGTGGAAAATAGAGATTAAAATCAAGGTTGCTGCTTTCCCTTTCCGTGGGAGTGCCCCTTCCTTTCCTCCTCCTGCCTCAGTCCTGAGACATCAGCTTTGCTCCCAAGTAAAAGCTCTTCTTTGCTCAACTTTGAGGCAAAACCAGCTCTGCTCAGGCAGAAATATCAGCCTGCATTCCAAAATCTCCAGAGCGGAGATGGACAGAAAGGGAAAAGGGATTAATTACTCATCAGAAAAGAGGGAACATCTCAGACTGATTTCCCTGACTCACTATAACCTTCAAAGCACCTTCAGGATAATGTAGCAGGAGCCCTGTCCCCCTGCAGCTGATTAGAGAGCAGAAATTCACATTGCAAGGCTCTGTTTTCAATTAAAACCATGAATTTTATTTCAGATTTTTTTGCACTAAACACCTCTGTGAATGCCAACTTCTTCCCTTCTAAATATCCTGATTTTTAAAGCAATCCATATATATGCATGAGATGTATTGTGTTCCATAAAAGTTTGCACTGCCTGGAATCACTATTAAATAAATAAATCAAACCCAGCCCTGCTTGATTATAAAACAACAATTGATTTTGCATACGGGGTAAATGGATTTCAAACGCCGAGGTATTTAATGAGAGGGAGTTTTATTACAAAGTTCCATCTGCCAGTCCTTGTTTTCAGGAGATTAAAAGGGTAATAAAAGCTCCCAAGCAACTCTGTTAAGTGTGTTTCCTCATACAGGGAGTTTTCCTTATGGATAAAAGCATGATCTCTTTCCTCCCCTCCCAGTCTTTGTTACCAGGAAAAAAAAAAAAAAAAAACCAAAAAAAATCCACAAACCAACAAAAAACACTTTTAAAAAACAGATCATAAAATATCTTCCACCCTAAAAAAGAAACAAAACACAACGC
>WBMY01000528.1:58837-70002 GCA_013397315.1 Donacobius atricapilla
GGACGGCGCCGCCCATGACGGCAGGGGAAGGATGAGTGGACAGCTCCGGGCATCAGAGCAGGGAAGGGGTGCCCGGACAGCTCCGGGCATCCCCGAGGCCCCGCGGGGCTCTGACCGGCCCGCTCTGGAACTCGCCCGGCTCGGCCCCCCCTCATTGTCGCAGCCTCGGACCCTCCTGGGGCATCTCTGGGCCCCCCCCTTCGCGCCCACCTCTGGCCCTGGCAGATCCAGCCCCCCTCAGTCAATCTGCACGCCCCCAGCCCGCCCAGGCTGTGTTTAACACCCCGCTCTGCTTCTCCCCAGCTGCCCTGCCCTGGCAGCAGCTTCGGGAGCGTGCTGCAAGCCCCAGGTTGTGGCTGAGGTTGCCCAGGTGAGGCTGCGGGACACCCAACCCTGGCTGCACCTCAGAAGCCTCAGACACGTGTAAAGAGTGTGTATTTTGCCTTTGCAGTTTTCACAAGGCATGGGTGCTCTCGGAGCCCCTGCATCCTCCCCACACCCTTTGTTACAAGCGGTCCCTGATAACCAGGTAATTATAGCATCATGGAATCCTGGAATGGTTTGGGTTGGGAGCCCTGAAATCCCATCCAGTCATGGGCAGGGACTCCTCCCAGGCTGCTCCAAGCCCCGTCCAACACGGCCTTGGGCACTTCAGGGGACGCCTGGCAGAGTTATTTGTCCTTTCATTACACGAAAGCAGCAGCGGACGCAGGGTGGTTCTCAGTCCTGGCTCCTTGAGATCTCCTGGAGCCAAGTCTGAGACAAGGATCACAGGGACAGGATATTTATCCTTGTCTAATCTGGCTAATACAGAGATTAAATTGGACAGCTGCATTGCAGCCGCCTCTGGGCCAGGTTATTACCACTGGTTGATTAAAACAAAGCAGGATTTATGTAGTAGAGATTTGTCGGAGGTAAATTAGAGGCACGTTGAGAACAGACTGCATGGGAGGCCCAAAAAGACAATGAGAATTCACCTCCTGGAGTCAGAAGGGCAAATATACTGCAAAACAGACTCTTCAAGGTTTTCTCAAGGAATACAGGTCACTACAGATTGGGGGGCATTTATTAGACAGACACCACAAAAATGCTGAGGTGTTCCCCAAAGAAAGGGGCAGGACTTAGTAGCGTGTGTGAATTAATGTGCCTGTCAGTAATTCCAGTGGTAATTGGGTATTTCTGGCACAAATCAACGCTTGTTCAAGAGCAGCCTTTCAGGAAAGGCAGAGCAGGGTGGATTTAATGTATTCCCCACTATTTTCCAGTGATCTAACCTCACCTGTTGTGTGACAGCCTCTCCATACATTTCAGGATGTTTAAATACGAGGCTCACTGAGCTGGGAAGGGCAGCGGCCTCTCAGAGGTACAAAGCTGCAGCCCCTGCTCCTCTGAGCTCATTCTAGGTGGAATGAACTGCACCGAGAGCTCACAAAGGCTTGAGTGTCACTCCCAGCAGAGCTGCTGGGAGACTTTATTCTGCAAATCTACAGAGCCCTCCTGAAGATCAGCCCAGCTGCTCTCAGCAGCAGGCACTGCAAGCCTGGGTTCTGCCTCAGTTTTTATTCCCCGTTTGTTTTTTAAATTCGAGTGCTGGCTGCATTCATGCATGCCAGAGCAGCCATTCATTATTCAGAGCCTGCCGAGGAGAGCAGCACAGGTAGAGGTTTCTGTGCTAACCTTTTATCTTCAGCAGAGGTTGGGCTTGAAGGGGGGAGAGATGAGGAACAGAGACGCCGTAGAGAGGAGGGTTCCCAGCGTGTTGGGCAGGGATTCAGGGAGCTGATATCTTCTGGAGTGCTCAGCTCCTGCAAACGAAAATGCCTCGTTTCATGCCAATGGATTTATGCTAATCTGCCCCGCAGCAGACTGAGCACAAGATTTAATTTTTAATGCTCTCATTTATGATGCCATGTATTAATAAAGGAATGTACCCTGGCTTGTAAAAGCCACTCTGCTTCAGATCCCAGCAAAACAAGCCTTGTACCTGTAGGCTGTTAATACTCCTTCCCACTTTCTTTGTGAGTGGAAAAGCCTTTGCTGTGTGCCAGGGGGATGGGGAGGAGGATGGGTGTCTGCAGACAGCCCTGCAGGGTGGAACCTCTGTGGGACACGGGGTGAGAGTGGAGCTTTGGCACTCAAAGGAAAAGAAAGCCACTCCTGAAGGCATCCTGCTCCCCAAAATTGTATTTCCAGGCACAGGGGAGTGCTGGCAGATTCCACCATTCCCTTTGTGTCCCTTTTGTTGCCTTCTGCCATAATGCAGAGGATAACCAAGCCCCTGGATGTGCTGCTGTTAGAAAAAATCAATACATGAGCAGAGGAAGGGGACAAAGCAGGGCTGGTTCCAGCCAGGATGGAGTGGCTTGTGCCGCTGGTCTCGTCTGCAGCAGCTCAGCATCGTCCCCCTTCGCCCCTGATGGAGCTGAAACCGCTCCCTTACTGGTTTAACTGGGTGTGAGTGGCCCCAGGCCATCAGCACTTCGGGCAGAGAATCCCAAACCCAGGCACAGCTCTTGGAAACCTTCCCTGGGTGACCTTAATAACGAAATTATTCTGGGAGATGCTGCAGAAATGAAAAGGCAGCTGTGCCCCATCCCTGGCAGTGCCCAGGGCCGGGCTGGAGCAGCCGGGGACAGTGGGAGGTGTCCCTGCCATGGCAGGGGTGGCTCTGGGTGAATTTTGAGGTCCCTCCCAACCCAAACCATTCCCTGATTCCAAATCCTTCTGCTGCCCGAGGAAAAGCAGCAGCTCCAGGGAAAATTCCCATTCAATCCTTTCCCTCTGCTGCATCCATAAATAACACAGCCCGACCTGCAGCTGGCATTTCCTCCAGATAAAGCTCAGACCTGAGCCCTGTGCTGGGGCCTCGCTGAGCACTAAGAAATTCCCTGAATGCACCCAGTGAGCTCTGCTGGGGTTTGCCCCTTTTTTTTTTTTTTTTCCCATTTTTAAATCATAGAATTTCTCATCAGAAACTGCAACGGGGCATTTTGGGTGGAGCCTGCGTTGTCTGCTGCTGCTTTTATTGCAGCAGCACAGAAGGAGCTGTGCCTGCTTACTTGGGATTTACACAGACATCAAGCAGTCCTGAGTAAAAAAAAAATAAAAAATAAAAAGCAAAACCATTGATTTTTCCTTTCCTAAAAATATATTTCTACCCATAAAAGCCCAGCTCTGAGGGAGTGGGGGATCAGGCACTCCCACTGCTAAAAACTTTCAATAGCTCTGATGTCAGGTCTTATGTATTCGTCTGAAATTATATCAGAGTGTTTGGATGAGTTGGATTAAAACAGGCAGAAGAAAATGCTCTGATCTATTTTGATGAATTGGAGCAAAATCTCACATTTTAGGAATCCCTCTTCCTGTGTTCCAAGCAATCCTTTTAACACGAGGCAACACTCACAGGAATTTCCAAACCAAAGCAGAATTTTGTCTGCAAGGACTGAACTACAGTCTCTGGGAGACTCCGAAGAAATGCAAATAAGTGTTTAATTTCTTGCCTTTGAACCACTATTTGCTTTGTTGGTGCCAGATATAGCAAGTGCCTGGGCAGCTCTCATTATTTTATTATTATTTACACCAATTTCTGCACACAGTAGCAGCAATTTGCTCACTTTGAGTTTGTTCTGCCTCTTGATTACAGGAGCTGGAGGAAGCAGGCAGCCAATTCTTTCATCTGAGCTCTATCAGCGAACTCTTAATTAGAAGATTCATTAATTAGCTTTGTTTACTTGTTGGATCAGGCCTCCAAACAGGGCTGCAACATCTGATGGCAGATCCTAGGGCTGGTTCTTATCTCCCAGAATCAATTAAATGGATGTTCTGCGCTCGGTTCCAGCAATTAAACATCAACTGAGAGGGTTTGGGGCCAAATCTTGGAGTGGTTTGGGTGGAAGGGACCTTAAAAAACATCTTTTTCCATCCCCTGCCACGGGCAGGGCACCTTCCTTTGCACCAGGCTGCTCCAGCCTGGCCTTGGGCAGTTCCCAGGGATGGGGAAGCTGCTCCAGACAAATAAAACTCCTCAAAAAACCCTCCCAGCTCATTTGGAAGGATATAATTTATTTATCTGCGAGGTCTCATTGCTTTAATTGGGTTTCTGCCCACGTGAGGAGCGAGGGTTGGACCCAACAGCCCCAGGAGCTGGGTTTAAGCTGGACCTGAATTTGGGCCTCCCTGGAGCCCCCCACTTAGGGCCAGCTGATGCTCTCAGTCGAGCCAAGCTTTGTTGTGCCCTAAAAAGCTGCTCTGGGGGCCAGCCCCACTCCTGCTGCAAAGACTGAAGTGGTCTCATGTCTGGGATTTTCACCCCGACATTCCCCTGATTCGGGGTTTTCTGTCTCTCAGAGTCCNTTGCTCTGACGAACTTCCACACTAAAAACCCAAAACTAGAAATTTTCCCCCTGTGACAAACTAAACTACTATTTATTTCAAATTTTTGTTGTTTTCAATTCATCTACGAGCGTTGGAAGTTTTTCCCATGGACTGAGGACAAAGGCAAAGCTTTCCTGGGGTCCCAGGCAGGGTCTGGGAGCCCCCAGGGCAGTTCCAGGGGTTTTCCACCTGCCCTGGACTCCAGCAGTCTCTAACAATAATTCCATTTTTGTGGCATTGGGTGCTGAGTGAACGTGCTTGAACGAGTGCAGCTGGTTCAACAGGAGAAATTTCATATCCCTCATGTTTTGTGAGTTGGATCCTTACAGCAGCAGCAATATCCAGAGGGAAGCAGTGGAATATTCCCCTTTTTCCCCATTTTTTGCTGTGCCAGCTGAAGTAAGTCCTGTTGGTGACAGGGCGAAGAGAGAAAACTGCATTTACAACACAGCTGAGAGCACACGAAGGCTCATAATGCAGCCAGAGGCTCCATTTCCTTCCCCAAATTTTCCATTATGAATGAAAATAAAGATAAAACCTGGGTCCAAAAGAGCATCTATTTGTGGGCTACACGGACAATGAAAAAGCAGGGAGATTTTAGAGTTGTGGTTCTGTCTGCAGGGAGCTGAAGCAGAGAATTCCAGCGTGTGCTCCCTTTGGTTGCAGAAAGGGGACGAACAGCTGAGGAATACTTTCCCTATAATTCAGTTATTTCAGTCTTTGGGATATTTTTTCCCCTTGCTGCAGAGGCAGCAATAAAATCCACGTGGGGTGCTCACAAGGCCACCCCGGAGGGAGTGAATCATCTCCCCACACGCACGAGTGAAAAGCATTTCTCGGGAAGACGTAAAAAATCCCTTTATTTCCCCGTCTGGCACGAGCTGCTGCCCATAAAACACAATTCCGGGGAGAAATAAAGCTGGGAGAGCTCTGCTGCAGTGAGGTGCAGCAGAGCTGCGCTCAGCTCTGCAGTCTGTGAATAAAAATCCCTGAATTCTGCAGCCAAAGCACCTCAGCTCCCGCCCCGGCCCTCCCTGCAGGCTGCGCAGTCCCGGGGGTGTCCTCGGGGATGGGAGTCCAGGATTTCTGTGCGATGGAATAGGAATCACCTCCGTTACCCCGGGTTTATTTTAATGCCATCACTTAATTGAAAGCTTTGCAGAGGTCTGCAAATACTCATCTCCGTTTCAGCTATTTCATCCCTGGCACTTCTCCTCCTGGAGAGAGAAGGGCTTTGCAGCACTCTGAGGCGGAGAATAAATAATGAATCACCCAGCCTGGATGAGAGGCTCTCCCAGCAGAGGTTCCGGGGAGAATCAGGGGTTTTATTGGTGGAGGAGGCCTTTCGCATCCTGAGAAAAAGCAGATTTCAGCCCACAGACACCCCAAAAATGGTTGTAACCAGGCTGAAGGGAGACTTGGGGCAAGTCAGCCACTCCTCACACACCCTCACGGCCGCTCTGGAAAGCAGCAGCTCTGGAGTCTCAGTTTTCTGGTGAAACATTTTCCCTTCCCGGCTTTTGTTTCCCCAATTCCACTGAATTTGTGCCCTTGCGGTCCCCCATGGCTGGCTCTGCAACGTGTGGCAATGACAATAAACCACGGGGGTGGCACCTCATGGCCACTTGGGACGGGGGTTTGTCATCCTGAGGGGAAATGGGATTTGCGAGGTTTTCAAGCTGCAGTTTTGAGGTACTGGGAAGAAGATTTCAAAATGGCCTTTTTATGATTTCAAGCTGAATTTTTATATTTCAGGAAAAGATGCTTGGCTTTTTATGCCCACTGTCCTAGAGTTTCTTGAATACTTTTGGGGGGGTTGTTTTGTTTGTTTGTTTGTTTTTAATATGGCTACAAGCAAATTGTTTTCCATCTCCCTTTCTCTTTTCAGGGTGCAGGTGAAGAGAGAAAAGAGGACATTTTTCCCCTCCCCAGGGAGATCTCTGTGAGGCCGTGATGCTCCTTTCTGCTGGATTTATGGATTTGGGAGTGTGGATTTACGGATTTGGGCAGTGCTGCTTCCCACTAACCCGAGCACACGAGTGGCACAACCCGGGCCCTTCCTGTCACTAAAATCACCTTTAATTTTGGGAACACCTGACCGTTTGTTCCGAGCCCACAAAGCTGGGTGCATGCTCTGGGCCTGCAGGTCTGGCTGAGGTGTTTTGGCAGCTCCTGCACAGCCAGGAGGGAGCAAAGGCTCAGCCACAGGCAGGTGCAGGTGCCTTTTGGGGCTGTTTCCTCCAGGTGTGCGTGTGGAAGAGCTGGGGGTGAGCCAAGGGGAAGGGAGGAATCATTCCTGATAGAAATGCAGCTGCTGAATAAAACAGGAGGCTGTTCTGAGCTCAGAGGAGGGGTAAAAAAAAATAAGAACCTAACAAAAACTCCTGCAGATTTAATTTGGGCTGGGCAGGAGTGTCCAAATCTGGAGCTGCCATCCCTCTCTTCCGACCCAAATCACCCCTGGGGCCTGGAGCAGCCTGCACGGAGCTGGGGGATGCTGTGGGAGGGGAAGGAAGAGGATGCAGCGAGGCTTAATCCTGGGCTTGCAGGTCCCTGGGGAAAAACTGCGGGAATTTGGGGCTCCTCCAGCACCGCCTCCTGGGAATTCTCCCCCAGGCAGCTGCAATTTGGGGGATAAGGGAGAGCAGAAACTCCTTCTGATGGACTTTTTGAGGGGAAAACCTCAGCAGGAGCTCCAGGAGAGCCCCAGAGGCAGGGGCAGCCCCAGGGCAGGAGTTGTCTCTGCATCCTTAGGGAGGACCGGGATGTGGGGAAGAGGGATTCGGCTTTTTCCCGGTGGAAAAGGAGGGGAAGCGCCCTTGCAGGAGCCCTTGGCAGTGCCCTCTGCTTTTCCCAAAGGCGGCCCCAGGGATTTGTGGCTGTGCTGAGGAAGGGGCAGGAGGGGTTGTGTGAGCCCAGGGAGGGCAGGGAACCCACCTGCCTCCTCCCTGCTCCCTCTGGAAAGCCGTGCTGGCTCTGCAGCAGGTCCAGCTCCTGGCAAAAGTTCAACGCTGCACCAGCCTGAAAGGGAAGGGAGAAGGGAGGGAGAGAGGAGGAGAGTCCCGCAGAAAGGAGGAGCTCCGCTGCTCCCGGCTGCCTTTGGCCAGCAGCAGAGCTGCTGCAAGCCAGGGAAGGGCTGCAAAGAGCCCCTTTCCCTTTTCCATCAGCAATTCCTGCTGTGCCCCAACTTCCAGAGGGTTAAAGAGGCTTTTGGCGCCTCCGGGCCTCACCCTGAGAGCTGCAGTTTGTGTTTTATGCCGCGTAAAACTCGCCCCAAAGGCCAAAAATGCTGCAGCAAGAGGGTTGGGATGTCCATGGGAGCAGGGCAGTTTTGTCCCAGGGAAGGTGGTTTGGTTTTTAATGAGAGAAGGGGCCAAGTAAAGTTGGATGTGGGGGGGAAAAAAAGTCTACTGACACCCCAAATCAGCAACAGCCAGGAGGGAGGTGTTAAACAAGGAACAGAGAGGTAGGACGGGAACAGATGGAAAATCAAGAGTGGGTTCTGTAGCAGCCTTGGGGCTCCTCTCCCTGGCTCCTGACACCTTTCCCAAGCACTGGCACAGAGTGGCAGCGCCTGTGGGCACCAAGTGCTGCTCCACACCACGCCCAGGCTGCAGGAACTGGGCCCAGTCCTGCACTGGCACTGGGAAGAGCCCTGTTCCCGACTGTGGGATCAAGTTCCCCACTGTGGGATCGGGCTCCCCACCTGACAAAACAAACCCAGGTGTTTGTCTCACCTGCACCTTTCCGTGTTGCTGCTGCAGGAGAGCAGCCTCAGGCGTGTGGCTCTGGGAATTTGTCCCATTTCCACCCCTTTTTTTTTTCCTCCTGTTACAATTATTATATCAACCACAATTCTGTGAGAAGTTGGAGGGGTGCAGGGCAAGAGGGATCAGCTTTCACAGTAGGACACGGAATGGATTGACTCCATGGAGCTGTCAGCAGAGAAAGAAGCTTTATTTACAATCCCAACAGTTCCTTTTAGAACACGCTGTGTAAAAAGGTCTGTTATTGCTCCGCGGCACTGACACTGCTCTCCATGGGTTCAGGAATAGGAAACAACCCCTGGGACAGTTGTTCTGGCACAGGGAACACTGTTTGCTGAGCCTGTGCTGAGACACGCAGAGAGATGTTTTGGAAAGAGAAACTGTTGGCAGCTTTCCCTTGGGAAAGGAGCCAGCAATAGTTAGCAAGCTGAAATTCAGACTTAGAAAATGTCGAGCCCATAATCAGCTGCTCTTGGTGAGTGGGAGGTGAAATGGCAGAGTGGGAGCGAATTCCCGGGGGTGCCAGGGAGGGTGGTGGTCTCCCTGGATTCCAGAGGGAACTGGGAACATCCTGGCCCTGCAGGAAGATGGGAACATCCCAGCCCTGCCGATGCTCTCCCTGGAGAGCATTCCCAGACCCTGGGAAGGGGCTCCGAGCGTCCCCGGGGTGACAGGGGGCGCTTTGGAGGGTGCAGTTTTTGGCAGGGAGATTTTGGGGCATTTTTGGGGGTGGAGCAGCTGATACAGGAGGGGATCTGGCGTGGCCGGGGGTCTGTCCCGTAGGGATTGCCGCTGGGGAAGGGCAGGCGGTGCCCCGGGGCCGTTTTGCCGCAGGAGGAGGGTGCTGAGGAGGAGGATGCTGAGGAGGAGCAGGACGCTGAGCAAGAGGAGGATGCTGAGCAGGATGCTGAGTCACTCCCGCAGTGACAGTGATGGAGACAGCTCATGCTTCTCCCACAACCTGACTTTTGTTTCTCTTTCCTCTCCTCCTCTCTCGCTTCCCCCCACCTCTGCCAGCCCCAGCCCAAAGGAATCGTTGCTTTACAATCAAGATCTGCGGCTGCAGCTGCCATGAGGCGCTGCTGAACCCTCTCTCCTTCGGTAAGGGATCTCCCCGGTCCTCGGGAGAGCAGCGATAATCTTTGATGCACGCAGAGAATGCTGCAGCAATTTTCTTCTTTAAAGGAGCCCCCCCGGGCACCGAATGAGTCAGCAGCGATTCTCCATCACTGGCACTTCTTACAAGAAGGGCTGGGCTGGGGAAAACTTGGATTTTTTTTTTTTCCATTTCTTGCAGGAATCGGCAGCAATAAAAAGCTTTCTGCTGCTGCTTTGCGCTGCCTGATGTACAAGTTACTCCTTTAACCTCTTTTTCCTCCGGGATTCCTGCAAAAGAGCTCAGTAAAACTCTCAGAAATTGTCCAGTGTGCAGCTTTGGGGAAAAGGGGAAGGAGAAAGATGCACCGAGGCCAGGCTGGGTGGAGCAGCCTGGCCCAGGGGAAGGTTCCTGTCCTTGGCAGGGGCTGGAGCCAGGTGGGATTTAAGGTCCCTTCAAACCCAAACCAGCCTGGGCTTCTGTGGATCATTCATTGCCTCCAGCTCTGTTTTTAAATCCTACTTTCATTTGTTCAGAATTTTTATATATGANGAGCAGCTGATACAGGAGGGGATCTGGCGTGGCCGGGGGTCTGTCCCGTAGGGATTGCCGCTGGGGAAGGGCAGGCGGTGCCCCGGGGCCGTTTTGCCGCAGGAGGAGGGTGCTGAGGAGGAGGATGCTGAGGANAAAAAAAAAAACCCACGAACACCCCACCCTAGCTTTTGATTTAGAATCTCTTTAGCCTTCCCATATTTTATTTTGAAATGCAATAATGGTGAACATAATTGCACAGTTGTCTTGTTTCCCTAGGACGTTTTTAATTAAGTGATAATGCACATTTTTTATCCAGAGCGCTTGTAGACTTATGCAGTGAACTGAATTTTACATATTGATATATTTTATCCTTTTTTCTGTAGTGTTTAACCCCGTGTAGTGTTTAGAAAATTCTGTATGTAACACTTTTCATTTTCATGGGGCTTTTTTTTCCCATGATGATCACACGGTTAATAACTGTTCAGTGCTTAAAATGTTGGAATTGATGCAAAAAGAAACATTTTACCATTTGACAAATCCAGTTTGTCCTCAATTTCAGGACTAGCCAAGGCCAGTTGTGGGTAGCCCCACAATAAATCTGCCTCATTCATAATTCCTGGCCTGAAATCTCCCTACAGGAAGGAAAAATCCATGGGAGTAGCAGGGCACCACGGCTACACATGAAAAATCCTGATCCCTGCTCCTGCTGTTTGTAACTCTTTTATTTTGGCTTCTGTTTCAGATGGGTGGCCACAAATCCAAATCTCACCCATCACCCTTGGCTCGAAATCCCACCCAGCCCAACTCCTGACTCCTTTGGGAACACAACTTCCAGAATGTTCTACAAGGATCGACCTTGCTAATTTGTTCGTGAGCCCTGGAATTCC
The DNA here is from genome assembly GCA_013397315.1 of Donacobius atricapilla. Lineage (NCBI taxonomy): Eukaryota > Metazoa > Chordata > Aves > Passeriformes > Mimidae > Donacobius > Donacobius atricapilla. Next base: position 69,496 of record WBMY01000528.1, read on the forward strand.
GTATTTTCATGAGCTGCAGAAAAAACCTTTTCCTTTTTCCTTGGAATCTGCTGGCGTAGTCGTTGCTCCCTCTTTTGAATCCATGCTGACATGCTCAGCTGGAGGAGGGATGTGGCGGTGGAGGGTGAATATTGGAGTTCAGAGCTTCGGTGGGGGCTTGGAATGAGGAAATCCCTTTTCTCCAGCCCTGTAATTTCTGCCGAGCTGTTTCTCCAGACAGAACTGTCTGTGTGACATCGGGTTGTCCTGGAGTGACTTTGTGATGCCTGTATCCCCAGTGATCTGTTCTGTATGTTGTATTCTGTACCTTTAAGGTGATTCTCAGAGTGCACAGTTTGTTTTGAAAAACTATTTTACTCCTCTGCATTCTCCTCCTGGATGGTTTTGTTGGGCTGAGGCTGGGACAGACTGCTGAGGGACAGAGATCTGCTGTGCTTTTTAGTTAGCTTTAGCTAGCTGGGGCAGAGAAGTTCTCTGGACTGTTTTTTTTTTCTTTTTTTTTTTTTT
>WBMY01000530.1:0-77832 GCA_013397315.1 Donacobius atricapilla
AATTCTTCTGCCTGTCACAACACCTAATACTGGGTGAAGAGTGGCTAGGGGACAGTGCTTAGTGGTCTTTGAGTGGTCAGGGTGATGGAGTAGATTCCTGAGGATTCCTGAGCCAGCAAGGATTTATGATAGCCCAACCTTCACCAATCCATAAGCCTCTTCCAATGTAATGTCTGCTTGGAGGAGAGCAGAGCAGTGGATGTCAGTTACCTCAACCGTAGCAAGGCTCTTGACTCTATCTCCCAAAACATCCTCATGGATGAACTGATGACATACTGACTGAAAGTGGGTTGAGAATTAGCTGAGGCACCAGCCTCAGGAGGTTGGGATCAGGAGCTCCAGGTCCAGCTGCAAGCTAAGGGGGTAGCCCAGGAGTCAGTTCTGGGGCTGTGTCCATGCACATTTGAAATTGTGAAATGTGTCCTGCCCCTTGCTGGCATGTGACAGCTGATTCCCTACACAAGGGTGGTGCAAAGGGACAGAGACTGAGTCCGGGCACAGCCAAACTAGCTCAGGATTTAACAGCACAATTCATTTCAAGTAAAGGTTGTGGGGGGCCACAGGGGACCTGTGCAGCAGAAAGTCTCAAGCTGATTGTAAACTGAGAGAATAGGATAAATGGATGCCAGCCAGCTGTGAGAGCTGGTGACAAAGACAAGAGGCTGTGGAGCTGACCCTTGACACTGGCAGCTGCAGTTGCCAGGCACAAAACCTCCCCTCTTGCTGCAAGAGAAAGGCCAGGAACAACGGATGATGCCAGGAGGGGTTTAGGGAGAAGCCAAGCCAAGCTGCATTTCCATCAGAATGTATTTACTCACAGATCAGATGAGACAAACCAAGGAGCTCAGCATGGCAGCGGGCACTGGAACTGGGGGGTTTGCACCCCTTCATGCAGCACAGGAGGCGTTTGAGACCATGGCTGCTTGTGGGGGCAAGTACAGCATCACAAACTAGCTTGCTGTGTAGTTCTTGGAACCAAGGGGATCATTCTTTGTTCTCAGGACAACTGAAGGTGCCATCTCAGCCTCCCTGCTTTTCCTCTTGATTTCCAGTCAGTGTCAGTGAAGTGAAGCTCCAGCCACCTTATCTAGTATGTTTTGATAAAGAATTACCGCACCATTTCTTTGAATAATTCTGGGAAGTGTCTTAATTTAGGATAATATATGCTTTTTTATATTAAAAGAACATCCCATGTGACACCGTGTTCACACAGCAGTGCAGTGAAGTGTTTGCCCAAATTCTGAAAAAAAGCAGGCCCTGAGGGTGACAGTTTTGAGCAGGAATTGTACACACGTTTTAGACTTGAAATTATTCTCTACAGTGCAAAACACAGACAGACAAATCCTCCAACCCCCCACCACTTCTTTTTCCTATGAAATGCAAAATCCAGTGTTCAATATGTTCAAATTCAGCTGTTCAATATGTTAATAAACATACAGAGAATATGGGGTTAAATAAACCTTTCTGCAACTTGGTGCTTGGGAGTCTTGAGCATCCTAACTCTCTGTTAGCTTTAATGTGATTTGGGATTGAAATTCAAATGAATTTCAATTTCAAATAGATAATTCAGTGATAAATTAAAACCAGCTATGCCTGTAACACCGGTTATTTCTAAATGAGATTGAGGTGTTTGGGTATATACAAGCAGTGTGTTGACTATGAGATAAGCTATAGAGATTAACAGTTCCTTATGCTTTGAGTGTGTTGGAGGGAATTTTTGATTTGAAATGGAGATCCTGTTTTTATATATGTATATATACCATATGGACTATGAGAAATCTGCAGGGAGAGTAGCAAAATAATAATGACTTCCTTGATGTCTGTTATATATAGAAATGTAACTGCAGAAAGCAAATCCACAACATGTTACACATCATCTGTGAAGGTGATCCAGTGGGTCTGTAGAACTTTCAAAAAGTACTAAATACAACATAAAGCAAATATAAATGATAAATCCAATACTAATGTATTTACACATTCCTTTATATTTTGCAGTAGTTCATAGAAAGGCAAGTAACAGCTGATAAATGATAGCTTTTTAAATTCTCTTCTTAAAATAAATATTTATTAGTTAATATAGATAATATCGATTAGTTAATATAGATAATATAATTAGTTAATAATAAAGTTAATATGAAGTCATGGGATGACACATTGAGCAATGCACACTGAATTAATTTATTAACCCTGAAGAAAAAGCCATTGCAGAAAGACGTTAACACTACCCACACTGGAGGGCAGTGTTGGCTGCCAGAATTACTGTCAATTCCTGTTAACCCAGAAGGGTTTGTGCAGCCTGGATTTTGGAAAGGCTGGGTGTCCCATTAGGGGCTTCTCTGTTTTGGAAAGTTAAATCTATAGGCATCTGCCTCACATGCTCAGTTATCCTATGTGAAAATTATTTTTTCCCTTTCAGGAGGAACTTCGGTGTGAGTATTGTCTTTATTCATGGCAGTATCTGAAAGATTTTTGTGAAACGTGGCACAAGCCACTATCTTGTAGCTTCAATCATGGACTTCAACCTGTTTAACACAACTGATAGACGGAATAAATAGCTTCCAGGTGCCAATTATTGCATTGGAGGAGCATTTTGATACGTGTGAGGAACCAGACTGATTGTAGTAACACAATACCAGGTAGAAAGGAAAAACCTTATTTGGTCCAGCTGAAACAAATTGTCCTGCTAAACATCAAATGTCTGCAAAACAGCTGTGAAAAAAAGTATTTATGAAAGATTAATATTAATGAGAGCACGTTATCAGCTCACTGTTCCTGCTTCTCCTGTTTCCTTCTGAAACCAAATTGCAACTTGTAGAATGATCACACTTAACTGCCTTAATGTCTTGTATCGTGTGCCCAAGGCAAAGAACCTTCAGCTTAGTAACGAAGTTTCAACAATTCCAACCTTCCATATAAACTAGAAGGGTACAAACCAATATATAATATAAATAATTTCTTAAGGTGAATATCTTGGTATATAAGCTCATGCTTAAAGGAGAATGTCAGCATTTAGAAGAGGAAATAAAAAATCAAGAACATAAATGTCTTTATCAGAGAAAAATGTGCAGCTAAGAAGCAAAATCGTTTATTTAGCAAACATTATTGTTACAAAAGTAGTAATTCCCATACTAAAAAAATAAACCAGAAACCAAAATGGGAGTAAACATCTTGTTCTGTGGCTTTATCCGCTGATGACTGATGGTTGATTTCCCCCTCCCTAGACATATCACACATGATTTCTGCTTCTCAGCCTGCAAGTCAGAGGCAGGTGAAAAGCTCTGCCGGACATGTACTTGGACATTTGTCAGAAGCTCTCTTGCCTACCTCTACCTACAAACAGAAAGTGGCATTTCCAGGAAACAGGACAGCATAGCTTTTGCAGTATTTTTATTACTTGTGTAAAGAGGTTGAGAAGGATATTCTCAGTAGCAATAACAAATTTTCCTTCAAACATTTTGCATCGCTGTGAGTGGCTATGATACAGGAATACACACATTTACATATCAACCTGGCAGCCAGTACTACTTACACCTTCCCATAGGTGTAATAGATGTTGATGGTTCATTTTCACCCTTGGTAGCATTTTGTGGATGTGTCAGTGCCAATATCAATTTCCCTCAGCACCAGGATTCTCTGTAAATAGAATCAAGCAGAATCTGTCATAAATCGGGGTTTTGGGGGTTTTTTTTAGAAACTATTTGTGAGATCATGACTTTTCTACCCTTTTCCCAGTCAGACTATTTCACAACCTATCAAATGAGCAGTGGAAAAAAACAGTGAAGCTTTTCTAGGTAGCACTTCACATTCTGTTAATACATAGGATTTTTGATAGCAGTTATCACAATAAGACACTTTTTAAATAGCTTTTTTAAAAAAAAAAAAAAAGAGCTCAAGAGATTACCTTTCATTTTTCCATTCTCCTGTTGCTTTTGGTGGGCATTGTAGTGTAAGGCCTTAAAGATCTGTGTCCATCAGAAATGGACAGAGTACACTGTCAGGTTATTCACTGGTTTAGATGGAGATCCTCTCTTCCCCAAATTCAGAAGAGGTGTTCTCTGTCCTCCATGCATAAAACTGCATTTCAGGTGGCTGCTCATGCTTATTTGGAAATCCTTTTCATCACCTTCACACAGACCTTGGTTCTAGCCTTGGACTGGATCTCTGATTTCTCTCCTCTCTGATCTTATTTTTTCAAATGCTTTTGCCATTGGAAAGCCCAGTTTCAATTGTGAATGATGACTTTCCTTACCAAAAGAAACTTGTGCTCGACAGGACCCCACATGTGCATCTCCTTACCAACTTCACCCTTAGCTCTGCACAAGCTCCGCTCCCTTCCCTGAGGCAGAAGGGACAGGTTCTCTTGGTCTCGGTGTAACCTCAACTCTGCTGACATCTTGCTTATCTCTTTCCCAAGACCACTGGCTCAGGTATGACATACCCCTGATCCTGGGGACTGATCAGGAAATATAAGCTTCCCTCACTAAATCAGTCCCAAAATATGTCTGAAATCCTTTAAAACGGGTTAATTATCTATCCAAGTGCCTTAACCTTGTTTAAGGCACTTAACCTTGTATCAAGTCCTTGTTTCAGTCTTGGCTTTAAGTTCATCTGAGTAGATACTCATCCATCAGAAACAGGACTCACCATTCCTAGTCTGCCACCATCTCTTGTGTTTTTCCATGTGGATCCAAATGCCCTTCTCTCAACAGTGGACATTCTGGGCTTAGCTGCCTGTATATCCTGCTGCTTTGTGCCGATGTTCCTTTGAAAATAACAAAATATAGTAATGAATGTTAGAAGACTCTTTAGGGAAATTCTTTTCCATTTCTATACATTAAAACACTCACTTCAGATCCTAAGAGCAGGGAAATTTCATTCCAATGGAGTTAATTCAAATGGAGAACTAAGCTGAAAATGTTTTTAATCTGTTTTACTCTGTTGTAAAGACACACACTGTTGTATCTTAGTGCTCCATTTGGATAATTAGATACAGCTTCTTGAAGGAAATCAGCTGCAGCCATTAATGGCAATCTGGGTGTCTGCTAATTTCCAGAATAGGTGTAAAAGAGTAAGAATAAACTGAAGTTTCCAGTAAAGAGAGAACTGTGTTTTTAGGTGAATTCAAGCTTTCTGGCTTGTACAAATAGAAGTTGTTTCCATATTAAAAAAAGCTCTCAATTCCTGTTCCTGTTGTATGAAACAACCTGTTTTGCTTTAATTACTGTGTAATTGGTTCCTAAAGATAATACCTTCTTTATGGTCACTGCCTGTGCTACAAGTCAGAAAGAAGCCTTTACACTAAACTGGTCCTGCAAAAATCTTTTTGATCCTTTTCAAGTCTAGCTGTAAACAATGAAAGAATCAAATAGTCTCAGACTTCAAATAGTCCAGGACAACCTTGCTTTCCTTCGTTGTCCGGAGACAAAGCTTTCATTTTGTAGCCAAATAAGCATCAAAGGATCACAAACTTGGAAACAGCAAGTTATGGAGGATTATGTGGAATGATTGCAATGAATCCTTTTATTATTATTATTATGAGTGTCACTCCTTTGGCAGCTCCCAGTTCAGCATTTGTAATAGACTGAGACACTGGTAAGTGAAACATTATGGGATTCATTAAATGTAATTTTATAGGCTGTAACTAAAACCATTGACACTCAATAGAAATTTTCAATACAATGCCTTTTGTTATACATTATATTGAAAATCATATGTATATCCCATAGAGTTTGGTTATGGTTATGTTTCTGTTAACAATCATTAAGGGCAAAATAAAATTTCTTTTACCACATAGTTCAACAAATTAACTGCACAGAGAGACTGAATTCTAACCCAAGAACAGTTTCCACGTAAGCAAGGAATAATTGCTAAATACTGCTGAGCCAGCCAACAGAGAATAAGTGTGTGCCAAAAAAGCAACAAATGAAACCCTGCCCTGTACACTGCTGTATGAACCATTGGGAACATCACAACTCTGGGTGTTCCTACTGGGGTGCCAGAAATCTTTCTTCTTGCCTGGTGGTCAGGGGAAGATGTAGAGCACTGCTTTGTCAGTTTGTATAACTGAAAGAAAACACAATTTTTCTCCTTTAGATAAGCTGGAGAACACGCGTTTTGCAGAGGCAAAAAGAGGAGAAGAAATCAGCATGGGAGTAGACAGAATTTTGATTTATGTAACTCCCTTTTGAAGAACCAGAACCCCTTAGCTTCAGTCAGGGCCTTGAAGAAATTTCTTATGCAAACCAACCTGAGCTCAAAGCCAATAGAAAATATTCCTTTTAAAAAGCCCTCTAGTTTTTTTAGTAAGATCATGACATTTGCAGGGACAGGTGAGCTGATGTGAGAAGAAAACAGCTTGGTATCACTGCTTTGGGCTTGTCTCTCCCACTGCAATGTGGCCTAGAACCTGGAAAAAGCATCCTGGCATCTGCAGGGAGAACATTTCATTCCTGTCTAGAAATTTGTGATATTTTAGCAAAGCACAATGCAGAACTGAGGAACCTCTATACTGTAGCCTTAGACCATTAGTGAGGATGATTTGGATTAAAACCTTCCTCTCCCTGTTAAGTCAAGCAGAATTTAATCAGAAGGGCAGCCAAGCCTTTGCCCTACCATACTGCTCCTTATCTGTAAGAGCTGCCATTTGTTGGACCTGGACTTAAATGGTTTGGCTGCTAAAGAGGTGGCAGGTGACAATTTCTGTAGTTGCTAAGCTCTTAAAACAAATAATGATCACAGCATCAAGTCCATTGAAATGCTCAAGACTGCATCTCAAAAAAGAAAGAGAAAAGATTAGTGCTACACAGCAGACCATTTACAGAAATACCATAAATAAATGAAACAAAGTCAGCCTTCCTGGAAGAGACAGTGCATCCCCTCCTGACCATGAGCTGCTGCTGATAATCCACCTGCACTGTACCCTGATGAGCCAAGCTCTGTTTCACACACTTGGGCACAGATGAATCAAGAGATTCCCCAAAGCTGAGGAAGTGGATACCTGGCAATACAAGAAACTGTCCACACTCGCTCCTAGTGCCAGGTGAGACAACAGTGCCTCTTAATCCATGGGGCTGGGGGTGGTACTTACTGAGGGCAGAACTTGATGTCTTTGCATACATTAAATTATTTGAAGAGACACCTCAGTGTACAGTTACAGAAGACTCTGGAGTATTAAAACTGAAAATAACAATATTAGTAATAATAATAATAATAATCAATAGCTTTGGTTTCACTTCTGCAATTTGGGTTTTTCCATGGTGGCTTTACCATCTTCCCCTGGAGTCACTGGCTGCGACAGCTCAACTGTAGGAGCAGCTGAGTCTGCGGTCAGCAGTTACCTCGCTCAGGGTAAGCTCCCACTCCCAGCAGCTCTCACCTCACACCCCTCTGCAGACAAGGCTCTCCTCAGCTCAGCCTCTCCCAGCAGCTCCAGCCTTACCTGCAATTTCCCTGGAGACATGACTTCTTACTCTTAGCTTGCAGAGGCAGTACTAAGAATTGGGATTTGAAGCTGTTCCTGTTGATCTACAGGGATGGAAGGGAGAGAAGACATCCGTGCCTGCCCTTTCCCTCCCTTTCAGACAGAGAACTACCTTGCATAGACAGGCTTTCTGACAAAGAATATCACCAAACTCCTGCTCCCTGCCCAGCAGCTGAGAAGGAGCCATTCAGGGAGCACTCGGGTACCAGGGCCAGACTGCAGTTGTGCAGCTTTGTCCAAAGGCTGCAGGCTCAGGCATTCAATGAAAAAAGGCGGCAAGAAAGTAAATTCTGTGACTTGTACATGTTGAGCAGTGATGGAAATTCAGAGAGGCTCTTTACCAGTCCAGACAGGAGAACTCCTGGAGCAGGGCCTCTGCAACAAGAATTTCACGTGTAAATTATTAGTTAATGGGATGAGAAAAACAAACTGACAATGGAGTGTTGTAGCCAGCACAATACCACAGCAGCCCAACTTATCTCTATGATTCACAGATTCTTTACATTTCTTCCAAAGGACAGCTGATTCTTGAAAGAATTAATGTAAGAAAAGGCATCTGCCCATCAGATGGTGAATGAACGTGGTATTAAATCATCTCAGCCAAAGAGACACAATCTAAAAAAAAAAATTAAAATCAGCACATCAATGATGAGATAAAAATTATCAATTCCAAGAAGTCCTAATTTGATGAACAAATCAGGGAGGTGATTTGTTCACCTCGATGATGAAAAATAATTACCTGGTGATTTTTTCATGAGAGCAGATTACTGCAGCTCTGTTGCTCTGACTACCTGTCAGCTGCACAATATTCTTTCACATTTGATCGCTACACTGAAACTCTACATCTTAAAATTTTCTGTGAAAACAGGGAATCCCTTACTAAATTCCTATTTAGGAAAGTTTTCAATCACAACAGTAACAGCACATTTTGCTGCCTACCCTCATCCAAGACACAAGAGCTACTGCCCAGCCTCCATCCACCTAACCCAGTTTCCCAAGCGTCAACTTCTACAGTTACTGTAGAAATAAAATCAGAGGTTTAATTTCATTTCACTTTTTTTTTTAAGTTTTATTATAGAATTTTCTGCTTCCACAGCTTTAAACCTACATTTGTGTTTTAAAGGATATAAGCTCTTGTATCCCATTTCCCCATGCTTACTGCTGAATTTATTAGAATTAATTTGCCCTTGGAGCACTTAAAAAAAGTTATTTTTTAAAAGTTGTACATTTATTTCTTTACCCATGTTCTTGCAAACAAGTTTGCCATTTTCCAGTTGCCATCAGTCTTTGCACAGTTATGGCGCATGTTCTGTCCCACTTGCACAGTACCAAGGAATCACTGGAGAGCAACAGGAATGCACCAGGACCGTTTGAACTGTGCTATGTCAGGTACCAAATTGTAGTGTGGGATTTTCTGTTTCCCAGGGCAAATCTTGCCTTTATACAAAATAACAGCAGGGGGAAGTAATGCCTCTGTCTGGAGTGATTCTCCTCCACTGGCTACAGAAATACAATGAACTGCTTGCCTCTTGTTTAATAATCATCACAGAAAACCCACTGGCTGTCAAGAGGCAGGTTTAGTGTGCTAAAATAAATGCTGTGCCCGCGAGCTGCAGATTTCTCTTCCCCTTTCACCTCAGCCAGACTGTTTAGTCTAATCTACTACCCGCACTCAGCTTACTATTCCACTTAGCACTGAATATAATCAAAGTAAAAGGCTCATTTTTCCCAGCTGTGTGGGAGAAAAATCTTTTCTAAGATTTTGTGCGTTGACTGCAGGATTTACACCCCTAATGCCCCCCAAGTTCTGATCTGCCTGCACAGTATTTCATGTCCTGGGTTGGAGCCCAGCTACCTTTTGCCCACAATCTCCCTGGTCCAAAAGATTCCAACGACTCCACAGGCACTACCATTGTCTAAGTAATTACCCCTTTACAGTTGTGTGCTGGTTTGAAAGTAANACATTGTAACCTAGGACAAGTTGTTAAACTGACAGGATTTTATAATTTCTTCAAATGAAAATTTACACAAAGACTTGAATTTACCACAGCTATAGTTTCCAAGTGATAAGGTACAGCAGGCATCTGGGAAAAACCCCACATGGAACAAGTGAGAAACAGATGCATTTTATTACTTGGAAACTGGAAAAAAATCCCAAAACACTGAACTGTTTTTTCCATTTACAAGTATTTCTTCATATGCAACTGGCCAGCAGTAAAATCAGGATTTCACAAAACAATCTACAAGTTTTGCAAATGCCTCTGACAGTGTAAAACATGGCCTTAATGCTGCAACATGAACGGCTAGACCCAAAACCCCCTTAACCTCAGCAATACTGAGCAGGAGAGGAGGAAAAGCCGGTGGGAACTCTGGGAACCCCCACACCTTGACAAAATACAGCACAAAGCAGCAGTGAGTGCACACTGCTCTTGTAACACGCACAAGTTTCTGGAATACAAAGGTTATGGAAACACATTCAGAAAGGTTGATGATAGCCCAGGAAAGTGTTGATTTTCTGAGACAGGGATTGCTGAAACTGCAGTTAATGTAAGGAAAGCACAGCCTGCCAAAGGGCTATTTTAGTGTTTGGAGAGCAGCACAGGGCTGAGAAAGTGCAATCGACTTTAACTCAACTGTTTTGCCAAGAACGACATTTGTCTTTGAAAAAGAAGAGCCAAGCTGAAGACAGAATGCAAGCTCATCTATAATCAATAACAAATCTCAAACTAAATTAAACAGGGTTGCAAAATTAGGTTTGGCCAATAAAGACTTGATAATTAAAGAAACAACAACAAAGTATTATTGTTGGAAAAATATTTTTGGCTGTGTTAGCCCAGGGGAGCCACTGCCTGGGGCAGAAAGCCAGGCAGGGCAGCCAACACTTGCTACAGCCCCACATCCTGCCTGGCTTTTGGATGCCCTCCCTGCTGGCGTGTTCAACCCCATTTCCATCCCACCCCCAAAATTAACCCTCCCTGCTTTGCCCCAGCCCTGCACTGACGACAATGCAAGAGTGCACAATGCACAGCACCTGTAACAGCAGCATTTCCAGTGGGTATTAAACCTGCTGTCAGTATCCTCTAGAATTTACACAGTGCATGAGAAAATCACATCCATTATTAGCAAACATCCTGAGGGCAACGCTTGTTGCAGAATAGACCTGAATCACACACACAAATCCTATCCCAATAGTGCACAGAGATGCCAAAGCCATTCTTCCAAGGAACAGCTATGTTGCCTGACAGAAAACAAAAAGTGGGAGAAGCCTCCAACAAGAAGTGCAAGGCCGAGGCAGAGATCCCCTTGCACAACCACTGTTACCACAGGACATGAAATCCTGTGGGATTCCCTGAGGGAAATCCTCCTCACAGCTCTTCAGAAACCAATCCACAAACCAAGCCCTACAACACCTTTGTGGCAAACACAGAGCAGGACCCTTCAGCCACTTCTGTGCCTTGTCTCCTGGTTCTCTAATTTACCTTGTTGGACTGCCTGAAAGCAACCAGTGGGATGTTCTGTCAGGGAGTGCTCAGAGCTAGGCTCTGCTGGCTTCAGCAGCTGGCCCAGAACAGCCTCCCCTGCATCGGATTTGGGAGGATAGGAGGAACATGTCCCAAGTCATGACACTCCTGCCACTCTGAGCATCTACATTTGCACCACTTATGGTCATTAAGGAAAGGGCAAGGGGGGACAAACAGGGCAGCAAAGGGAACAAGGGACTTCTTGTACAGAATTTCATACCTAAACCTCATTCAGAAGGGAAACACTAAGGCCATTCAGAGAAAAGCTACACTAGAATTTCTCTGCAAGAAGCTGAGAACACAAGGACTCTTGGAACACCTCATAACAAACATTCATTTATTGTTTATTTCCCCCATATGAACCAACCATCTCAGAAATTCCATCACACGCAGGGCAGAAAAAGGTTATATACAAGAGGGACATACATCCCCAAAATAAGATGTACAGATTTATCGTAGAAACCAAGAGGAAGGGGAGAGGACAAAACCAAAAACAAAGGCATTGCAGTCAGACTTTGACTTTCAGTAACAGAAGAGATCTCTATCTCCATGTAAGTGGGGTTTTCAGCTATTAAATAAATGGCATCTTAAAAATAGAACATTTGACAATTTCAACACATTTATTATTATTTCATTTAAATAAATATTGCATGGAAATGATGCTGCTTTGCCACCATAGCTGCCTCCTTTCTTTCTGGGATTAAACAATCACTCCTGGTTTTCCTTGGATTAACGGTTTGCTTCTTAATGGCAAATGCTATTTCCTCCATTGCTACGTTTTGATTTCTGTTTTTATTTATTTTTTGTTTGTTTTAAAGGCCTGAATAGGCCCAGGTGAAAATGATAAGCTTCCTTTCTAACCCTCTGCAGGCCTCTGACCTGGCTCAAGGTTGAAATGTGATGGCTTTTCTTAGAAATTCCTATTATTTGAACAGTCTTTCTGTGTCCTGAGACAAAACCTAGCTTCCTGCTGTGGAGCTTGGGAGGGATGCTTCCACAGATTGCTTTCAAACTGAGAGCCCCCAAAGAGCCCCCAAACGCCTGCGACAGAAACTGCCTGCAATGTTCTTTCCTGCAAAGCCCAGGGGAGTTTGTCCTGGGAATGGGAGCAGCCCTCACACAACCACTTCTGCACAGCAGCAAGCACCTCTCCTGGCATCAGGGAGGGACATGGATGCACACAGAAGGAAAGTACCAGGACACCTCTGTCCCTGCTGCCCCTTATGCTTTCCCCTAACACTCTGCTATGGTTCCTGCACGCTCCCACAGTGGTTTCCAGGTTCAGTAAAGCTTTTGTCTTTTCTCCTCTTCAGCTGGTGATCCTAGAAATAGCTTTGTCTGAGGACAAAGTCCAAAGGTGGCATCGATCCGCCAGTCTGGCACCAAGTTCCAAACTGCACATCACCCTCCAGGCTGGCTGCCCATCCCCACACTTCCTGAGAACAAAACAGTTAATGCTGAGCCTTTCTCTGTCCCTGCTTGCTCTGAGCAGTCGCTGCTCCAGGGGGGAGGAGTGCAAACAAAGCTTGATAGGTGAATTGGGCAGGGGGGACATGGATCTTCCTTCCACTTGTTAGGATGGCTCATCCCTGAAATGCTCTGAGGCTTTTAACAAAATGAACATAAAAGACCAATCCCTTCAAGGTGCAGAAAGGCCCAGTCATGATCCTGGTGGTCCTGCGCTGCCAGGGAAGGTGACAGAACAGCTCCCTTGTGCTCAGGACCAGCACACTCCCATCACCTCCCAGAACCAAGAATAGTCCAGGCTTCCCCATGGCAGGGGCCATTTCTACAGAAACTACTTTTGGAAATGCAAAGCTTTTGTTGATATTTATTTGCTGTCCATTTTCATGAGCCTAAAACCCATTAGCAGGTATTTTACAAGGGGGTTACTTCTGCATATCTGCAGACCTGTTCCTCCCTAATCATGAAATTATGTGGAAAAGCGAGATAATTCTTTCTCATAAACACAATTATTTTGGGATACCATCCTTCTCTTCACCGGTCCCATGGGTCTGTCAGAGAGAGGGCGAGGGATGTGAGAGAGGACCAGCGGGCTAAGGCACACTGTTATGTACGAGGACGGCAGGATGCTGCTGTCACACCACAAGGAATCTTTGGGTAGAGAAGGGTGTCATCTCAATGAATTCATAAATGCCATGGGTGCTGCCTTCACTGATGCTGTGACAAGGAAAATAACGCTTGGAAACAGCCCATTATTCCCTTTCTTGTTTCCTTGACAGGTTTCTAAGTCACTGGGTCCATCCTATAGCATGGCTGAGAGAACACATGAATTGTCTCCCACATGAAGAAGACCCTACTTTGGTACAAATCCTGCTCTTAGATATTCACCGAGAACCTCAATGGTTGCAGGCAAATATCCAAATGCAATTTATCTTATGTTCCACGTTGAGCCACTTAATCCCTCCTTAACCAGAAGCAATTCCTTCCCATGGACGCTCTTAGAACAATGTCCAAGCAATCACAGTGAACCAGTGCAGCTTTCCATCCCCACCCACCGAAATGACAAAAATCAGCCCAACAAAGAATCCCCATAGTGACATCTTTCAGCAGAGAGGCAGAGCTGCTCCAAACACCACATCATTTTGCCACCCCAACTGTGTTGGGCTTGCAAGGCTAAAGCTGAGCCACCCCTCAGCAACACAGCTGGAGTGCCCAGGACATGGATGTGCATGAGAGCACAGCAAGGAGGACCAAAGCAGTGATGACTTGAAAAGGAAACTTGCAGCACTAAAGGCAGTGGCTTCCTCAGTTATGTCAGCTGGCTGACAAAAGCAGAAGGGTGAGATTGGAAAGCAGGCAGAGCAGATCCTTTTGCTGTTTTTCCTGTAACATAATGCTGTTTGGTGCTTGATGAGGTTGCTACTTGCTCTCTGAGGAACGAAGAAACCAAAGATTGCATCTGTGCTTGCAAAAACAACTCCTCTGGCATGTTGTCTCGGCACACAACTGCTGCAGACTGTGGGATGTTGCATAACCCCCTCTGGAGGCAGATTTCCTTCTTGTCAGCATCATGTGCAATTATTGTCCTGCTGGTTATTTGTGACAGAAATGTTTATAGACCATCAATGCATTGGGCCATTCAGACAGTTCATTGCACTTCATCATTTTAAAGGAAGGTGCCATCCTCTGTCTCTTCTTTTTCAAGGTAGCAAAATGCTACCCTAGAAAAACACAGTTCAAGGGTTTTCCAGTGTAACCAGATAACTTCCAACTTTAAAATATTCTCCCTTGCAGGTGCTTTGTATTGAACAATAAAAAAAAAAATTGAACTGTTTCTGAGGCTTCAAAAGTGCAAAAAAAACTTCAAGGTATTTAACCACCTGGAGAACCAGTTAAGGCATATTTGCTTCCAGTCTCAGCCACAGTAATCCCTGTCTGATGTAGTGTACTAGGTCTGTCAGGCTACTGGTCAGTGCCAGAGCACTCGTCGCTCTGCTGAGTTCAGCAAAAAACTCTGGGGAAAAAAGGGAGAGAGAGAGAGAATTTGATTGGTTTCATATACCAGGCACACCTGACAGGCAAGGATTAACGGCAGCAGCACACAGTTGGCTGGCCAGTCCTGATAAACAGTGCTAGTGCAGACAGCTCCGCAGGCAATGCAGGCAACAGGAAAACCCATTTACACACACTGAGCCACCTCCTTATGTCCTGACTTTAAAGGACACAGAGAACCCCCAGTAGGGGGGCAAAAGTTTGGGTGTTTGTACCACAGTCCCTGCTTCAAGCTTCCCCCAAATTCTAAAAAGGACAAATTTGAGTGTCTTCCTGAGCAGCACCCAGAAGCACACACAGCTATGTTCCCTTTCCTTCATCCATCCTCAAACCTTGGAGACATCAGGATTTCTCCATTTGTGTAGTTTGCCAGGCTATACAGCTCTGGTTTCGATTGCTTATAGCTCAGCATATCAGGCAGATCTCAATCCCTCCCATCCCACTACCAACTCCAGGCATCCCGCTCCTCCTCCTGCACTGTATATTACACTGATTATCAGTAAGTTCCAATTCTGAAATGTCTCAACTGTCCTGAACAGTGACACCACCACCAAGCCTACCTGAGTATTTACTGGTCTCCTGCACAGATCCATTCCCTATAGAATATTTAGTCATCATCACCCTACATCAAGACCAGCCACACAGAGCACGTTTTGAATTTAGTCTTGGCTGATGCAAGGTTGAGCTCAGGCTGCCCTCCCACACATCTTCCTCCATGACTCACTCCTCTGGCTTATTAGCAGCATCCACTGCTTCCATGTGACAGTCTTTTATCAGCCTTTTGAGGACAGAATCAAAAATGCCACACGTGAACTGCTGCTGCAAGCACAGATTTGTTCAGAGGACAGTCAATAACCAGTTTTTTATTCAAAGGTGACTTAGACAGCCTTTTGATTTTCAGCAACTGCCTCATTAGGGTGAGGATTTTTACAGCCTTCCAACAATCCAGCCAGGCACACTGTGCTTATTTTCTTTTGCAATTTTGCCAACAAGTCATGGCAATGCATCTCTTCACCCCACTGACTCACAAAACTTTGTGTTGTATGGAAAATGACACTGCTGAGGACATGTGGGATGGCAGGTCACAGGCTGGACTGCGCCCACCCTGTGGCTTTTTTGTTTTCACCACTGCTTGTGCCAAAGAACAATACAAGATTTTTAACAGCAGAACTGAAAAAAAAAAAAGAAAAAATGTTGCAGCAATTCTAGGAATTGCTGCTGCAAATACTGGGCACATGCCCAGCAAGGACTCAAATTCAAGTGCTGCTCAGCTTCTCTGTTAAGCAGAGAAGCTAGTTTCACCATTTTCAACACAAAATGACCTGGAAATTTGAGAAAAGCTAAAACACAAGGCTACAGGCCAAAATCGTATTTTTAAACAAAGTAAACCAGCTCAGAAAAGCTCAGTATACCAAAGGCAAAGACAGAAAAAATTCAAACCCCTTACACTTCTTGTGTTACCATGAAGCAAGTTGGCTGGTTTCCTGCACTCGACACCCTCATCCCTTAGCTCTTGGACATCTGAGGATGCCAAGAAAACCTTTTAATGGGAACACTCATCAATGTATCACTGTCAAGTATCTTTGCCAATATGCTCTGACAGAGATATTCAACATATTTCATGCTTTGATCTTTAGGTATGATGCTGGCTGCATGGAGTGTCAAGATTGAAGCAAATACATAACCATGACACGTGAGACAGAAAAGACAAAGGGCAAAAACTTACCTTTATTCTTTCTGGCCAGTGCATCAGCCTTTTCCCAAATTTCATATGCATGGAGGATATAGGAGGTGATGTTGACAAAGGAAGAGGTGACACTGGAGATATGACAGGAGACAGTGACAGTAGAGCCAGTGCTGTTGCCAATGCCGTTGTGGCCAACGCCATTGCTATCGTTTGATCCCAGCTGAGAACTCACAGACCCAGCAGGAGAGGGTATTGGAGAAAGAGGAGAAGGCAAGCCTGTGCTTCTGCAGCAGAAAAAAAAAAAAACCACCATCATGAACATTCAACTTCAGAGCTAAACATCTTTCCACAAGGCTGCCTCATGCCAGGAGCTATCCAGTTTCACCCAGGCCTGCAGCATGGAGTGGGGCACTGAAAAGGGAGATGTGTTCAGCTACAGCACAAGCAATTGTACTTTGAGGGCAAGGCCAAGTTTTTGGAAGTGATATTGACAGACTCTACTCAACATGAGAAAATGTGGGACTAGACATCGAAAAGGCCCACCCATCCATCTTCCAAAATCTACACCTACTTGTGAAAGTCTCCACCAGATTACCCAAGTGTTTTGCCTAATGCCTTCCAAATCAGGCACACTGAAGCTCCCCTCCTGTGGAGGCTGGAGCTTCTGGCAGCTCCTCAGAGCAGCCAGGTCAGCCTACACACACTTATTTATAGACCCAGGGCAGCTAAATGTGGTCAGCCGGCCGCCTTCCAGACACAGCCTGGCTCGTCACACCCCTACCACTTCAACCAACCTAATTTTAGTCACTGGTATGACAGGGCTTCCACCGCTGCTCTCAAGAGGCCTTTTACTTCTCAATGAACTATCCTGTGCAAGGTGGCCAAAAAATGTAACTGGAATCAGCACCACTGTCAAAGTCCAAACAACCTTCTCTTGGCCACAGATTTTGAAAGACGGCCTGGTGTCTGCCACATGAAATGGCCACAGAACATGAAAAAGCTCTAACTCCTTGTCATTGAAACACAGACACATGACAACAAATTTTTAAATCTTACCTTGCAACACCTGGAGAAGGTGCTTGTATTACTCTGAAATTACTCTGCAGCAAGGAATAAAAATCTAGTTAGTTTTGGATTGTTCAGCTGACATTGGTAACTACCCCAGCCATCCAGCTGGCAGCTTAGTGATACCTGTGCCCTACCTTGAAGTGGTCATTCAGGAGTCTGGAATACCTCATTGCAGTGTCTTTTTTGTAACCAAACATTGCCATGTGCAGAATGGACTGGCAGCGCATGCTGTGGACAGAAAGACACCCGACTGTCAAGTGTTTTTGCCCAGCCCTCATCAGCCTTGTGGTATGGAGGCAGGCACACCTCAGCTCTAGTGGAAAGTCAAGAAAGCTCAAAATTTCTCCTTCTGATCATGATAAAAAAAGACTTTGTAAAAAAAATCACAAGGGAAAGCAAGAAACAAAGAAGGGCCTTCTCTGGTCTTACATACAAACAGGTGCCCAGGCTCTCAGGGGGCTGAGTAAGCCCCCATCCAGAAGTGCCTCATCCATGTTCAGCTACAGCTTCAGTTACACAGCTCAAACATGGGCAGCCAAATCACATTCTTTCACCTTAGGTGAAAGCCCTTATGTGCTCTCAAGTTACCAGCAGATCAAATTTTAAAGCCTGTAGCTTCTAAATGTGGTCCCTTGTGATCTCCCAGCTTACTTTAGAGATGTTTCAATTCATTCTGGTTTTTATATTGTTTTTTCTGTTCCTGTATATTGGGGTTTTTTTCCTCGCATAACTCTAACTCCCATTTAACTCATTCCTTCACCCCTGGAAGCAATGTATCTTTCCCTCCATCAAGTTTCAAGGTAGTGCACAAAGGAACAGAAGCACAGTTACTCACCGTAACACAGCAAAGATTTTTCCGTGTGAAGAGACTGAGGAGTCTGCAAATGGTTTCAAAGTCATAATGAATCTAGGGAAACAAAATAAACAGGACCTTGTCAGCCACCAGAGCACTATGAAGCCCCACAGTTTATGAAAAAACAGTGCATGCCATTATCTTAAAAACAGTTGGAAAGTCAGGAAACCTGCCCCAAGTTCTTAGTCCTGGCACAAAGAACTTTGTAAGATCTTGAGCAGAGGACTGGGTGTCAAAATGCCCTCCCCTCCAAACATGCCAGTCACCCTCTGAAAACCACTTACTTGATGAGAACTATGGTGTCACTGAGTATGCTGTAGGCGGATTTTGGTTCCAGCACATCTGATTCCAAGGCAATCCCATATTCAATGAATAAAAGGGCAGCCTCCAGGTACTGAAAGGCCTTTCCAGTCTTGTCAGTCTATTGGGAAGAAAATTCTCATTTTTTAACTAAGACCAAACACACTTCTCTCAAGCATACTTGAATTCTCTTTTCTTCCTAGTTAGGCAGGATTTGAAGAAAGAAAAATATTTCAGCCTGGCCTCTGGGTAAAAATTAAAGGGTTCTCAGCAGAACCCTTAATGTGACCCCAGTCATCAGCTTTGTGTGCTCCATTTGGCTCTCTTTGCTCAATGGTTTCCTTGAGTAATTTACTATCTTCACTTTTTTTAGATACTGTTGTCTGGTCTAGGAGGCTTGCCTTCTGCAAGGCACAGGGTGATTTCCCACTACAGTATTCCCTCCCTTCACTTTCACAGGTAAACAGAAAGTAGCAAATGGACATTATCTGAGATAATTATATGCCATAATTAGCAAAGCAATATGTCCCCTTGTGCACTCTGTTAAACTGCACAGAGCAGAGAAAATCAGATATAACAAGGCCACTTCCGAATCTCAGTCACCAGCAACTCAGTAACTGCCAGGATCCTGACTTTTCTGACTTTTTAAACTGTCTTAGTTAACTGTTCCATCTGTTTTCCAAGGATGCTTTCATAGCTCTGCAAAGCTAATCCCTGGCAATGCCAGCTCTGAATCCCATTCTCTAAATGTGTTTGCATCAAAGAGAAACATCTGAATATCTGGCAAATAAAGACAGCCTCCCAACATGACTGAATACACTCCATGTATGGCGTATGGAAGTCATGGTAGCCAGTAAACCTCATTCCCACACACTCAGGTACCAAGGCTGAGTACAAGGGCTGGTCAACATTCCCAGCACAAGGTCAAGACCTACCATTGCATCAGCTTTGTGCTTCAGCTTCTGGGCCTGTTCAATGTAGTATTCCTTTGAATGCTGCCTGAATTGGGGACAGAGAGGAAAAACAGATGAAAAAGGGCAGGATAATTATCAATTTTCTTATCTAGAGGATGCTACGGGTTGATTGATTTCTTAAAAAATATATGTTGGAATAATATTGAAACTTACACTTAGAAATAAAAAAACACCAGAGGTTTGGCTTCTATGGAAGCAAGTTAATTTTCTCATTCCCATGGAAAGATAGTAGTTACAACACCTATCATTCCTCAAGTACAGACCCATAAATACATTTTAATTGAAACAAAGTAAATTTGGCAGCAACCACACACTTATCTGAGACCAAAACTTTCATTCAAGTTACCTGCTTACAGGAGAGATGGTCCCTAATTTCCAGAGTAGTTTCCCTCAAACCAAAACTGTTGTAAAACCTTGCTGTCTTGTAAACCTTTATTTTGTAGTGGATAGGCATGAGAAGGCAGTACAGGGCAGACCTCACATCTTTCCCCCTCTCTTTCCTCCCAATAAAGTGTTCATGAAAAAGCAGGGTGGCCTCATGGCCAGCCTTGCCTCATGTCTTCAGAAAGTAAAGATGAGGGGTGTCAAACAAAAACTTACTCTTCAAACTTGAGCAGAGGTCTCCTTGGCTTAGAGGTACCATTTGGCAAAGAAGGCACGGGGAAAGGCTTTATGACATCACCTGCAGATCCCTGAAAAAGGACAGAGATAAAGCTGGTTCAAGAGATATGCCTAAACCAATTCCAAAGCCTGGCTTTCCTTCATTTCAAGTGAAAATGTTTATCTGTCCCAAGCATAGTCTACTCTCCAGGCTATCTTCCCCAGCAACCCCTGCTTGCTTCTCGCCTGACTGCTTGTCATGCCAAACACCATTCAAACTTCTCCCGGGCTCAGGGAAATTCAGCAGCAGGTTTCCTTGCACAAGGAAAGAGAGCAGTGAGGCTGCAAGCAGCACAGTTTTCATGTCCTCTAGCCAAGGCAGAATGGTAAGATCTATTCACCCTTATTTCCACCTTAACCACACAATTGCTGATTCCCCCTCACTAACTACAGGAATCATACAATTGCTGATTCCCCCTTACTAACTACAGGGAAAAGGAAAAAGCAAGCAGTTAGAGCCAGCTACTACAATATCCACAGTCTGGCTTAACACACACAGAGCAACATCCCAGATCACACTCCCCGAGTCTCCAGTAAACAGCCACGTAATCAAATTTTGTAACCCAGAAACGCAAAGAACCAGCTTCAAGGATCATGAACCATTTTGTAAACCTGGGCTGTAGTCAATGCCGCATGTTGCTTGTTTTCTTATTTTTAAGAAATCTCCTCCTTCTTTTTATAAGCACACTTACTTTGACACCAATACACCAGTATTGTACTTGCAGTTGCCTACAATCTGAAATGGTGATGAGCATAGCATGATTCTCATGCCTTTGGTGTTTAGAGTATGTTTCTGAAGAGAATCACATAGCTCCCATGTTGAAGGAAACATCCCACCAGTTACCCTGGATACCTACTTTGATGCCCTTTGACAGTTCCATATGATTTCCCTCCACTTTCCTGTGCTTGGCAAACAAAGGATCCTTGTGGCTGCTCTTGTTCCTGGCAGAGTTATCTATGGCAGGCAGCTCATCAGTCTCATTTTTGGGTCTCTTTTGGGTCATCTTGGCTGACTTTGGTACAGGTTGTGCAGCAGACACGGCTGGCAGTGGCAGGAGCACATCTTTCTTCTGGGTTTCAGATGAAGCTTTTGATGCTCTGGAGACGGGAAGCAAATTCATGAATATGGTGTACATAGAATGTAGGGATTTTTTTACAAATTTAGTTACATCATGTGCCAATTGTGTTTAATCTCCTCTGGAAGCGTGAGATGACTTGTTAATACAAAGAATTCAACAAAAGCAATACGAAACTTCAAGGGCTTCGCTGTGGTTTAGACAGAAAACCTTCACCTACCATCAACATATAAGCAAGCTGCTTTTCAAGCAGGAATATGTCTCAGAACTTGTCCTTTGAGCAAACACTTGTAACCAGAACACCAGGACATTGCAAAAAAGGCATGCCCCCAATACAGCCTCTTTTTAATAAGTGAGGGAGGTGATTACAGTGACTAAAATCCCTGGGAAGTATCACCCAACAAGGCATATGAACTGCAGCACGGCCTACCTCTCCCCATTTCAGAGGATGGTATTTTCTGTGGTCAGAGATACTCACCCTGACACTTGATCCTACATGTGCTTTGACAAAATTAAACTGAGTTCCACTTTTAAGACTTGCCAGATCAACTAGACCACACTCACATAGTTGAGAGAGACTTAAAATGTTATGCTTTTAAATGGCAGAGATTATCACATTTAATAACATTAGATTTCTGATCATCTGGAGTTAGGATGAGCAGGGAACTCTGACTCTAAGATATTTCTAAACTTTGTTTCACCACTGCTCATGTACATATTTTTATTCAGTTTCTCAAAGTTTCCAAGAGAACACTGAGCAGGGAATCCCAGCTTGTGGACTGAAACATCAGAAGAGGAAACGAAGTTTAACCTAGTGAGGAGACTGAGGTGTGAAGGTGTACATCCTGCCTTATTCTGTTGTGCATGGGACAATCCTCTCCCCTCTTTCACCACGCACTTTTCCCATGGCTTGGTCCCTACTCACATCCCACACATGCTCCCAAGCTTCTCCACCGTGGCACAGCTGATGCTCCACAGAGCACGGAATCATCACCTGACCTGCCCAAGTGTACCCTCTCCCCAGAAATGCATCCCATCCTTCCCACTCCAAAAGCCAGAACATGACTAAAACAGGTGCTCATTTTCACTGAGAAAAAGGGAGGAATAAGCCCTAGAATTAAAGCTCTTGCATAACTACCACAGTTCAAATATCCCTTCATCCAACTAAATGTTAGTCCCAATTCCTCAGTGCTTCCAGAGTGCGTCAGCGTTTTCTCTTCAGAAAAGCAGTTTACTCCTATTGTCAGGACACAAACCTCAACACTACGTACCAATCCAAGCCAACACCTCAAATTCAAGCCACAGGCAAGCAGGAATTGAATGCAATAGCCCATGGCTGAGGCATGAGTCTCCCCTCTCGGGAACACTGCCCAATTGGAAACACACCCTTGGAAGCATTCACACCAGCAAAGGCCTAGCCAGAATGCTGGCAGTGCTCTGGTATGCAAATTACAGGGGAAGCTCCAGCACAGCTACCAGAAGCACTGCAAATGCTTCGCTGGGAAAAAGGGGGAATTCCTGGTCACAAAGGCCACCTGAAATTTCAGACAGTTAGGATTCAAAAGGCACATTGGTTTTGTGTCCATTGGGTCACTTAGGAAAACAAGACAAAGACAACAGGATGACTTTAGTGGAGAAGGGAAATGCTCCCTGCCCTTACCCACCCACACCTACAGAGCTGCTTTCTGGACTGGTTACTTCCAGGATGTAAAGGCAAATCTGCTGTAGATTACGTTTCAGAAGGAACATTACGTTAGAAGTAAACTTGTGAGTATAAGGACAGGAGATACAGTTCCTTGATCTAAGCTGTTTAGGAAAGACTTGGATTTATGCATCTTTCTGCCATTCCACCACCGTATACTCACTTCAATTTACTGGAGTCTTTGTTAGCTGAAGACTGCAATGATTTTGCTTGCTTTTCTGATTTAATTTTCTTCCTATCAGTCTCCTCCTTCTCTACTCTCTAATAGGAAGAAAAAAAAAGGAAAAATAAAATCACTTAGGCTTTCAAAGTTCACACAAAATACAGACCAAAACAGCTAAGTTTGATTGATTCTGATTAAAAAAGAATAAAAAATACCTTATTGGAACCAACAAATTGCAAATCCACAGCACAGAAGATACAGATTGCAAGCTCATTTACAAGTAAGCTAAAATCACATTTTATGTAATTTTGCTTGGATAGATGAATTGCTTTGTAGTGGAAGGGATGGAACTGCTAAACCTGTTTCTGCTAACAGTAATCAAAAGCAAGGCACTTGCATGTGAGTTAGATCACACAGATACTCTAGATGTACAGGGGGTTTGGTTTTTATCACCAAAATGCTGATATCGGTGAAATTTTAAAGCACTGGTAATCCAGGGATGCCAGAGCTGGATGCCACACCACAGGTGGGGTCTCACCAGAGCAGAGTAGAGGGGCAGAATCCCCTCCCTCAGCCTCCTGACCACACATCTTTGGATGCAGCCCAGGACACATTTGGCTTTCTGGGCTGCAAGCACACACTGCTGGGTCATGTCCAGCCTCTCATCCAGGAGAACCTCCAGGTCTTTCTCCGCCGGCATGCTCTCAGTGAGTTCTTCTCCCAGTCTGTACTCATGCCTGGGACACAGCCAGCTTTGTGTCACTCACTGGGGTGTGCTGTGACACAGAGTCTGCCTCTGGCAGGGTGCTCAGGACAAGGCTCCAGCACTGAGATCACGTCCTTACGCTGTTTTTCAGGTTCCACACTGCCACAAAAGATGTCTGACAGCTGTACCTGACCCAGCTGGCTGCCGTGAGGCCTGAGGCCCCAAGCGTACTGATGCACTGACAGAACTGACAGCCAGGCTCTGAGAGGGGTTTCCCTGCAGTCAGGCACTGAGATTGCAAGGGAAGGCACGTCTAACATCAAATAACTCCTCTCCTGTGTCTCTTAGACAACAGGAAAAAATGTGACAGATTGACTGCCTGTTTCCCTTTCTCCCACTGCTCTCCAAGAGCAAGAATTTCTGGGGTCTCTCAAGTTTCTTCACCATTTCCCTGCTCTTCTCAATTCTCCCTCACAACTACAGGATATTCATAAAATGGCAAAACTAAATGAAACCCAAACCAAGGTTATTCACCCCTGTGTGTTGAGCCACCTGCTCTGTGAGGAGGACCAAAAAGCGAGTCAGGGACTGAAATATCCAGAGGGAATACCCATTCCCCACAAGGCCTGCAGCCAGCTCTTTGTGCAGCTGATCCAGCTGGCTGGAGGTATATTCATAGTCCCCCTTTGGGAGTCAGCTTTTCAAAAAACACTTGTGAGCAACCATCACCTCAGTTAAATAAAGAGCTGCCTTGTAATTCAAGGGAAAGCGACTGCTACAATTGGTGTTACTGTCTGAGAAAAACAGGATTTCAAGAAAACAGAGCAAAGATATATTCTAAAATACCAAGGCGTGTTAGACAGCTTACAGGGCTTTTCATTTGCTCAGGAGGGGATTTGTGACCAAGAAGAAACATCTGCAGACACTTTTGAATTCACATTCTCCTTGATAATAACTTCATAGAAGGATAATGGCTCTACGCTCAAACTATGAAGTGGGAAGTCCACACATTGGCCCTTGTACAAACCCACCTCCCACTCCACCTCTCACCTTCTTCTTTGCAAGGGGCTCCTCATGAATGTCTGTGGCTTTCCTCTTCAAGTCCTGCTTCCTCACACCAGAAAGGTCCTTGGTCTCTGCTTTCCTTGGATGCCCACTTTTCCTGGGGAGCTGAGGGACTTTTTCCAGGTGACAGAGATCTATTTTCACCACGAGGCGCTCATGGGTTGGGGGATCCCTCACTGGTGAGAGCAGTTTCTCCCTGAGAGGCAAGGGCAATTTCCTCCTGTGGCTGCTCGTCCTGATGGGGGTTGTGCCCTGGCCCTGAGGAAGGGGACTGAGAGCATCACATGCCTGGGCATCCCCCATGAGCCTGGGTTTGGCGTTGGCCTGGTGGGAACCCTTGTCCTTTTTTTTCTCAGAGGGCTCTTGAAGTCCTGGTTTCAGGTCTTTTCTGTCATTGGATTTTATCTTCACAGTTTTTTTGACTTTTGGCTTCTCCCTGAAAGACAAGTCTGTAACCTCCAAAGGACCAGGCTCACTCTCCACCTTCAGGCCTCTCTTGGGCCCCTCATGCACCAGGGGTTTGCTGGGCCTTTTGATCCCCACAGTCTGCCTGGGTGAGGGCTCCTCGGCGTGTGCAGGAGGCTTCTGGCAGCTGCGTTTGGTCAGAAGAGGAGCCTCCTGAGGAGCCCTGGCCACTTGGCTCTTGTGAGGAGGCTCCCTCAGCTCAGTGTGCTGCTGGGAGGAACTGCTGCTGATGCCCCGCTCCTGCTTCCTACCCTCCTCATGTCCATCCCCACAGGCAACGTCACTGAGGCTCTCTGTTGGCACTGCTGGTGGGTTCACCTTGGTCAGCCAGTTGTCAAGCTGCCACTTATTAGAAGTTGGTGGCTCGGGCTGCAGACAAAAGGAGAAAGGGAGGATTCAAAAACTAATGCCTTTATGGGTTCTTTCCATCCTAGCACAGCTTACCAGAGGCCAGGGTCTGTTGCCTAGAGGTCTCAAAGTGTTTGCTTTAGTATGTGAAGAACTGACTATAAACAAACAGGCCATGTGCACTAACTTGCTCCAGAGCATCATGGATGAACAGCTGGCTGAATAAAAAAAGGATTAAAAAGGTCAATGGCAAGTAGCTAGGACTTCATTAGTATTTTCAGGACAAACCAGGCAGAATTTGGTAAAAGAGAAGAAGTATAACATCTTCCTTCAAATACACCATATTGCAGCGGACAAAGTCTGTAACTGAATTGCTGGAGGGTAAAGAGTATTAGAGTGGGATGGAAAGATAGGCTACCTTAAAGCTTGTTTTTGGCTTCTCCCCGTTCATGCATTTCTAAGGTAAAAAGGAAGAGAGCTAGAGTTGAGGCAAGGGAGTAAAAAATTACAAGGGACTCTGTAAGAGTACCTCAAAATTGCCAGTGGATTGTTTTGCATCAGCTGTGGTCTGCAGACACAGCCGTGTACTTCCCAGTGGACTGAGAACATTTTGAAAGCTGGAAGAACTGTTTGAAAGCATGAGACGTGAGCACTTATGCAGCAGATTTTAAAAAAAATGTATGGTCTCACAATTATGAAAGTTTAAGGTTCCAAGTTGTTCTGTTTGTCTGTTTTCCCCAGTAAAAGCTTTAGAAATGCCAGTACAGCAGTATCCAAGCCAAATTCAACAGCAGCAGGACTAAGCATATTCCAGTCCTTCCTGCAGGTCTGATCCCTTCAGCTGCAACCTGGGAGAACCTGAATATGTCACTCAGGCACAGCAGCTGCAGGGAGGCAGCAGCTCCTCTTAAATTATCAGGAAACTAGCCTCACCCTGACACTGCCCATAAAGGCATCCAGAAATTCTGCACAGGCAGAGGTGGGGCCCACATAGCCCAGCTGTGCATTCCTTCTGCGCCTTCTCTTGTCTCCACAGTGAAGGCACTGATTCCTCCAGGAGAGCTAGACAGCTATGCCAAAGGACATGGGGGAACACTTCCAGGTTGGGTATCTGAAAGTCTAATTATGTTGTTACTAAGGTAACTAAGGTTGACAAACTCTAGAAGGGAAGCAAAGGGCAAGAAAAGTTGAGTCATGCAAGCAAAGATGTCAAGCGGACACTTGAACAATGACAGTGTTTCAGGTCTCCTGCACTGAGACAGCAGAGTGTGAGGCAAGGGACTGTGTAAGCAGCCTCTGCCTTTTATTTGCATTCACCTCAGGTGCTGGTGCTCTTGGAGGGTCGTTCACTTCACTGTCACTCGAGTGGCTCTCTGTCTCTGAGTCTGAGGAACTGTCTGAGTCACTGGTGCTCCCTGACTCCGAGCTGCTGGAATGTGCTGATGCCACACTCTTGTGCTGGGACTGTAAGGAACTGCAAGGCCACCATGAGATAAAATTAGAAAGCAGTATGGCTGAAGGTTACTTACTTATTATACTGACAGGGCAGTATTCAAAAATAAAACTGAAACCCCATGTTTTGGCACTGAGATGAGAGGGGAGAGGGCTAGAGAAGTACGCTGGCATACTTAAAAAACAAAGCACCAGAATACAAAATTGCTGGAAATAATAAAACCTTCAACTGCTACCCAGTCAAATATGTAGGCAAGATTCCAATGCTACAATGTGGAGCAGCATTTTGCCAACCAAATTTTAAAAAGCATCGAAACTGCCCAATGCTTTTCTGAAAAACCCAACTCTCAAAATGAAGAACTTTCAATAAAAGTGAACAAGGCAGGAACATATATTTCAGGATGGTTTCTGTTTTATCTGTTTTCCCCCTAAAGTTTTCACTTCATCGGTGTTACTTGGTCATGCTGCTGTAAGCACTTCATTAATAGCCACATCAGGCAGAAGCATTTCTTGCAACACCCTGCTCTAACAAAAAGTGTTTTTCTCCACACTGACAATGGAGTGGATGGAATCCCGGAAGAGCTGTCCCTTTTATATACAGTGTTTTTCTTTTGAAATGGGCTTACAAAATTAAAACGTAGATATTTTAATGTATTTTTTTCTACTTTGGTTTTCCACATCACTATCAACACATTTGTAAAAGTTGGAGGCAAGCTCCTTGCTGATTCCAGACTGGTATCATGAGAACACTCCATTTTTAAGAGTTTGCAGAAACACAGATCATGCCAAGTATTGGTGTGCTCCTCTGCAAGTCTGACTTTGTAGACCACTCTCATGCTTGAAGAATATACCTATCAAGCCAAAACAAATCTGTCAGTGCTCTCCTATAGGAAAAATTTTGAGCTTTTCCATCTTTCTTCCTCAAAGGCTCTCACGTGGCTGTTCAGTCTACCTTGAATATTGCTTCTGACTAACAATACATGGCAGGAACTGCTTACAACCAGCTTCCTTATCAAGAGGAGCTGAAACAACCTCAATGAGTATTCCTAACCCTTTCCTGTTCTTTACCCACTTGGCTGTTTTGGGCTTCCTTCTGAGCTAAAACTGGACTCAGATTTCACCCATCACCAATACAGCTGAAAATCCCATTAACTGCAGTGGGATCTACAGACACACTGGTGGAGGGGAGGATGAGAAGAGAAAAGAGCAGTTGAAGAAATACAGTTCTGGTTCATAGGCAAAATCCATCATGCCTGGATTACTCATTTCTAATTGAAGCTTTCCTGAAAACCCCACACAACTAAAGATGACTTTCAAGAGCAGCCAGAAACCAAAGTCTGTAGCTACAAGAGTGTTGCCCTGATTTCTTCAGCCTTCTAATGTGTTTCACAGTTCTAATGTTTTCATAGTTCTCCACTTCTTTTTCACACATAGGTGTTATAAACAGAAACAATGTTTATGTTAGAGGAGGTTAAGTTCCTTCTCTTGGAGTACGGGACAACTGATGGACAGTTGTCTTGACCAATGGGATGGGAGAGGGGTCAACCTTCTGCTCCAATCCCTGGTCTGTGTAGAAATACTATAAATATGGAGTCAGATGTTTTAATAAATAGTTTATGCTTTTTCACCAGACAGCATCTGTGTGTGTGTTATTGTGTGTCCAACAATGACACAAGAGAAATCAGGAACCTTTACCCTCCTACCCCACATATAAAAAGCAGTTTTGTTTTTCTTCTTATGTGATCTAGCTTATAGTTTGGGAACAAACCTGTACCTTGGAGGAGCAAGTGAAGAAGGTGACTTTTCAACAACCTGTTTTGTTCACAAAAACAAAGAGGAGAGGGGGAGGAAAGGTTAGCTCAGAACTCAGAATAATGCAACAAGTGGTGATGTTTAAAGGGAAGTCTGTGTGCCTAGTGTATAAAACAGCTAAAACCGACTTGGTCGTCACCACTCTCTTCACTATCACTGAGCTGCAGGTCGTCCTGGAGCATTCTGAAAGACAACCAGAAGATAAATATCAGCCAAGGCAGACATATTTTGAAGCAGCAGGCACTGAAAAAGATTTGGTTTGTACTTGCCAAAACAAACCAACCTCCCCAGTCCTTTCTGAACATTTGGCATGCTCAGTCTACTAAACTCTGTCATTACCTGAAATGAACAGTTAAAATGTTTTGCCTTTTTTTTTTTTTTCTGGTACAGTAAGAGACTCTCATATTATCAGCCTGCACTGGCTCCCCAAGGGACAGAAAGCATCAGGAGCTGTGCATGTTCACACACTCTGCTCTCAGGGGCTGCAAATATTTCTTCTGTCCCAGGGGTTCTTGTTTTGCTGCTCAAGTCTCCTATCACATATGTGTAAGTTAATCAAGATCAAGCCTATCTTCCATCTCTTCTCTCCTCGAACTCCATGCCCCTGCACATCTCAGCAGTATTGTCGAGCAGTTTAGGTACTCAGAGAAGTTCACAAGTCGGGAGGCACAAGCTCTGTTTCACTATTGCTACAGAAGAGAGCAGGCTGCCCACAAACATTTCCAAAAGCATCATTTAGTCCTGCGCCTGCAGGTGGTAATTAATGTTTGCAATTTCACTATATTACCAAGGTTCTTAAAAGGCTGGAAGGGAAGGAGAGGGACCCAAAGCTCTCTCAGATTGTTATCCCCCTCTCTGGCAATCATGCAAGGATCCCAAAGGAGTTAAAAAGTAGGCAGGTAAAACTCAGCTATTCAAAAAGTTATTCAAATCTTGAAACTAGCTGGCAAATGACTTCTCAACCCAGAGGATTATTCAAGTGTCCTTCCAAAAATGGGATCAAAAGCTTGGGAGCTGAGAAAGGGATTTTAATCAATCAGGTCAAAACTCATTTCAGCCTCATTTCAAACCAAAGGCTTTCTATGAGAAATTTTTCTCATGGCCAAAAAAGAAAAGTAGGACTCTGACACCTCATGATCAACATGCTTTATAGCAAAAAAACAATTATAAATGATCCCCAGTGAACCACATCACCCTGGAAAAAGAGGGAGAAAGTTGGAAAAAAATCAGTGCTTTCTTTGTTCAGGCATTTTGAACTGCCATTCCCCTGTGATCTGCCCTCCACTGCCTCATTTCCTCACACACCTTCTCGCTGGAAATCACCTCTTGCCTCTTCATTTAGAGTAAACACTGAAGGGAAGCACTATGAGACACCACCTTGGAAAAGGAGAGCCCCAAATTTCCTACAGAAGGCAAACAGCCTGCTGCAATCCTGCATGAGCCAGCTCTGCTTGTGGGCCAGAGCCCAAGCTCACTGCTGGACAGATGAGGCACAGAAATGAAAAAAGAACAGTCACAGTACAGGCACTCTCCACACTTCTGGGAAATTTGGCTAAGATCTACTGGTATATCAATGAATCCTTTTTATTTTCTTTTACAGCTCCTAAAGGGAAGGAGTCCTTCAAAGGTGGTAGTGAAGAAACTTTCAGGGATGCTAAAACAGGATGCTGAAAAGTTTTAAGTTTGGTTTTGGGGTGGTTTTTTGTTTGTTTGTTTTGTGGTTTTTTTTGTTTTGTTCTGTTTTGTTCTGCTTTAAGAATTGTGGACTAAAGACTTATTTCCTTTCGAGGTAAGAGGATAATCACAGAATCATAGAATGGTTTGGGTTGGAAGAGACCTTAGAGATCATTTAGTTTCAAACCCCTGCTGTGGACCAGGACATGCAAAGACACTACCTAGATCTCTTTAAATCTGTTTTAATTGTTTGTAATAATATGACTACCTTTTCCACCTGAGCTGCTGCTAAATAAAATACATCAGCATAAAAGAACACTGCAACTTATACTCTATTTGGGATCAAGGAAGAACAGTAAAACTTAAAGTCATACTTCTGCAAAGGTAGACAAAGCCAGTTTCCCCAAAACTAGATTTTGACAAATAGTTAAATAGCCTAGTTAAAGCAAATAAATCTGCCTTAATAATTTTAATGCTCCAGTTAGCTCAGGAATTAATAGATGCCAAGGTTTCATTTGCAGCTTATATACACACCATTAATCTCCCTAAAGCTATTTAAAAGAGTTTTTTTAGTGAGAGAAGCAGCACTAAAATTATTATCACTTGCCAAACAACCTAACTGAAAGCACATTCCCTCTCTGCTAGCCAGGTTAAAGATGCATCACCAAGAATGAGCTGGCATCTCCCCTTTTAAAAGAAGGGCTGCTTCCATTCCAGCACTGCCAGGTGCAAACTTCACGGCTGCATTCAAGAATGAAATCCATCTGGGAAATCCCTGCACGCTCTGAAAAGCTGAATGCTTAATTTGGGCACACAGATGCCCTGGGATTTCATCTTCTAATTAACCAGCACAATCACTGTTTGTTTTCAGCCAGTTACACTTTGCAACACAAGCTACTCCAGGCAGCTGAATTTTCAGACAGTCATGTGCACTTTGAACAGCACAGAAAGCCAGGCCTGCTGTGCTGCGGAAAATAAGCACAAAAAAGAAGGAATGCAGCACTTCAAGGGAAAGATGTAGAGGAAGTCCTCAGGCAAACTTCACTTGGACATAAACCCAGGCCACCCTGTTCCTCCTGCTTCCACTGCTTTTGCCGACCATGGGCTCACACATCCCTTGCAGATGAGCACTGGGTCTGAAGTGCCTGGCAAGGGTGCTGAGCCGAGAGGGGATCATGGCTAAGGACAGAGCTCCACATCATGCCAAATTTACAATTTGGGCCCTGTGGGCTAGGGAAGGAGTCTTTTCCAATCCTTATCTGCAGGAAAAGTCTCTTCTCTCTCTGCTGCATGGAAAATTGACTAAAGGGCTAAAGGGATTTTTACAAGCAGCTGAGAACTGACATAATGATGGTCATAGGGTAGCTGGGGAGGATGGCACAGCCTGAAGCAGTTGGAATTACTAGTTTTAGTAGTGCAATGAAAATTTCCAGACATCACTGAAGAGGAGCAAACTGGGGTGAATGAAAGTGAAGCAAAATAAAGAAGAGATTAAGGGAGCAGCTGACTGCTCAACAAGACACTATCCCACGCTCCCAGTGAGTGAGGGCTCCTCTGCATGATGCTGGAACAGTAGGAAAAGGGATGTTTAACAGACCCTACAGAGCTTGAGTGAAACATTCTACAATCTCAACCAAGATGGAGATATGCTTTTGCTCTTACTTGTGACTAGCCCAATTTTGTTTGATTTTTAATTAAATGATTTGTGATAAGTAAAAGGAAAACAAGTGGAGTAAGCTTTGTAGTCTGTAGTCTGCAGCCATCCATGGAAGAACATATCATGAGATCTTTATGTATCATATGAACTGACAGACATTAAAATTTAATGGTTCAGCAAGTGCCTTGCACATGGACCCCTGAGCCTTCCAGACATGGAAAGATTTCTGTTACTCAGGGCTCAGAACCTAGCAATGCTGCATGTGGCCAAGTTAATCCTGAAAGATTAATGTCAGCCCACACAAAATTGCTTTCAAGCAACTTCTGTAATTAACCTAATTAACAGATAACCACTTTCACCTATAAGGACAGCACCAAGTTATTTTATCTACCAAATTTTTTAAAAATTTTTTAATTTTTTTTTTTAATTTCAGCCCTGTTTTTTACAGTTCTTGTAGCTGTAGCTTTACTAGCCCTCCCAGGCTTCAAAACAATATCCAGGATCAATCAGATTCAGTTTGGATCCTTTGTAATTTATGTCAGTTGGATGCATTATTGTAGGTTGAAGAGCACAAAATTGTGATGTTAAATAGCCACAGATTAAAAGAACAAAATAACTTTATTCTGGTGCATTAATTGTTGGATTTTTTCTGCAGTTTTGTTTTGGTTTTAAGAGAGTCATCGCAATCATGACAAAGTTTAGTGGACTTGGCATTGTCTGGTTAAGAATTGGACAGCATGATCTTAAAGATCTTTTCCAACCTGATTCTAATGATTCCATCATGAAACAATAAGGTTTCTGTTGGTGAAAATTCCCTGCATTGGAAGTTCTCAAAGAAAAATCAGAGTGATAAAACCTTAATCTTCAGAAATATAGAGTAACCCAAGATTTAGCTCTTTTCAGGTTCTTTTAATTAACTGCACAGTAGAGATGTGAACAGGGTCTGGTTACTTACGATGTTCTTGGCTGAGAACCTGGCAACATTTCTGAAGGTGCTCCATACTGCTCTGGAAATCAAAAATGAAGGGGTTGGGTTTATTTGCCTCCTTTGTAGCCTATTTTACCCTATGGTCTCTGAGCACCAGATTAGACTCATCATTTTCTTCTAGGACAAAGCCGTCATTCAGATTATTCATCATTCCATCATTGCTATTGAAATACTGTTTGTCCTCTGATGAACAGCTGCCTTAATGTCTAGGTAATAAATGTACACAATCTCGTAAGCCATTTCTAAATTCATCACTGTTCAACAAAGCAGAGGAAACCACACCACTTAATCAATGTAAACATTTGACATGTTGTGTATAACACACAACACACAAAACTGTCAATACTCATATTGTGTGTTTCGTTTGGGTATCTACTTACTCTGATCCTTTGCTACAGATCCTTCAGGTTGAAATTCCTAGAAGAAAAAAGGACAAAGTGCAAATTGAGAATAAAATAAATGAGCTTTCTCATAAGAGCCGTGTACTCATGATTTGTTTTTCATGTGTTACTTTACTGTAATAAACAGTTCAATTAGCTTGTCAAAGTGTCCAGTAGTCTAAGCTGGCCTGATGTAGTTTAGCATAATTTAGAAATGACAATGTGCTACTGTCACCAAAAACATTAGGGTTGTTAGCACATTAGGGGTATGTGCCTTCTTGAAGAAACATTTAAAAAATTTTATAAGAGCTACCAAACACTTCTGTTTAACACAGTCAGCAAATATTTCTGTTCACAAAAAAAATAAATAAAATGTATTTTGCGCTTCAGCAGAGATACTTAAAATGTCTCAGAAAAGTAGTTGTATTTGAAGACCACAATTACAACAAAAATCTAAGCTGCAGAAGCACATTTTATTCATCCCCGGTGTGCTTTAATTTATCTGAATACTTCTGAAGGTAATACCTCCTAACAGCCCACATTTATAGAAGGGGGACAAAACCAGAGGGAAATACATGCAAGAGCCAAAAAGCTCTCTTCTAGTTTAACTAAAGTCCTGGCAGAAAGAGGGTGTCTTACCTTTGCTGGGAACAGAAATTTGGAAGGCTCTGCTTTAGTAGGCGTATTAAGAGCTGTCAGGGGAGGTGGCCAAGAGCGGGTCATTTCCTGGAAAGAGATTAAGAGGAACAGCTATCAGGATTTTTGCTGATAGGCACAGAGGTTCATTTGGATCTACATCTTCATGCATTTGGGCATGTTTCCCCATGGCTGCTACAAAAATAGTGATATCCATTATTAACAGGCAAGAACATAGGATATGCCTGGTGAAACACAAAAGGATGCCAAACTTCCAGGAGAAGTCCTCGTGCTGCAACCCTGACCAGCACAGGGCAGCCAGTGGGCACCTGTGCACAGCTCCCTTCCAGCTAAAACACTGCCCCAACAGCAGCTTCTGGAAAGCAATCGAGTCATCAGGATTTTTCAACCTCAAGCAACAGCAAGAGAAGTGAATTGCAGAAACCAAACTGTTCCACCAGGACTTTAGCATCTCAGAATAGCATTTGACATCAAGGAACCGTCTCCTCAAGCTCAGCACCACTGGCTTGGGAATCTCCGGGCATTTTCACACTGTGCACAGGGAAGGGCTAACACGGACTCAGTCACAGCCACTTGGAGCCTGTGCACTGCTCACAGAATCAGTTCAACGTTACAGCATCAGATGAGGCTTTGCTCTGCATGAGTGGACTGGAATTACAGTGAGGGAGCAGCAGCCATGCGCAGGCAGGTGGGAAGGACACAGGTGTGTTCCTGCTCAGGGCCACGCTGCTGGGGCTGGCAACATGGACACGAGGCAGCATGTCCAGAGCCTCTGGAGAAAGAGCACATGGGAATGGCAACCCCCTAACTCGATGTAGGAGTAGCTCTGGCTGTCTTGGATGACTTGCCAGTCTTGAACTGCACCAGACTGTATTACATTTATGTGCTGATCTTACAACTCCAGCTGTATTCGAGGCTGACTCTTATCTTTACTTCTCCTCAGCACACCCCAAAACTAGTGACAGCCACATCTGCTGAGTAAGCAGAAGCAGAGAGGTATTTTTTTCCCCAACCATTACCTTAAGGCATGCAAAATCTAAGCAAACACAGATATCTATTATTTAAGAGTACCTACCCTCAAAATTTCTTCAATGGACTGCACATCAATGGGGTTGGTTTGCTGTAACAAGAAAGAGGGAGGCAGCATGAGTTTGTTTGGGTTTTTTACCAACTGACATGAGAAAGGCATGCACTCAGTGAACATTTGCTTACCAACAGCTCAATAAATTTCATGGAAGTCCATTAGTAATAAAATGCTAGTAAAGATTAAAATCCCCATCAGAAGGGTAGTTAATAACGCACTTCTAAAATGCCTCTTGTTTTCAAGTCCTTGGCAGAGGTGACTGGAGATGCCGCCAGGACGCTCTGCCTGGAATGGGGTAAAACGACTCAAACAATGCCACCAGTGGCAAATGGTATTTGCAAAGTTACTAGTGGTAAATGGAGAAGGAGGCATCACAGCACTTTTGGTGCTGAATAAAGCTGAAACCAGTCTGACTCATCAATCCCAAAGTTAAACATCCTGATAAGTGAGATGAAGATGTGGTAGACCTGGTAAAGTACCTGATAGAGGAACAAACACTCTACTGATACTACCAGTAACTTATCTAAAGCTGCTGAGCTGACACAGCTGGCCTGAAGAGATCTGGCAGTCAATCACCTGATACTATAAAAGCCCAGTTCCAAATTTTAATGGCAAGGTCTTCTAACATATCCCTTCTTGGAGCGTATGTGTGCTTCCACACATTGATGTGGCCCAGCCATGGGGAATACCACTTCCTTTCCACAGCCTCTCATCTACTAATAAAGCATGTGTTTTGAAACTATCTGTCATTTACATGTCCTTTCCTAAATAATATCATTAAAGGAGGCTGAAATAGAAAACAACCAAAGAGCTGAGTAGTTGTAACAAGCAAAATGCATGCCAGGTCAGTTTCTTGTCTATAAATGAGAAATTCTGTGGAAATGTCCAGTCATCAGCGCAATTGCTGAAAGGGAAAGGCCAGGAAGATTTAATTCACATTCAAAGAAGCTGACAGTGAGCTACAGTGCCCAACCAGAAGGATCTTCCCCAGAAAAAAAGTAAAGAGCAATGCAAGCAAACATTTCAATAAAGTCCAAAATTGTCATCTTTGGCCCTTTCACAGGAAGTCCACTCATCTGTTTCCCACATGCTGCACTATTTACATTGGAAGGAGAAAAGGGGATAGGAATGCCTTTTCCTTGCAACCAATTTGTCTGAGTCTACATAAAGCTCTCATTAAAGCAGTGCTCATTTGACAAAGCCTTGAATTTCTTCAGAAAATCACATACGGGGAGCTGCTTCCGACCTTACTCACCCAAACAAATGAAAGCTGAGGCACGGCCAGATTAGCCACACGAATGAAAGCAGGGCCTGCAGATGTGTCCCACAGCAGAGAGGAGGAGGGGACAGGGAGGGCAAACAGCAAGGAACTACCACATGGCAAGAGACTGGAATTCTTCTTAACTAACCATGCCAAAAAAGGTACACTTTTTCTTCTTTTTCTTCTCAGCAAGCTTAACCTGGTAGCTCAGCCTAATTTACTTTTTAATTCAGTAAGTGGTGAACAGCAGACACATTCACTCGCATCTTCCTGTAAAAAAATGCCTCACAAACTCCTGAGATATTCCAATGATAGCACTACAGAAAAAACTTCCCCTGAAACTGGTAAGAAATTAAGATCCTGCCTGGACAAAGTATTTCAAAACTCTCTCTCATAATGGATTGATTGCAACAAATCAAAATCAGTTTAGCTCACCCATTTCAGAAATTTAAGTTTTATGAGGTGATAAGTGATGACAAAAGTGGAATGCAACTAACCTGAGAATATCTGTAACAGCTAGTCTGGACCTCTCTTATCCTTGCCAAACAACCCACATCCCCCTTCCTGGAGCTCCTTCTGATGAGCCTGAAAAGACTTTGACATTGATACAGGTTTACATACACAGAGTATTTATAGTTCAGTTGTCAGGAGGATTTATCGTAATCCCCAAGGGTTCAGTGACTGGTTCTTCACAGGTCCAGGGGCTCAGCAGAAACCACTTTCTTCCTCATGGCACAAAATTTAAAGAAAAACTAACACATGACACTGAAAAAGTACCACACAAGTCTGCATTGGCAGAATAAGGATCTCTGGTTTTGTTGGGATTTTTTAGAACACTATTATCAAATACATGAAACGATTGCTCTAGAGATTACAATCACAGATTGTTTGGGACATGCACTGGGTCAAAACCACACCAAAACTGGTCAGCTGTCTGCATGGGGGTTCTGCCCTCAGGTAGGACTGTGACTTTCCCTGTGCCCCAAACCTGTGGGGCACAACCCTTTTCCCTCCATCCCAGCTCCACTGACTGAAGACACTTCATTTTTTACAAAGCTAAAAATCCAGTGCCTGAAGGAGCGGGGCTTTTCTGTATCCTGAGTATGTTTTTCCCCTTTTGTTTGTTTGGGGTTTTTTTTCCTTCAAGTCACATCTTGGCTGTGTTTCAGCTTGTTAAACCACTAAACCACCATTAAACCACAATTACCACCCAGCAGCACGGGATGTCCTTGCCAGCCTCAAGAGAAGAGTTCAGAGGAAAGGAGAAATACAATGCTGCTGCAGGAAGAGTTACAAAGCCATAAAGCCAAAGAAAGCCCTGAAAGGAGCTCAGCTCCACTGAAGACTGTGGGAGATCAAATATTCCACGTTACTGTATATCCCTGCTAGCACTTTTACAGCCTTTCCTGGGAACACTGTAATGTGCTCCCCACAAACAACTCCAGTTAAGCCTGGTGCATATTTACTGTCCAACAGTGACATCTGTACAATCCCCAGCTTGGATTTCCTTATGCCACATCCACAGTCTTTCAGTTTGGGAATGATACAGGCACCTCCAAATATCACTTACAAAATGTTTTGATGGTCAAGGTCAAGCACAATCATGGGACATTCAGAATTTTTGGCTTGCTGGGTTTGGTTTGCCCTTTTAGAATCAGTGTTCCCATCCAAACAGATGCTGTGCTTCAATAACAGCTCGTTCCCGCAGTAACAATACTAGTTTAATTACTAATAATATTAATAAGAATACTGATTTAAAAGTAAAAAAAGGAAAACAGCCACTGAAGGATTCATTACTACTTTGATCATGAACTGAAAAAGACTTCAGGCCAAAATAATTTCAGGCATCTACACAAACATAAGAAGCCCTGGAAGTTACTTGATGAATTAGTCTGTCTTTACTACAACAGGCATGCAGAAATGCACAGGTGCACATACCCACAAAAGAAGAGAGGCAGCTCTTAATTTAGAAAACAATTTAAAATCTGCACAGGCACTCAATTCACACTGCATAACAAGTGTGCGATGAAACTCTCAGAAATACTTCCATGTCCCCTCTTCAAGAGCAATTCCAAAATCCACGCGCTTTCATGACCACATAGCTCTGCTCACACCCCGAGCCTTGCACTGCTCTGTTAGGGAATGAATGAGGAAATCAGGATAATAAACTAAAAACCAAACCCAAACCAAATTAAGGAACCATCAGGCACATAAAACACATGCCCCACTGGTCGTGATAATATGTGGGCCATAGATATTTTTCTCATAATGAAGATGGGGTTAGAGAGCTTCCAGGGTTATTTATTTTTAAAAAGCTATTCCATTAAAAATTACAGCACACATTTTCATCCCACTCTGTCACAAGTGCCAAGTGGAGCTGAAGGACCGT
Organism: Donacobius atricapilla; assembly: GCA_013397315.1. NCBI lineage: Eukaryota > Metazoa > Chordata > Aves > Passeriformes > Mimidae > Donacobius > Donacobius atricapilla. Next base: position 38,939 of record WBMY01000530.1, read on the forward strand.
ATGGCTCTCGTGTGGAAGTAGAGGGCTTAAGCTTTCTCCCTGGTCTTTAAATAGCTTGCCTCGTCAGGAGGCTGTGGCAGAGTACTTTCAAGCAAGATGTCAAAAAAATCACCTCCCAGAGAGAGAGTTGGCCATGCATTATTTCAGAAGCCACCGTGTGACACCGCTGAGATGCGTGGCCTCAAACAAGGCCAGCGGCAGTCAGAGCACAGTGCGCAAAGACGAGGACAGGAGGTCGGGAAGCAGACATTAACTGAACGGATACAGGCTGCCTCTCAGGCAAGCGTTAAGGCATCGCAGACCATTCTGTTCCTTCTCATCTCAGTAATTTCCACTCAACTGCTTATCCCTGCTATTTGCAAGCCTCTGCTGTCACAGCCCACTTGGAGCTGCCCCTTGACGTCCTGTGCACAAACAAGCCCCTTGTTTCTCCATCTCCATCTTAAGTGAAACTGGTGCTGCAGGTACCCAGGCAGTGTAGGAGAGGAACAGCTACAGCACGAGTGCGTTGCCTGGTATCTCCTCCTAATTAAAACTGAAATGTGTGTGTGTACAGCTCAAGTATGCCAGCTATTGCTCTTTGCCTGATCTCAGACTGAGTTATTAGCACCAAGAGAACCCAAGCAAATGCTGCAGCAACAATGAGAATGCTCAAAAAAACGAGAAAAGCTAATTATGAGTTCCATGCCCTTCATTCTGCTGTCAGGTTTTGTTTCCTAATGAGAACTTTGCCCCTGCAACTATCAGCAGAGAAGGTCGCCAGCTCTCATGCTAAAAAAACCCAAACAAACAAAACAATCCCATTTTCAGCTGCTCCCCATTTAACACTATGTTTTAATATACTTGAATATCTATTATACTTGAATATCTAGTTTTAAATTTATTTTTTCATGTCAACTGTAGAGTCAATGCCACTTGACTGCAATGAAGATCACAAAACTGCATACTTCACTGCATGAAGGCTTAGTTTGAAAACAACAGGCAGGACAAAAATCAGACTGAAACCAACCATCCTGTCCTCACTTCACCCATCTGTGCTCAGCCAGCCAGAGGAGACCTTGCATATTAGATGCCCTCTCCTCCTTGCACACAAGTCACGCCAGCGATAGCAAGCCAACTTACTCTCCAAAACAACTTCCCACCTGTATTTTTGTGCAGTTAAAAATCCATCCTCTCTGTGCTATAGACAGATGCGAGATGGACGCACACAGGGCGTATTTCCAAAATGGCCCAGCCAACAAGAGAAAAGGCATATTTTAACCAAGCCTCTACTAATCCTGATAATGGATGCAATAGTGTTCTACCATGTATTGAAAGAGGCTGCCAAAGCTTGAGGCTCAAACCATATTGATGATCGACACAAATATATAAACATGAAAATTCATAAAGGCTTTCACACACTGTCTTGAGGAACACCAGACACCAAGCAGATTCTCTGCCAAGGCTATTTAAATGTTCCATATGACAGAACATAAGTTCCACAATTATTTTCATTTTACAAATCTGTAGTGCCTCTTACTGTACCCAATATTTGCACAACTTGAAAATAATAATTTAAAAATCTTTATGAAGTGGCTATTTTAGATTATGAGAAAAGGACAAAGAAAACCTGCCATGCAATCAATGTATGCTTTGCTACCAGCAAATTTTCCCTAGAAAGCACACAAAGTCCATGTACAATGCTGTATTTTCCCATGTGCACTAACCTAGTCCATGGCCTTGTATTCCCTGAACTATGGATCAGGGATATTTTAATTGCTTGTAGCTAAATGGAGTGGAAGCAATAGAAAACCACTTGGTTTTGAAGCACATTCTGGTGAAACTTAGAAACCACAACAGTTCTGTGGGGCATAAAACCACACTTTCATTTCCAGCCCAAAGGTTCCATCAGCACCCAACTCTTCTAATAAAACACAACTTTCTCAGCTCTGGCATCAACAGCCACTTGGGTGAACCTGGGAAAACATCACTGTTCCAGCTGCTGCAATAAAAAAGACCCCTGCAAACCACTGGAGAAGTGATTACACAGGGGAAACAGGGATGAAAAGCAAACAAAACCATCAAAATTGTGTCAAGTAAGAAAGATGCAGTCAACACAAGATTTTCTTCTGATTTCTTTCATGTTAAGAAATTGTAGGGATTTGGAGGTTTGTTTGTTTCCTTTTTAAAGTTCATGCAAAAAGTATTAGTGTTTTTAAAAGGAAAATGGAGGAGCTTGAGCTACAGCTTACAAGTGTAAGTCCTTGCACTGTTGCCTGTGAGCTTTGGATTAAGTCAATTAATAAATGAGGCTAAAGTGTGTGCAAACACTTCAAAGTAAACTGTATTTTAAGGAGGAGTCCCTTCCTTGACTTCACACTTCCCTCATATGCAAGAGTAGGAATACTTGCATATATTAGGTTTACCTTCATGCTGTTTTTCTGTTAAGCTCAAAAACATTTCAGAAATATACAACAAAAAGGGACTTCCATTACTGTCATGAAACCTTTATAGATATCATTTGTTTAAAATCTTGAATCATACTGAGCTCAGTATGTCCTTAATGACTATAAACTATGGCTACAGATTTTAAAGGCCATTTTATTACAGGGAATATTGTCTGAGGTTTCATTACTACTGTAAAATAACATAGAGGCACTATTTGGCAGCAGACCCCTCTAACAGCAGCTTGAGCTGTTTCAGAAAATTCAGGAAGATACTGTCACAGAACAACAAATCCATGAGAAGGGAAGGCAATTTTCTCAGCAGATTGCCCAAGACTAGGATTTTCATAGGAGAAATTATTGCAAGACACGTAATTTTTTGGCACAGAAGAAGAAAGCTCACTCCATTTCAACAGAAACACGACAACCATCACAACAACAACAAAAAAAATCCCTAAACATAAGGTAGAATAAAAAAGGACAAAAAGAGAAAATTAAGCACAAAGAAAACTGGAATAGCTGAAATTTTATAAAACCCTTATATCAGATTCTCTTTGTGGAAAACAGTAACAAGGTAGCACACAGTGCAGCAGCTGTAAGAAATACATGTTTGGGGATGTACTTGCTTGAGTTTTGTGCCAGCTTCAGGTAGCCAGATGGGTGGGTTAAGCTATGGAGAACGAGCAGAAACAAGCAACACATCCCGGGTCTACCCTCTCACCAACCTAGTTCTTCACCCTAATGGAGTGAGACGGAAATAATTCCAGCAAATCAAAGTAAAGCTAAGTAGATCTGCTTGACATTGCTTTCAGTGTTCAAGTTTCACTTCTGTTGTTCATGAAAAACAAAATCTATTTATGCTTTTTGCTGTGTGCACACTAAAACAATGCTGAGGCACCACAGAAGTATATAGAAGGATGCTGTCTTATCCAGCCAAAGTCTTCAAAATTACACTATAAATGCATTTATTTTCTCATTTGTGTTTATACTGCTTCCTTGAAGTCACAAGACTTCATTGTAGACTACAAATCCAATCTATCAGCCTCAGAGTCCACAGGAGCTTTCTAAATAATTTCTCTGGGTGCTATTTCAGGTCCTCTATGGGCACCAGGGTTTCACCAGCAGCTCGCCTGTAGCCAAGTTCCCTCTGGACAGTTCCACAAAACTCGTTTGAGTCCACTCCTCTCTTTTCCAAGGCAACATCAAAGTTATGCCACTAAAAAAAATGCCACACCACCTTCTCTTCTGCTTCTGCCCACACCTCAACTTAGCAGCCCAGCTCCAAGTTAAGACAGCAGTTCCAGCCTGTCACCACCCTCGTTATAGGTTTGAAAACAAATCAAACCGTTCCCATGAGCTTTCTTCAGCTGACATTGAATGATCCTGGTAATTTAAGCATTTTACATCAAAATACTCAGCAAACAATGGTTGCACTGTCCTGTTCCTGTGTGGGTGCCTGCAGGAAATAAAACATTCTTTAAAGATTTTACACGCTTTTCTAACCCTGAGATGGATTATTTTGCTCAATCTAAAAATAAATACATGGGCCTCCTTGTGTTCAAACAGTGTAAGAAAAACAAATTGCTGTTTTGTCTTTCTTTGCCTGAAGTAGCCAAGGGGGTTGTGTCCTGGGGGAACAGACTGTTGATACGTTTTAATGAAGGATTCGTTACAAAACCTGAGCTGCTGACAAAAATTTGTGCATCTCTTGTTAGCCTCCATCTAATAATAACTGAAATCCAAACAAAGTAAGCATGGAAGTTAAGTTCAGCATCACCTGTACACTGCTATGCAGACCAGGACTCCAGCCAAGGCTGATTGTCTCTCTACTAAATTGCTCTGCATAAAGAATCTCCACACAAGAGCACCTCTGCACTGCAATAACCATCTGTAGCTCTCAAAAATCTAGTTCTGACCCCTTGATTCCACAAAACTTTCTTACCTACTGTCCCCTTAAAGTCTCTCCAGTAAATAATTTTTAATACCGCTTAGTGTGAATCTGTAAGTATTGTGTCCATAAAAGGCTGAGGTTGTGTCCCCTTGTTCCCTGCAAAATTAACACACCATTGTCTTTCAATGTAAGCATTTGAGTGAGAGCAGCAAGCCACTGTTTTGGGTATTTTCTCATTTCCAGTACCACTTCATTGCAATTTATGCTCATAGATATATTTCTACAGTATTTTGAGTAGCCCGACTCTAGCCTACTCCAGAAAAATGCTGATCACTGCAGCTGAAACAACAAAAGATAAGAAAATAACTATGTTTGCTAAGACAATCAAGGAAATTGGGGTTTTTGGTGATGAGAGGCATCCTGTGGTTCTGGGGATCGCCTCAGATAATGAACTGCTATTATCTCTCAGAAATGCTTTCCCTTTCCAAAGAACACTTTCCCCTTGGAAAACAAGCTGAGTTAGATTTACGATGGCAGTGGTGGCACTTGGTGCACCTCCCCTTAATGACTCAGTAAACGAGACTTGGAGATACAGGCTCTCCCAGCTGTTTGAAAGCACCCTTGGCACCTCCCTGCATTACCAACACTGCCAATAAAAGTTTGGGAAATAAAACAAATTGAAGAGGCAGGCTGGAGCCTGGAGCAACATCACCCAGTACAGCTCTCTGCTGCTGCTTGGGACAGACCACACACCCTGGAGGGGAGCTAAAAGGCATCAGTCCTCACAGCCCCCAGGACCAGTACATCAAAGGAGAAGGCAAGTGGGAGGGACGTGAATAAAGGGATGCTTTTTAGTACATCTAAGGATAGTATTCCCAAAGGAAAAAGGAGAAGAAAACACATATGTTGAAAGGATAGGGATTGTATCTCTTTCCCTAAGAAAATGAAGTTCTTACCTCAGAAAGAGCCAACATGCTATTTTTTAACCTTAATGGAAATGGAAGAAATATCTTTAAATATTCCAAACCAAGGTACTTAACCTGCGGGGAAAAAAATAGCAGGATATCCTTTTGCTTGCAAAAGCAGTATTACTATTGTTTTATAACTGAACTAAATTAAAAAAAAAAAAAGTATTTCTAGATTTTATATTTTGTGGTTGGAACAGCAAGGTGCCTTATTATTATCACCACTATCATGTCTACACAGATGAGTTATCCTCCTCAAGACAAATATTGGACAAGTCTCTTGGAAGCTCCCTATCTTGCTAATGGGAAACCAGAGCAAGTCCTGTCTACCAGTTACCTGGTCACTCTTCAATTTTGTATGCTAAACAGTGACCAGGTGACTGAAAGTAGCCTAACTTGAAAGCAGCTTAACCTATACTTTCTGCTGTAAAAGCAGTGTCTGAGGTTGACACAGTCTGCTCCCAGATGTTTGTTATTACTCAGCTGAGCACACACAGACACTTTCATCCTCTCCTCAGCAAACAGCTTTGCGCGCTCAGCAAAGAGCTCACAGAACCCTGAGCTTGTTTGCCAGGTGGGAACAGAGGCCAGCGGTGGACAGAGCCTTCTAGAACCTTCTTTGCTTATGCTGTACCTAGAACCAGTCCACAATATTTAAAATCTGTATATAGAAGACACTTCCCTTTGTCATGACTCAAAATGCAAGGTTCTTAAAAGCCATTTTTATCATTCCCTAAACTCTGCATTCAAGACTCCAGACAGTGTTCCCCAGAAATTCTTTATGGCCAGAGTTACACACAGCAGAGCTGTCACACTCAAATTTTATCTGCAGTCAAGCAAAGTAGGAGGTGCTGAGCTAACATACCTGGCTGGCATTTGAGAAGTGATCCTTGTCAGTCAGGTGTAATAGGAACGCCATGAGCCTCTCAGGCTCAAAAAGCTATCAGAAAACAAAGCAATGCTGAGAGGATGGGAGAGGGTCAGTTCACTGTTTCTTTCCTTGTTTGTATAATCTGGAGGGAAGAAATGGCGCTCTTTTTTTTTTTTTTNTTTTTTTTTTTTTTTTCTTATTTAACATACTGTCTGAACGGCTTGTAATTAAAATCCAAACAAGGACCGATAACTACAGGAAGTATCAAGACACCAACCAACCTCTGCCTAAGGAAAAGCTTTCTCCATCTTTTCCTGATGCATCCTAGGGACAGCAAACTGGAGAAGACTACAGACATTTCTGGATTTTCTGTATCACTGTTTCACTGCCCATAATTTCCTTCATACATAATTTCTCAAATGATGCCAATATTTGTGTGAAAAGTTCCCAGGAACCAATGGCAAAATACTCAAATAATTTAAAATACTTCAGGGACATGAGCAGGCAGGTTCATAATTTGTAGCCATGACGGATAGGGCTCAACACCTTTGTGTACTGTAACTTTTTAATGTTTTCTCAGGCAATGTCTCTACATTGTAATAGTTTCACACGCAATCCTTAGACTCCTGAAAGCTGGACAAGCATTTCCCTACGTGTACACCACGTAAGGCTCCGAGGAAATGTCTAAGGGAAGGGTAGGACATACCCAAGGGGTTACAGCTACCATAGCAAACAGAAAAATAAATACCATACTGCTTCTCCTCTTGTTTTCATTATGGAAAAGTGCGCAATATTATTGCGGTAACATCAACACTGCACTGGCAAAGAGGGGCAGGAATGGAGCTGACCTGCACCAAGGAGGCAAGGGATGTCCTCTGTGCTGGTAAAGCACAGATGGCATTTCTTCAGCACACCCATAGTAGCATTAACAAAGCAAAGCTGCAAAGAGACAAGCAATGTGACAGCCCAAGAGCACCTTCAGTAAAATGCCTGCTTCAAGTGAAAACATTCAGGCCGAATATACAACACCTTTCACCTATACAGAACAGATAGTGTCCAGCCAAGTCTGAACTACAATTTGGTCTGAACAGCAGGCCGACAGACTGATGAAGGAAACCAAAGTATTCCTTGTATGAGGAGGAATAGGTTGGTAGGATCTGAATCTAACATAACTTTGTCTCCTGTTATATGAATTCACCCTGCATCTTCCCAAACCTTTAGCATTCTTCATAAGCCACTGCTATTCAAAACACAACATGTTTAAAAAAACTAATGTTCTTAAACAGAGTTAAAAAAATAAGCATTAGAATAAATAGATACCACAATGTTAATAAGGAATCGTTTCACACGTTGTTCAGTTTACAACAAACTTGTAAAACGCTCAGTCCCTCTGCCAGTGTGCTCGTTCTACAGACACAGAAGCATACTTGTAAACACACACAGCAGATAACCTTAAAAATCGTGGGGAAGTGCTCACTCACTTCTCCCCTTGGGGATGCTTTCAATTCAATATTGTATTAAAACAAATACCTGAATTTAGGCTTGAATTCAAGACAAATTCTCTTAAAATTATCCTAATACAGAAACTGAATTCTTTCATCTCCCCCAAAAAAGGAAAAAAATAAATATTGTTAGGTTGTTACTTTTCTTTCTAACTTCAAGCAGTGAAAAAGATCTGAAAACTTTAAGTAGGTTTTTGGAGTTTTTTTAATGGTCAATTTTTTCTTTTGACTTAGTGAAGCTTAGAAAGCAAGCCAAGATAACATTTCTGACTGTGGCATAACCTAAGTGACATGGTAATCTCTTGAAGAGCAAAAGTTAGTATTTGTCTTCAAAGGAAAGTGCACATTTGAACAAGTCACCCAAACCGGAGTTTCTGTAAGTAATGGGAATTTAGGTCATGTTTCATAACTGGTTAAAAATTAGTTCACAAGCCAAGTACTATTGAGCTCTATTTCCTTAGCAGCCAAAGCAAACATCACCCTTGTTCCTTCCTCCTTTGATTCCAGAAAAGCTCCATCTGAATAGGCAGAAAGGCCAAAGTCGTTGAATTCAGTATCCTGGAAAAGAGGGACTCATAGAAGGCCGTAGTGTCTTTTATTAGATGAGGGTAGCTGTGGGGTGGGGTGGGGAAGGGATGGGACAGTGGACACTTTCCAGCATCCAGCCCTCGTGGGGTCTGAAACAAGCACAAAGTGATATCAGCTGCAGTTTGTCTCCCTGTGATTGGGTGCATGCAAAGGAAGCTGGGCTGATGGCAGAGCCTCTCTGGAAATGCAATCGGACTTTTTGCTTAGAGCACAATGGACTGCCAAGATTACATCTCCCACTATTTGCTACCCCTGATTGCTTGCAAAAAGAGCATCTCAATATCTAATGACATTTATGAACCATTTGACCAATGGAACAAATTGGCAAGAAAATATAACACTGTTAAAGCAGTTTGGAGGAGAAATTGGTGTGTCGAAAAGCAGATCAAAAAGTTAGGAGTATCATCTTTTCCAACAGGGAATTAAAATATTCTGCTGGCTTAAAACAATAAAGCACAATTTCATTGTATAAGTAATACACGCTAATCATTATGGAGATAAAAACTAGCATCTAAAGCTTGGGAGGGAGAACGATGTCAAAGATAATTCAGACAGCAACATTGTTAGACATCAGAGAAAATGAAAAATGAGACCTAAAAATTCAAAGCACAGAAAAACAACACAAGGAAACAAATAAGAGAGGAATAACTCATATGAAAACAGACTACACTGTGTGCCAGGGCAGGAACACCACTACTTGCTGACTTCATTTCAAAACTTACCATATTGCTGTAGTCAAGCTTTGGTGAGCTCTGGCAATCTCATGCCCTTCTCAGGACCATCAGGAAGCCCTTCTCCATGCAGGACTGTGCCAGCTCATAGACAGCAGGGGAACTCTTCTCCCCTTGATGCTGGTGCTCACTGAAAACCAGAGAGCTGACAAATACCTCAGTGAGGCACCTTCCTGCGGCAGCACTCACCTGGGGCAAGAGCACTGCAGTCAGTGCCCAAGAAGCAAAAGCAGTACCACCAGACTTGTCATAACCCACATCACTGTGCTGATCCATATTCCCATGGAGCATCCTTCAGCTGCAAAATGCCATTTCCACTGCGGCTTACTGGTAGGCCAGTAAAAAAAAAAAAATCCCACGAAGCAAGAAATACAACACAAAGCACATGCTAAACATATTCTTACACTCAAACAAAGCAAAGAATCAGATCAAAGTCCAGGAGGTGCTCAAAGTAGCATTAGGAGAGTGTTGATGTGATGACCAGTATAGGAAGATAAATCTTGTGTTTCATTCATGAAAACACATCTCTTGAGCAAGACACCAGGAGTCTATGGCCAAAATAATTCAGAGGCTCGAAACAGGCAGATTCACTCTCCAAAGAAACGTCTCCACCGGCATTTGGGACCACCAAAGCAAAGACCTCCAGGCTGGCACTTACCTATGAAGTACTACTTGGCCAGGGAGGACCACAACCACACACAGGTCTTTTAAGACTTGCCTTGTTTATAAGCTTTTTCATCCCTCAGTAACTAGAGAAGTTAACTCCATTTACATGAAGCAGCCTGCAATTATTACAAGACTCACTGAAAGCACCCCCCTCTCCCTGCCAGCCCATCCTTCAGTGACCTGCTCCCAGTCAGATGTGAAAGGCAGACCCAGACATGGCTTCCACTGGACTGGGTGCCTGCCTGGGTTTCACCTCGTCCTGCTGAAGCCAACTGCTGACCCCACCCTGGCACCGGCTGCGTGCTGCACTTACCTCTGTGAACATGTCTTACTGCCTTCCCACATGGCAGGGCAGATTTCCTGTTTTCATACATTGCCTTGTCAGTCCTAATCAGTGTCAATAGGTTATGGTGTCTTTTGTGCTGGCGGCGTCAGCCCTGACAGGAAAGAACTTTTAATCTCTTCCCTCACACCGAGCCATGAGAAGCTGCAGGCGCTCCCAGGCATAACTCCCTTGGCTCGTCTCCGAAAAATTCTCCCAAGCACTCGGTTGCTTAGCAATATTTGCCTTCCCCCTGTACGGTTCAAATTGGCAACATCTGCCCCTTTGGCACTTTCCACTTGTGCAAGAAATGGTGCGGAGAGTTTCAGAAATCTACAGAGAGGTTGGTGGAGGATGATTTCTGTGAGCCATCAGAGCTTTGGCATTTTATTGTTGGTTTATTTCCAGCCTGGATAGAAAGTGTGTCTTCTTCCAAAGGAGATGCACACAAGGGAAAATCCTCTTTTGCATCCGGTGGGACTCACCTATTAAATCAAATACAAGTAGCTTTTTCTGTTTACATAACTACACCCACATGCTCTGGCTTGGTTTAGCTGAAAAAACCCAAACAAAACACAGCATGGACATATAATTCTTTCCTGTCAACTGGGACTGACTGCAACTTCTCCAAAGATATTGCATGCTCATCAAGTGAGAGAAAACAAGAGAAGACAAAATGTGTTTATGCATTTAAAAATGCAAAAGCTGTGTGCAATCCTGACCTTATAACCACTAGTCAAACCCCCAAACTGCCGGTGGTCCATGCAACCATCCCAAGGGGCGGTGACCAAAGTCATTGCCTCTGGATGTACCTGCACCCCAGGGAATGAGGGGAAAAAGAAATTAAAATAATGTAAGAGCATAAAAAGTATCTACTGCTTTCACTTCTGAGAGCCAAAAGGGAATATGGAGAAAACCCAAGTGAATGGATTTGTTTTTGGTTGCTTGGTATTACCATGAGCAGCAGAGAATCCCACAGTAAACCTTCCTCTGGCTGCAATTCATTTCTGCGCACACCACAGTGCCCAAGGGTTGTGAGAAAGGCCTTGGATGGCACAGCTTTGGATATTTACATGCAAGCTGTTAGGGATGCTTAACAAAAATGAGATAGCTCTGTTTCAGCTCTTATGGTGAGTCTGAGGTTTGCTTTTTTTGCCTTTAAAACTTTTCTTACCCAAAACAATCAGAAAAAGTACCAATTCTCATTCATGTTTGATCTACCTCTTTAGCAGTCACACACCAGCAACAAATTGACACAATGCCTGTTGGAAGCATAGGAACCCTTCTCCAATCACCTAAGGTACTTCTGATTATAAAAAGGGCAGCAGAGGAGACAGAGAAGTAACACCTTGTTACGCGTCTTAGTGCAAAGCAAGGAAAATAGTCAAAAAAAAAGAAGAATACAAGGGTGAGGGGAAAAAACAAACAAAACACAATCTCCCTTCTATTCAGTAAATGAGAAATACATAAAAGATGGGTAGAAAGATGACAAGAGCTTAATGCTAACTACTGTGTATTCATTACATAAGGCCAACAGTCCTACATATGTCTTTAAAGATTTTCATTTTGAAAGGATGAAGGATTAAAACAATATAATTATTTTTATGTTACTGGGTTCACCTGTCTGACAACTCCTGCTAGTAAACAAACTCAGGCGCTATGAAGAGAAGTCTGGTGAAAAATTATCTATCTAGAACAGACTTTTTAGATTTGCCATCGAACATCTTTGTAGGTATTTAATAATTACTATTTACTATAGAACAACCATGTTTTAATTGGTGACCATTGAAAATGTTTACTGAGGAAAACACAGCCCAATGACAGCAATTTGAACACTGAGGTCTTGGTGTACTCCCTGTGCTTCAAGGATAATACAGTGTTACCAAAAAGACTTAACACATCTGGTCTGCTTCATGTTGCTTGTTGCTGTTCAGGGGTTCTAAATTGGCTGCTTCCCTATCCGCTTCCCAGTTCACAGGCAGGAGAGCCCGATGAGGCCTCATTACACGAGGTAAAAGGAGCTATGCCCTAACATACCCAAAATTTGGGGGAAAACAAAGCCAAATCTTCAATGAGCATCAAGGGCCTTACATTCCTCCATACACTATGCCCTTAATAATGCTTGAGGATTTATAAACACTCTCCCTCAAAACAGCCTGACTGCTTCTTCCCCTGCTGTCAAGCTGATTCCCTTTCACACATCACAGTCTGTGTCAATGGAGGTAATACAAGGGTCTTTGTTGGTGCTGCAGCTCTCCTAAAGACATGGGGAGAGAGAATGGCTTTAAAAGCATCTTTGTTTAGGTGCTGGGGAAGAGGTAAAACCTGGCAAATGAAGAGAAAGGATACATCCAGGCTTCCTCATGGGCGCTGTATTTTTAAGCCTTCTCACAACAAATTTGGAAAGATGCCTTAAAGGGACAGTGATGACATTTGAAAGTGAAGGCTTTGATTTGGGGAACAGGGGAAAGAGCTGTTCAGTGTCTCTGTGAATGCAAAGTGAGTCACTGCACTGTTATCCACTGTGGATTCATTCACTCTGCAGTGAAACTGTGCGCCTATTTGGCCTGGAAGGCTGAACTTTTCAGTGTTCCCATGAGCAGAAGCTGTCAATAATGAATTCACAGCTGCAGGTGAAACACGCCTTAAAAATTCAATTAACCAGAACACATGTTGAGGAAATGGCTTTCCTAAGTCATGTCAAGGGAGATCACAGGAAAAACTGTATTTGGCATGTGGCTGTTCAGTAAACTGGGGCCAAGCAGTTCAAGGAAGAAGAGGGAAGAACAGCAGAGTTTCTGCTAGTCTAGACCTATTCACTGTCAGGGTCACTGCAGGGCAGGAGCCTCCCTGCAGTCCCTGTTTCACCAAGAACTAAAGAGAGGGCTGACCTTTCAGCCAACCAACCCCCAATCAGCCTCTGTTGTACAGAACATCCAGCACACGGGCCATATATCCAGGGGTGCCACCTCACTGCTTCTTCCTCTTCTCCCTGCAGGATTCAGCCCTGGAGGGCTCTATTATCAAATAGATGTTCATCACTGAGGCTAAACAGAAGTCACCAAATATGACAATGACAAGACTGAAAAAAGCGGAAATCAAAGTAATGTATTTTTCACTAGATCTTACAGAGCCATTATCCAAAATGCCTGTATTCCTCACTGCCTATGCACAGAAAACAATCAGGAGCCACAGCCTAAAGGTCTCTACTGCAAAGTAGGATCATTCAGCATATTCACAAAAAAGGTTCCTCTATCAGCTTGAGAATGGACTAAGCCTATAATTAAAACCACGGTCCTGGCTTGTGCAAAAACTTTTTTTATTATCTTCAATTCCCTTTTTATTGTGTTTTTACTTTGCCACAGATGAAACAGAAGGAGCATGAGCAATGCTACTCCGGCACTGGCAACTGTAGGATTGGGGAGTATGGGGATGGGAAAAGAGAAGACAATAATGCAGACGTGACAGTAAGATAATGTAGAAGGTGATGCCCTGCACTGCTTTATTTCTGTCCCAGGAGTAAAATCTTGTTAAGCAAATAAGGCAATGCGGACCTCAGTGAACTTCCTGTTTTGAGGTGTGACATGCAGTGCCAAACCTACTTGGTAGCAAATAAAGTCTCTCAGCATGAAAGTATTTTCACAACTTCTCAACAGTATAATTTTGACAGTTTCCTCTCATTTCCCACAAGATACTGCCTACAGCCATTTGCACATGATCCACACCCTTTCCCATGAAAAACAGACTGCATCCATACTCTTCATTACAAAAGTGGCAAAATACAGTTTGAAACAACGTCCACAGCTCTCCTTGCCCAGCTGCCTTAGGACCATGGGATCTTACATCCCATATAGCATAGCAATAACCTCAGGGCTGAAGGATGAGCACAGTAAACCTCCAAAGTGTACCAGAGGACCAAGTGACTTTGAGCTCACAGGAGGCCAAACCACTAGGCAGACAGAGCCAGTGTGCAGGTCCCTCGGGACAGCTGAAACTGGGCTTCAAAGGGCACAGGAAAAAGAGCTGCATTTGCTGAACAACACGCGTACGGTGCTGCTCCTCTGTTGCTCCTCCTCTCCTACTGCTTTACTAGTCAGGGCTTCTGCCTCCATCCCACATGACAAATCAGAGAGGTGGCCTTGGGTCAGCAAAAACAGATGGAGCACAAGGAAACTTGCATTATCAAGTCATACTTTGCTGTGGGTCTACAGTGAGATTTTACAAAATTGCAGAGTAGAATCCAGTGGTGTTCACAGTCCCTTATCCCAAAGCCCAGACGACCACAGAATCGACTGCATTGCTGGCTGTCCCAGTATGCAGTGAGGATTTGGGGCCTCCAACCACCACCACTCAGAGTCCTGACACTCTGCATCAAGACTTGATCTTCTTATCATATCATTTCCCCATTCTCTTCAACAAGCCTTAGAGGAAAACAAAAATTATGGGCACAAAGGCAGGCTTGAACCATAAAACCTGCTGCAGCCTCACTGAGAAAACAACAGAAAAATCAGAGAAGTATCACATTTTCACCATTCAAACAAGTATCTCACCTCAAAATGCACCTTCCAAACAGGGTAACACACACACAGTCATCACTGGTTCTGGCAGTCACTGCTGTTTGATGACCTGTTCTCCCACAGTCAAATTTACCCCGCTCCAACAGAGACCTCCAAAAATTGCACTCACCTCTATGGGCTCAGAAAGGGTTTTGAATTTGGATAGTTCTGCCTTGGCTTTTGCCTTCAAATCTGAGATATCTTCATCGGTCTCTTCCTTGGGCTCAGAAGGGGTTTCCAGCTTGGATAGTTCAGCTTTAACTTTTGCCTTCAAATCCGAGACATCTTCATTGGGTCCTTCATGGTATTCCTCTAGGAGAGGTTTGAGCTCCAGGGATTCAAATGGTGCCTGATCTTGGCCATCCATGGGTCTGACATAGGCAGTTGGTTTCTGCTGCATTGCACTGGCTTTTGATGTCAAACAAGGGGGAAAAGTCTGAGAGGAAGGCTGGGTGGTGCTGGTCAAAGTAATGGCTGGGCTGTCCCGACTTTCCTTCTCCTGTGATCCTGTCACTAAGTCCTGTAATGATTTGGTTTGACTGTAGGTTGACCCATGACTTTTGCTGCTGTTCTGTGACCTGGAATTGATCTGCTGGCTGGAATGTAGAGGCGACAGGGGTGCAACGGGAGAAGACAACAAACATGGCAGGAATGGGGAAAGTGCCAGAGGGGAGGCCTGCAGGCCATGAGCACGACCTTCCCCGCTCCCAGGCTTGTCACTGTGGCTGTGAGGAAAACCTGCCTGAGTGTCCCGGCCACCACGGCCGTGTTCCTGACCATGGCTCCGAGTGCCGGGTAAGCTGCGACTCTTGCTGTGCAAACCTGAAGCTGGTTCTGTTCCTGACTGTGCCTTTTTGTAGTGACTGGAGTGGCTTGGAGGATGAGGGGGTACAACCATGGGTCCCACAGGTGGACGGCGGGTCAGCTGCTGGAATGAAGATGGCAATGTACGGATGGCCTTCTCAGGGAAGTACGGGCGATCAGGCTGTCCGGGGGGAAACAGAGGGGCAACACTCTTTGGAATCCCTATAAGGTTTTGACAAGATTTGTTGCTCATGAACTCCTTGACCTCCTCATAATTGCCCAGCATGTTCTGAATTCGGCTTGACAACTCATCTTCTTTATTAGTCTGCAACAGAAGAACAAAGAGGTAGACATTTCAAAAGCCCCCCACAAGATCCAGCTCAGGAAGAGACATTCTTCAGAATCTTAACTTAATCACTACACGTCACCATGAGTGAAGTTAGGCAAGCTCATCTTGATCCTGCAAATCTCTCCAAAGCTGGCACTGCTTGAGCCACTATCAGCTATTCCAAGCCATGCTTAGTGCACCTGCAGCCTCCAGGAGTGCTAGCATCAGATTCATTTGTTATTCTTCGGGCAGACACACAGCCAAGCTGCTCCTGAGCCCTCTCCCTCAAAGTACAGGAGGCCAACCCAAAGTCCATACTGCTCTTGCACAACCATCAGGGATTCAAGCACATACTCTGAGGAATTGAAATAAAGCAGATGGGAAGATGCTGTGTTTGTATTTATCATGTTCAAGTCTGCTATACCCTATGCAGAGCCACAGCTCTCCTCTTTCACCCCAACCCTCTTTCCTCCTCTCTTCCCCTCCCCACTCCACCCCATACCATTCATTACCTTGTAGGGTTCTGCAAAAAGGGGAGTCTTCTCAGAAAACTGTTTTTTGTCTTCCAGAGCCTCCTGACTCCGTCTCTCTTTCTCTCGAATCCGAAGCAAGTTTCTGTCCTCATTGCACAAGCTTTAGGAAGGAGAGAAAGGAAGGATGGTTAACTTTGTACACCAGTGTTATCAACAAGTATCTACTTCGTACAGACACCCTGGTTGCAGACAATGGCATACATCCAGAATGAAAGTAATTCCAAAATCCATGGGATAGTTACAGCTGACAAATCAGTTACATCAAGAATTTTCTGCACAGCACAGTAATATGGCACACAAGGTACATGCATCTTTCTCAGTGATTTCTACTCCTGACACCACCCTTCAAGAACAGTGGGAAAGAAAAAGCTATCCATCCATTTCATTGTGAAACAAATTGAGGAGCAGTCAGTGGGGGTGACAAGCACACCAGCTGGCAAATCCATTTGCAAAAGTAAGTGTGAAAAACTACCATTCTTGTTCTTCAGATTTCCGCCCCAACTCTTAACCCAGGAGTAAAAGAGAATTCATTATTTTGAAGGTGCTGCCACTTTCAAAGAATGAACTTTGCCTATTTGGCAAAAAACAAGGCAATGCTACTTGGCAATAAACAGGCTTGAAAGCTGCTCACTAGGAAACCCATGTAGTTGCATTTAAAGCAATCACGCAAACATTTAGAAAGGTCTCAGAACCTCAGAAAGCACCAGGTCAAATCCCCCTCTTCCTCCTAAACTATATCTGCATGCACTCAACTCCACCAGCCCCACACCGAAGCACCAATAAACCTGTGTCACATGCACAGCAGAAAGATTTCATGGGAAACCAGATCCTTTAAACTACACCTTGCCTGTGAAATTCTACTGCAAAACAAGCAAGAGAATCTCTTGCTCTAATCTTTATAGACATTGGGAAAGGAAAAGCATGCAGACATCTCTCTCCTGTCCTATTTCTACTCTACTGCACAGCCTATCGTATACATACAATTTCTATATTCTTCTTCATACTCGCAAATTCTCAAGTATCCACTTTGCAAGGCAAGAGCCTTGTCCTCTTCACCAGCGACATCTTCCCAAATGCTATACCAGTAGTCACCTACTGAAAGTTTAATCATCCCTAGAGGAGAGGCAGAGGACTGACTTTGGTGTAGCAGTTAACCAAGCGGTCTGACTGCTTCAGAGGGGGTTTCCTGACTCAGTGGGAGCTCTGGAAAATGATGCTGACAGATGGCAAATTTCTATATATGGAACTGCAGTAAAGATGTACTTGTACCACTAAGGCAAAAAAAACCATATTCAGGGGTTAGACTGTGCACATTTAGCATAGTTTCCAAGTTTACTAGTGCCAAACTGTTCCCAAATATAGCAAAACAGAAGTGTCCAGTAACATCTATGTACCCTACTTCTGCAATTTTAAACATTCATAAAAGAAAAAAGAAGAAAACAGGAGTCACAGACGACTGCTTCAGTAAATACATACAATCCTTCTGTAATAAACTGTACAATAGAACCATTTCCCCTGTGCATCTGATGTCATTTTGGATTTTAGCAATTTCCTATCTATAAGCAGTTAGTTGGGCAGTTGCTCGGTGTGTGCCAGAAAAGCTTTGTGCAGTTAGGTGTGGGAAACACCAACAGCAGAAGACAAAAACTTGGGAAAAATTATAAGGCGAGCTAGTAGAAGCAATCTTGGCTATATCTGCTATCTGAAATAGTTTGCTTGCAAATGACTTTTTTAAGTGAATGTGTTTCACAAAAAGGCAGGCCACATGTTATGATGCTGAAAATTGCTTTTTACTAAAACACTGTGCTTACATCCATGTGGATTACGGATGTCCTTCTATTTCTAGGCTGGCAAGCATCCAAACTCAGAGTAATCAAGTTGTTTTGATCAGAGGTCCTGATCACATTCAAACAAAAGGAAAACCCTAACCACTTGAGTGTCTCACAAAAATAATATTTATGATGAGAAGTAGCTATGTTTCCTGTATGTACGCTGACACTAAATGCAAACCCTCTCATGTGCTGCTTGCTGCAAAGACAGCAGCTGTAATACCTCTAAAGGCCTTTTCTTTCCCTGAACCTTCCTTGACCCCAAGCTCTCTTCCCAGCAATAAATTCTTTCTATAGAGTGTGGACGGGGGGCAGAGGGGAAAGAGCAGGGACACCGCCTATTTGCCATAGTGCCAGCTCCTGAAGGTTTAAGAGGAGACAAAGGTGCCTACTCGGGAACATCCCAGCGGACACGGGTGCTCGCACACTTACAGGAGTACCAGGCAATGCTCAGTGAGGTCAATCTTCAAACCCTCATGGGGTACAGTGGCCCGGGCTGCTGGTCATGCACAGCTGACTGCCCCTGCAGCCAGGCCAGGAGTCATTCCCCTCCCTTTTGCACCTCAGGATCACCATCCACCCTCTGCCTCCCTCTCTGAATTGGATCAATGTAATTTTCATTCCAAGTTTTCCTCCAACTTCATTGAGCAGAAGGAGGTACAGTTTCAAAAGCAGAAGGATAAGGGGAAAAAACACTTAAGTAGGTATTTATTTATTAATGCAGTTGAGAGCAGCAGCCCTCCGTTCTCTAAGTTGCAGACAAGACCTTAAACTACCTGAAGACAAGAGCCAAAACCCCTTCCAATTCTATTTTATCATAGAGGTCTCATGAAAACCTCTTGAAAACCTTTTGAAAACCTGGGCTATGCTGTAACTCACACGGCAGCTACCCTAAGGTCAAGCGTCAGGAAGCCAGGCAGAAAGCCTCTGAGAACCACGGTCAGCTTGGGCCCCGTGTGGCCCCGTGCCAAGAGGAGAGGAGGTCTCCATGTCCTGCCAGGCGCCAGCAAGGAAATCCATGCAGAGATGCCGTCTGCCAGGCTCCAGCAAGGTGTCCCTCGTGCACACACAGCCCCAACCCTGGTACTGCCAAAGCCGCGGGGAGAACCCAAACTCCTGCTCTTCAGGAGCCTCTTCAGACTTGCAGCTTTGATATTCAGATTTTCCTAGAAGACCCTCAAAACCACCCCCAAGCTCTTCCTTTCTGAATTGAGGAAATGCTTTGGGAAACTGGACCTCGAGGCTTGGCACCAACACACCAAGCACATGGCAGCCTGGGAGTTGGGGGATGCATGCACAAATCACCCCCACCTCCCAAAAAAACCTCCCCAATGTGCCTTCATACAGACTGAAACAGTAGAATTCTGCTAGGTTCAAAGCAGCCCAAGGTGAAGGCACTGCACTGGCTCCCATAGTAAGAGATTTGTTTCAGGAAGTTCAGCAAAGCACACACCCTGACCCACATCATCCATCCAGACTTGGGTCTGTAACAGAAGCCATAAAATACCGACATGCTTTGAAGCTGCTCTCAGTGGCATGCCAACCCTTACTACATAGGTTCAAATGCTGAAATGTGACAATCCAGACCATGACATTTTCAAAAAATAGACTGGTGCAGGAAGAAATTCTGCCTCTTCCGTCCCATGTGTTCTCCAAATGAAAATTAAATGAAAATAAAAATCTGCTTTAATTGTAATAAGATCTAGTACTGGCTCCCAAAAGGAATTATCCAGAAGCAAGGAAGGGAGGTGGAGAAAGGCTAAAAAGGAAACACACAGAAAACACTCATTTCCCTCTCATACAGAACCTCTTCCTCTGAAACACTACATTTCATTTTAGTACAACTGCAGGAAAGCACAAATTTATTGAAGCTGTTTTGTCATTAAAATTGCTTCTTTTTTAAATGTAAGAAACTGCTGATCATGATTGAGAGATTTTTTTGCTTAAGGCAAGACACATCATCCCCAAAAACAATTAAACAGAGATCACAAGGAAGCATCACAACAGCCTTGCTGCAGCACCCTGGCTCTGTTCATATTAAAATCTCCACAGAAGAACTGCCACCAATTTACAGAGTCAAGAACACATCTGCAAAGATTAAATATGTAGTTTCATTCATCAGACCATCAGCTTGAAAAGAAATGTGGATAAAGGCACAGCACCGAAAGTTCCTGAGCATCACAGCTGTGCTCATCTCTCACACTGGTATCACCTATGAAGCCTCACAGCGACAGCAACACAAGCAGATGAAGGGACAACAGTACAGTTAATACCAAACAGCATCAAAAACTCCTCATCCCAACCTTTGCTTCCTTTCCTTTATGGGAACATCGACAAGTTGTGACTTGCTGAATCTTTTAAGTCCTGTTTCACATCAAACACTATTTCTCAGAAAACACAGTTTGAACACAACACAAGTGTTAAGAGAAAAACACAGGGCAGTAGTACAACAGATGGTACAGTTAGTCAATAATTTTCTGTCTCATCATTATCATCAACCAGCTTTGGTACATGCTTCCCAAAAATACATATCTTCACACTGAAGTTATATGAATTGGAATTAGCTTTTCAAGATTTTGCTTCCTCTAGCTCCTTCAACTCATCACGTCTATCCAGCCCTGTTTACCGACTGTGTAACAGGGACATGAGACCTACTGAGCAAGAGATCAAGGCCTCACAGCCCACCTGTTTATCTACGATGACTGTAAGAAAACTCCTGTCAAATATTTTTGAACAAAAAAAAAGTTCCAAGAGAATGCAACACTGCTTCAACCTTTCCTTCAAAGTATATGGAAAAATGATCCTGAGTACACTTCTTTTTATGTTTTAAATACAGAGCCCTCTAGGTTACGCAAAAAAAAATTGAAGCAGAGAAGGCTGGAATGTTGTAACAGGCAGAAGGGAACTGCCACTTTGCTTAAGTAGAAGCTAAGCTGGCTTTTGCCAGGAGAAAAACAAACAAAACAAACAAACAAGCAGAAAACCACCACAGTTCATATTTTGTAACATTAATCATCTTCTCACTCAGCCTCTCCGATGGTAATCTTTGGGTTCAAATTCTTACTTTTTTGTTTCCTCCCACTATTGCCAAGTTTAAAATTATATTCATTACTCAGCCATTAAAAGGCTTTTGCTTCCTTTCAGCATCAATAGGCCTTTGATCATCAAGCAGTTCCCAGGAGTAAGCCTCATCTTTTCCTGAGAAATGAGCCCCTGGAGCGCCCAGTGACTTTAGCAGGAACTGGGAACTCTCAGATGTTCTTCAAACATGACAGATCCTCCACGGACTGAACCTAAACCCCAGTGCAAATGGCTGTGCACTTAAAAACACACCCCAAGATTTCTCAGCCTGTGGTCCACAAACCACTGAAGTCTGGAAGAAAAAGCTTATTTGTCAAAAGATGCAAAGAACTGACAGCAACAACCCTCTTCTGTGTCTACTCAAGAAAGGCAAACAAGTGAAAAGTTTATGACCTGGACCTTCCCTCGCACCCTGAAATGTTTAAAATCTAACTATTATTTAGTCATAAACTGCCACGTCCAACAGCAACTTAGGGAATCTGGAAAAATGTGACAATTACAGAACACATATCTATGGTGCCGTAGCTAAAGACCTGAACAAATCAAGGGGCACCATCTGCACTTGTGATGCTGCAGAAATGAAGTCTCTAAAGTAACCTAGGCTTTCAGCCTCTCCCCATGTAGGTGACGTTAATAGAACAGTCAGAAAAGTTGTTAATTATAAGTTAGACGGGGAACACGAAAGCTGTCATTCTCCATCTAAATGCAAATATACTAGAAGGGCTTTTAAGAAGGTGTGATTGTGTGAAGTGTAATTACAAGGAAAGCAGGCAAGAAGCTGATGAATTTAAGGCTTTGTTTGTTCTGGATGTGGCAGGCAAAGCAGGAAATGTGAAATATTTAAATCACCGGGTATGTACAATGAAAAATCCTGACCACTTTGCCTCTGCAAGACGTTCTGTACACGGCAGTCTCAGGCACACATCCCAGGATTTCCCCAAGGCACTTGAGTGGTCTGACAGCCATTCAGCCCTGAAGGCATGCGTGTCTTTGTGGGTAGGTGAGTAAAGATCTGTAACTCCAGTGCTATTTCAGTGACCGGGTATGCAAGAGTCAAAGCTGCTGGCGCCTTGGCTACAGCGGATGGAGGAGCTCTAGAAGCGCAGCCTAGATGGGACCTGACTCCAGGACGAGTTCCCTAGATTTTAAGAGCCCTCTCATAGCTGCACACCAGGCAGCCTTGATTGCGGCGACCCAACCGCGACAAGACGGAGCTTCCATGTAAGCAGCTTTTGCAGGCAAGAGAAGCCCATCCGTGTCTCTTCTCACTTCATCAGCAAGGATCAAAAAGTCAGCTTTGTCAGGATACAGATAAGACAGTTGCCCAAATGGGTTTACTTTGCAGAGGTGACAGTAATAAGTTATTTTAAACTTCACTCTCTGTATGAAAATGGGAGCCTTCAGTTTGACTCTAACTCATCTACACGGCTCTGTTGCACAGCTGAGCAAACATTTTCACACAGCCCCAAGTGCCTCCTCCCACAGAGAGCTCTCAGACCCAGGGCCAATCTGGTCAGGCTCAGCTGGTACACCCAGATCCCCCCTGACAGCGTGCTACATCCTGGCTTTGTCTGAGAATCCGCTTCTACGGAGAAGCGGCATTCCCTGCTGAGCAGATCCTGCTCCAGCAGAGGGGACTTTGACTCACCCACGATTGTCTCAGAAGTGACCTTTTCCCATTTTTATGGATTTAAAAGTCAGCTGCAGTCACGAAGTCTCTCATCCACAAAATGCAACCTGGCATTATTCCCGACTTGCCCTAGGGCAAGCACAGGGACGCTGGCACAGCAGGGTCACCAGCCCTGCGCCCCAGCCGCTGTGGCAGCAACTGTTCCAGCGGCATCTTCCCTGCCTCTGCAGCACCTGCAAGCTGGATTTTTCCCCTTGATGAAAACGGAGGTAAAGGACGCGGCAGCTGCCGTGAATTCAGCATGTAGACTCCAACTCCCACGCGGCCAAGTCAGAGCAGCACAGTGGCAATTTGAACTAAGCCAGTGTTCAGGTAGCAGGCAGGTAGAAAGTAAAATAAAGGTGAGCAGACCCATCAGAGACTCAGTTTGACGTGTTCTGCTCTCCACCAGGATTAACAGCACCTGGAACACCTCTCACTACCTGGGAATGGTCTGCCCTGAGCATTATTCCTTCCCGCAGTGTTTCTTCCTCTTGATTATCTACATGCCACTTACAATAAAAAATACCGTGCATTTCTCCCGATTGTTTAAGTCGGCCTGAGACACAAACAAATTTAACTCATTGTCTTACGAACCCCAACTCAGGAAAATCATGTGACAGAAGTAAAATCAGTGGAAGAGTGCCAAATCTCAAGTTTTGTTTAAGCCTGGCCAGATCCTCTAGCACTCTGAACTTCAGCGCCCGGCTTCAGCTGTTATCTCTAAGGCAAATCTTTCTGGCAGGGCTCTTTAAATCAGCTGCATGAGCACAGGAGCAGGGTACCCATCACATGGTGAACTGCAACCCTTTCAGAGCATGTACATGTGTGCACAACTGCCCAGCATGGCGAGAAGATATTCCCCAGTGGAAACACAAAGGCAGGACAGTGATATTTTATTAACTCACCCACCACTAGCAAAATATCAATGTCTCTAATGCTGACAAGGCATACTTGAATAGTCAGAAGTGGTTATCAGCTGCTGCCCGAGCAATCTGAAGGCTTTCTTCAGTGAAGTGGTGCATGAAATCTCCCAGTGTACTCATCTGCCTCCGAATTCCTCATCTCAGTGGCAGAAATACAGAAATCCAGCACCTGGGATGAACTGTTGTAGGCTTGCCTGGGAAAATGCATAGGGTACAACCTACATTCTACCTTATATAAAACCTATCCTACCTGTTCATATGCTTTTGCCTTGAAGAACCTTTTCTGCTGTTCTTGTTGTTCAGTAAAATCCGTATGTTTAAAGGCAGCAAGAGAACTGTGCATTTGCAGTAGTAATGCACAAAAAGCAGAATGTAAAAATGAAATCAGGTTTCTATTTCTTTAAAGAATGCTCTAAAACAATGTCCTTTACTGGCAAACCATGAGAGATTAGGCTAAAAGGCTGTTGCAAACTAGTACTATTCGAAAGGGAGCCAAATAATTAAGGGATCAAGAAAAAGCATTTTTACCTTTAATATTAATTTCCCACACCTAATTTAATTCATTTTTTCACACAATTGCAACATTTTGATTCACACATATTTCCACCTTACTGGTTATAGGAAATTAAACCATGCTTGCTTAGACCTACTGCTTCTTCCCACCCAATATGCAAACATTTTATTCCTGATGTAGCACAGAAGTGTTCAGACAAGCAAAGCACAATGGTCCCCTCCAACCCAGTTACAGTTTCTCCAGCATCCTCATAAAAATGATAAGCCTTTGAAAGAACTCTTAGATAAAAGGCCTTAAGATAAAAAGCAAATTATAGCAATGTAAAAAAATAAAAATAATGATAATGATCAGCTGTTAAATTTCAGGAAATGAATGTTTTATTTTCTATGTGAAATAATTTTGCAAGTTGAATCAAAGATTCAATCTTTTTTACTACTTTAGTTCTTTGAGAGGATACTGAAATGCTTACTTCATGTACAGGAAGTCAAATGCAGTAAATTTTCTATTTTAGGACTACATTAAAATTATTCCAGTGGACATGCCTTTTGTTCATTGACTTTACAGAATTTCCTAAATGCCACTAAAAATACGCCAACATTATTGTTCTCCACTACAGTAAAAAAAGAATTTCAACAAGACACACACTTAGTAGAAGAAAACCCAAAATGTTTAGTGAGCAGCTGCTTCACGGGTGTGCATTTTAAATCCCTTCTCACACAACACTTCTCCTCACATAGCTACCTACCATCCCTGCACATCTGGCCAAGTGAATGTCACTGGTTTTTCCCCAGGGGCCTGCTATCAGCTGACCTTGTCCATGCTCTGCCAAGCAGCTCCTGTTCCATCAGTCACTTTGCCACGTGGTCCACAGGTGCCACAACATACGTGTATTGCCACATTCTCACTTTGCACGCAACTCACTTTAGCTTGGTTCCCTTCAGTCATCCCCAAACCCCTGTTTTTTAAAGATCTGACTTCATCCAGTTTGTAAATGCTGTCAGACAGCTTGCAAGGGCTGGCACTGAGACCTCTGCAGAGCTCAAGAGCCTTTCACCTCAGATTTCCTGCACAGCCCGAAGAGTCCCCCTTTCTCCCCAGCTGAGGGCCAACGCAGGCTCCTGGAGCTGACAGCTCAATGCAGCTCAAAGCTCGGCGTGTAAAATGTAGCATCAGCTGCAGAATTTGCACCTTTCCCAACTGCGAACTTGAAGCTGCTCGAAGAATTAACTCCACACGAAATGCTATCAGTGCTTTTATTTGCTGTGAAGCACATCAAAAGCAAAACCTGCAAATATGAGCATTTGAAACCGTCTCAGAAAAATGGATATGTGCAACTCTACCTCCTGAATCCTCAATTGCCTGCAATCTACTAAACACAACAGCAACTTTATAACCTTTCTTGTGAAACATTTTCACTGTAAATCCTTCCCAAACTACTGAGTAAATCAAACCTAACATGCTAAGCACAGGATAGTACTGCAACTAAACTGAGATTAAGAAAAATTTAAGAATATGGAAGAGATTAATTCTTTCATACTTTCCTAAGAATTAGCAGCAAACACATCAAGCATGAAAGCTTTCCTATCCTTTTGAGTTTTTCACTTACATAACAACATGTACCAAGTAACAGGTTGGACAAGTCTTATCTGCATAGCAAGGACTACGTAGAAGCATAACGAGATTAGCAATGTTTGCTGAAAAGATCTGTTTATATGCTGAAAAACCTATTTAAAAACCTTTCCCGCATTCTCTGCCAGATTCTAATTATTCCAGAAGTATTTTCTAATTGTTTCCATCTGTACACAGAAGGGCCTGCTAACTTTCCTATGGTTTGTATCTGTTTTTCAATTTTATTATGAGGTGCACATGCTCCGTAGCCGACTACCTCTCTGTGCCGGGGTTTCAAACTGCAATCGAATCATCAGCCTGAACAAAGCACCTCATTGTCATTCGAAAGAACTTGGCAAGTGTTCAATCTAAGCAAGAGCAATAATCCATGACAGGGTGCATTAGGCAGGTATTGATGCATGCCTAATGCATCCTGCAAAGCATATACCCCTCCAAAATACACTCCGAAGCATCTTATCTTTCCTTTTTCCTGCTTTTTAAGAATATTTACATAAGCTGTTACTTTTAGCAACTACAAAAAGCTATGCCTTTAAGGAATAATAAAAAATGGATACAAATGCTTTCCCCCTCCAATTCTGTACACAATTATTCAACATCTTTCTGATTTTCCAATTAAAAACTAAAAAACACAAAACAACAGCAACCACAAGAAAAAACAACCAACAGCCAAAACAAACACAACCTTTTCACCACATCGTCTGCACCTCTGTTTAAAAGGCACCTATTTTCCCTTGGTACTGGAAGCAGGCAAGTTCTCAACTCCATCGTCATTAGCCACACTTGCATGCAGGCAGTGGGAACATCACCCTCCGGCTCGGACCAAAAGCAACAGCCAGCTCCCGTTCCCACGGGACAGCAGCAAGGCTTTGGCAGTGCCGAGGCCACTGCAAACACTGGAAATCTCTGAGCCGCCTGGTGCAAGCCTGGTCCTGGGTCTGCATCTGTGTGCACCAGGCAGAGCCCGGCAGGCACCGAGCATGTCCCAGACGCGCCAAGAAAGGCTTGAGCAGCACAGGGGCTTCTGCAGGCAGGTGAAGTCAGGCGTCCTGGCCTAAGGCAGCACCAGGAATCCAGGCACTAAATCCCGGGAAAGGGAAAGGGGAGTGCTGGTGGGAACCAGCAAGGCCGATTCCAAAGCACTTAGCTCGCCGCCCTGAGCAGCATGTGCTCCTGGAGAACGTTTCCTACTAACCAGGCCCTGTTCTGGAGACCACACAGCTTTACACCAAATCAACAGCCAGCTCAATACCCAGCTAAGAGTTGTTTCACCTGATGCTGCCTAACCTAGGTGAGATACCTGAAGGACGGACACAGTTTCTCTAGGGACTAATGTATCTTGAAAGGCTTGTAGCAATACCAAAAAACGATAATGTCAATGTGCCTCTGAGCACATCTCCTTGGCTGCTTAAAAGCGCGAGGTATTTTTTGTGAACCACATAACACAGCAAACCCCATGCTTTTCACAGGGAGGCAGAAGAACAATGCATTTTCTAGCTGAAATAGCAAACTACTACATACCAGGAGATATCTGCCAATAATTGGGCAATGTGCTGAATAATACTTTTTCTGGGTTGCCTAAGGACACTGCATGCATGAGTATCTCACCACTATCAATTAATCACTCTTTGTGCTTTTATCCTAGTAGAATATACATGTTGCACACAGTGAATACCCTGAATGAGGCAATTTCTACCTCCAAAAGCACTTACTATTGTCAGTTTATTTGCCCTGCTTAGCCCTATGCTCAGATTGGCAATAAATCATCATTCTTAGCAGCTGAAGTGTTTAGTGTCTTTCATTCAATATTCTTTCCTCCTCACTGTTCCCCCTGGAAGTACAGTAATCATGTGCTGAATAGTCATTTACAGCACTGCAATTAAGAGATTATTCCATTAGGCTTTGTATTTCTATCCGGTTTTATGTTTCCATTAAAAGCACTTTGTTAAACAATTGAGCAAACAAGTTAATGCAACAGCAGGAGCCTCATGAGCTGATGCCTGTCAGGCAGAGCCCCGATGAAGCAGGCCAGGATGGGCTGCTGCCAAGAGGTTGAGTGAAGCTGGGGGAGAGTCACTGGCCAGAGACCTGTGAGTGGGTGCATTCCTCTGTAAACACAGCATCATTTCTTGTGCCTCCTAGAGCAGAGCAAAAACTGCCAAGGAAGTTCTACTTCCATAAAAACTGACCACCTCTTCAAGGAGCAAAACCTGACAGCCAAAGGAAGTCACATCTGCCCAGGCAATGACTGTGGTGATTTCACACCAAGCTTGTGACCAAGGCTGGGAAATCACACCGAAGTGCTGCAGAAATACACACGAGGAGTTTCACCAGGCATATCCAGCATTCTGTCCGCTCAGTGGTGACTCAGGACACCTTCCAGAGAATACCTCACCTTCTCTGATAATGCCTTTGCAAGCCTCTGCCCTTACCGAATATTTTCATGGCAACAGCCAATGCATTCCTGTCCTCAACACCACGGTGGCAACAGACTTGGAAGAAGAATGATTCAGCAGTGCCTCTCCCCGGGATTCCTCATCCCTTCCCTCCCACGCATGTTCCCAACAACACTCACTCCCTGCCCTCAGGATGAGGCCAGGAGGTCTGTGCCTTGCTCACCGAGGGACAGAGCAGATGCCCTACAGTAACCACTGCACCGAGCTCCTGGAGAAGGTTTTAAATTCTTACATGCAGGCTACTGGACTTTTCCTCACTCCCTGACTGTCTGCCCAGAGCTACATCCAGTGCCAAGCACAGAAAGCCCCTTGAACAACCTGCATCCAAGCAGACAGCTTCCTGTATCATCACAGGGATGCACTGACTCAGGATTGCTTCATCTCTCTGTACTCTCTCACTGGCCCCAAAATTCATTAATGAAGCATCCACAAACAGAATGAATAACACCCCCAACAGCAGCTAACACCTCACATAACCCAGGTAACATCCAGACAAGTCATCTGTAGAAATTTAGGTATTTTCAAGAAAATGCAAGTGGATCATAGTAATTTGGAACCAGGGGGTAACATCCTCCACACACACTTTTTAACACATTCGGTAACCTTTCCATCTTGCCCAATTGCTTGGTCACCACAGTGACTGCGAAAGAGTACATTTCTGCAAAGTAAAACTTGCCATAAGTATTTCTGGAAACCCCTTGAAAAAAAGGAGTAAGGAAAGAGTCTCACTATTTATGCATTTTTCTATTCATTGTGAAATTTTTATAAATCCTCAGAACAGCTCTCAGAATCCTTCCCAACTAGCAAACTGTGCCTTAACTCCCCATTTTTTCACTTAATCGCCCTGCTTAGAAATGTGGTGCTTGTAGTAATGCATACAACAGAGAACGAACACAGGAAATTGTAAGGTTAATATCCCTCCCTTTTCTACATCTCTTTTTCTGTCATTCCTCAAGCTGTGAATCAGGAATTCATTTTGAGCACTTGCTTATAGACATGCAAAACCCATTCTCTGTGTAAAAGCTCCCGGTCAAGAATTCTTTTTGAGCACAAGCTCAAGCAGAGCTCTTTACCAGGAGCACCCTTTTGAAGTGGACTTGAAATCTTAAAAGCCAAAGGAAACTAGAAAATTAGATACTTGCATAAAATCCTCTTTTCACTAAATACACAGTTTAAGTCTCTCAAAAGATATGGAAGGGGTAGACCAGCTGGAACCCAGTGTACAAGCTGAAGGCTACGACTTGGCCCCAGATGAAGACAGTGCAGAAGAACCAATAAAATTTAGAGCAGCAGCTGTAACAACACCTTGCGTTTTGACCCTGCTGAGCCCTGGCATGTCAATTCTCACCAATGCCTCAGCTTTCAACACACCCTTGGCCAGCTGAACTCACACAAACAATTTCAATCCTCCTCTGGTTTCCTACTTTCCATTGAGACTTTGCTGTGTGTAAGCAGGATCCTAGATCTGTATCTAGTCAGTGTCTGCACCTCCCTTGCACTACCATCTTATTTGCACTCACCCACGCGAAACAGAAGAGGAAGGGGTGAAAGAACAGTTCAAGGGCCTTCTAAGAAAACTGCATAGGTTAATTAAAGACCTTTTAAATGCATCTTATTAACCTCAGCAACTGCTACTTGTTGTTCAGACCTCCCCCTCTCTAGGGGAAAGAAAGAAATATTGAACAAGTGAAACCAAATCATTATTCACTCAGCAGATTACTGTACACAAACAGCCTTTCAAGTTGTTACATTCAAGTAAACACAGCTTATATCAATATCATCTGTACTTTTCCGTCATTAGGCTGCGAGGGAGGAGGATGGCCCATTTTCAAGGAAGCAATTTTTACAAAAGGAAACCATTAACTTGATATTTAATCAATGCACAAAGGAACAGGGAAGCGAAGAAACTGCCCAGAAGATGAGATTGGGACACAAAAAGAAGAGTTTTCTTCACAATACCTTCTTTTATATGGCATTTCTATCAGACTTTTTCAAGGGGACGGGGGGATATTTTCAAACATGATTTCGATGTTTTCTCCTGCTCTAGTTGAAAATAGGACCTTTTCTCCTACTTTCTACTGCTTGGACTAGCACAGATGACTGCCAAATCAAAAACTTACAGGAATAAGCACTGTTAAGGGAGCTGAGTGGAAACTACTCAACACAGGACCTTTGGCTGAAACATCATGAGCTCCATACCTGTCTCTTTGTAACTAAGTACAGCACAGATACCGAAGTCAGTTCTAGGTAAGAACTGAAACCACTGTGTTTGGCCAATGTTCAGACTAAAGGACAGAATGTCAACTAAATGTTCATTAGATTTAAAAATTAACCCAGACCGCATTTGGCTTTACAAGCATTACAGGATGGGGGTGTGTACGGTTTTCTTTTTCTTTGAGTTGGGGCATTTTGGTGAGGTTTGTTTAGTACACACAGTTTCGGTTTTCACAAAAAATTCTCTCGCAATTTGTTCAAATAGTAAAACAACATCAACGCAGACCAATACAGTTGCCAAACCAGATCCCAAGAAGGTTTTGGTTGCAATTACCAGATTATGCAATAATTACAAACTGCTTTCATTTATTTAAGAATTACAGAAAGGAGGTTCTGGCTGTGCAACACAGTGCTACACTACACCAGCTGTCTATATTGCAAGAGGAAGAAACTGCAATAGGTTCCCTGCACATAAATTCAGTCTGCCTCTCCAAACATGCAGGAAAAAGGGATGTATAACGAGAGAAACCTATTTACTGTCAGCCAGTTCATCCAGTTTACTTAACTGACTTGGAAAGAAAACACCCTTTCCAAATCATTAGGAACCAGACTGATTCACATGTTTAAATATGGAAGAACCAGGTAGGGAGCCAAGTTTTAATGTTATCAGTTTCTGCAGGCTGACAATTTTATCCATCTGTTTTACTCCACTGTGGTCCTACTTGTGCAGAGCTGCATTGTCAGTGCACCATGGCACCAAACAACAGCGTTACTCCTCAGTGACATGCTCAGGTAGGTACAGAAACTCCACTTTGGGGCTGGCCCACTTGGAACCAAAACCAAGGCTGAAGTCTGCCCACCAGGAGTTTGGAACTGGTTTGGATGGAGGAGGGAACAACAGCAAAAAGTTAAAGGCATCTTCAGTGGGAAATTCTAGACTGAAGATGCTAATGTTTTTCTTCCCCCATCCTAGACTAAACTCTTCATTTTTTATTACCAATAAATAGAGAACTGCAAGGGAAAGCTTTGTGCCACTTAATTCCCTAAATAACCAAGCTCTTTTTTTTGTACGTAAAACACCGAGTTACTGAATTTTTCCAAGTCAGCCAATTTAGGAAGTTATTTTGGTCTATTGTTCTCAATTCCTCATCGTACAAGTCATCTTCCTTTCCTGCAGGACGCAATGGCAAAAGTACCCCACATCTCTGAATAATACATCTCATTATTACGGTGTTTCTAAAAGCAGATTCTACCTCCTCAAACAACAGTACATTATTTTACCTATTTTTCTCTCCTCAATAGGGGTGGTTATAGAGAATTTTTGTATGCTCTAGACCAGTAGGAATTTTTACCCCTATGCTCTAGACCAGTAGGTTTTTTTACCCCTGTAGTGCATTACACAGAACCAGGTATTCCCTCTACAGAGGGCCACAAACCCAGCTAAGAAAAGAGAGCCTGTTATTAGTTTGCTGAAGCCAGTCCATGTAAAATGGATAGGGGTTTGCAAAGAGATAAAGATCACCTACAGCGTTCCAAAACCTCGGCAAAGTGATCACATTCCCTTTAAATATTAAGGCACTTGTTCATCTTGCTTCCAGAATGAAAGTTACAGAATTGCATTAAATCAGAAACTCAAAATCAAACCAATGACCAATTAAAAGTTAACTACTGGCTAACACTGACCACTCTGCTGTGAGGGAGCTGCAGGGTCTCAGAAAAGAAGGCAGACACAGTGGTCCAAAAAAGCTCTTTGGCCAACACAGCTTATACCCACCATCCCATAGCCAACCTCCCAGAAGCCATATGCCAGAAAAAGCAGCCTTCTTCACCAGTATCATGGAGTTCACACTTGGGCCAACACAGTTATCTCACCTCTGCAGTGTATTCGTTGCCTTTTAGCTACGCCAGCACTTTTCACAGTAAAAAAGGACTGCAGTGACAGACAGACATGGCAGCTTCCAGGTAGTGGAAATTCTAAGTGAATCTTCAAAAAATCCAAGCAAAGCTGCCTGCTCTGTAGTACAGAGGGATAGA
The DNA here is from genome assembly GCA_013397315.1 of Donacobius atricapilla. Lineage (NCBI taxonomy): Eukaryota > Metazoa > Chordata > Aves > Passeriformes > Mimidae > Donacobius > Donacobius atricapilla. Next base: position 71,468 of record WBMY01000530.1, read on the forward strand.
TCAGGCTCTCTTTCTGTTAGCATGTGTTATTTTAGTAAAGCTATGAAGAAATAGGTCTCTAGGACTGACAGCCTGTTCTCAGCAGAACCACAGATTTACTGACATCAGGAAAACAACTTTTCCTAGAACAGCTTGTTCTGCTGAGGCCTGTGGGGACAGGGAAAAGAGAAGCATGTCACCAAAGCACTTCTAAACTGCCAGTATATTCCCTGCCTTCAGATTAGGAGGATTTTTCCAAAACAGCCTACAGGGGGGAGAGGATTGTTGAGAAATAGCTGCATACCAGTTACGAGGGAGAGCTTCTGAGCTGTGCTTGAAAAAATGAATTATCCCAGTAATATCTCTTTAAGCAAAACCTTACAAACTGCAGGAGAACAAAAAAAACCCCAAAGCAATTTCTTATCATGTCTCCAATGCTCCAGAGATGTAAATATTCCTTTACTGCTCCACATTTTAATAATTCCTTTCCATTGCAGATGCCAGCAGACACCTGTATTTCAAAATGCAGTGCCCACAGCTCAGCTCAGGGAGGAGACACGTGGGCTGGAGATCTCTCACACACCTCACATGCACATGCCACTTGCTAAACACCACTGCGCCATGAAGGAGCTGATCATACACTGCTGAATACATCACTTGCTGCTTACAGCTTATATATTGTATGGCATTCTAAGAAGCTAAGATGTATGGAATAAAAATACTGCCATATGCTTGAGAGTTTCCTCTTTTGTTTCTTTTTAAAAAGGGCTACTTCTTACTCATGTTTTGGTTGAATTGGTGATAGAGGTGTTTTTGTTGTTTTTTATTCTTTGAGTTGTTGTGGTTGATTTTTGTTGCCTTTTTTTAATTTACAAGTACAAAAATGAAACCCACAGTTCTTGCAGTTCTGAAAATGAGTTTTACTGTTGTCTCTGAGGTTAAACATTAACAACTTGCTTGTTGAACTTTCTCTAAAAATTACAGCAGGGACATAATTTTCTCTTAACCTGATGGTAACATTGCAAAAAAAAAACTGCAAAGGAAAACCTTGGGTTGCTAGTATTAATAAACACTCAGAACAACTGAAAATTACAATTCTACTAACAATATTTAAGCCTAAACTAATCCAGAAGACAAACATCATCACAAAGCATTTGTGACTAAGGTTGCCTAATCATGTGTGCCTAGATAACTCAGCTTGACAATTCTGAAGCATTAACAGGAGCAGAGCAACTTCTCAAAGGCAGTTTTGTGCCCACACACCTGCTCTTTCTCCCCGTTTTCCACCTCCCCATTCCCATACAAGAATAAGGCAGCTAAAGAAAGGCACTTTTAAAAAAGCCGTGCAGTTCAATAAAGTGAGCAACAACTTCTGCACCTCAGCAGCAAAACAGCTGGGGACTGCCTCTGCACACCGCAGCCACCACAGCTGAGAGGCAAGATGGGATGCAAGAATTTTACCCCTCACCACTTTCCACAACTGCTTGATTCTGTACTGATCTAAAATGCAACTTCTCTTCCCTGAATTGTCTATGAATAAGCAACTGTGGAAAATCTCCTAGCACATGCAGCAGCTCTTGTCTCTTCCCCCAAAAACATTCTGCTGGAGACATGGCTCTGTCTTAATCTACATATGGCAACACCTCGTTTGGGAGTGATAATCCCACACTCTTCTCTTTTTTATCATGGACACAGAAGACCTGCAGCAGCCAAAACTACAAAACATAAAATAGCCAGTATATTTTCCACTATAATATACCACAGGGGAAAAAAAAAAATCGCTAGGCTGTGTTCAAGACTGAACAGGAAAAGTACTTCCTCTTTTTTTTGAGGCTCATATATCTTTACAGTAACTCTTTTGTCATGTCAGGTAAGCAAACCAGCCTCTACACTCCCAACTACCCAGCACCAAACCCAGGCCTTAGGATGATACCCTGCACGCTGTGGAGAACACTTCCTCACTTCACAGCCCTTCGCCTCATGGAAAACAATGTCATTGTAGCACTCTCATATAGCTTTAAGGGGACACCTTTTCTATTGTATTTTAAAGGCATTTTAAAGCTTCATGCATTGTTCACTATGGCTTCTCTCAGAAGAAAAGTGCTGAGGAGAATTTATGCACCTATTGAAAAGCTTGTTTCCTGCCCTTCATGCTGCATCTTGCAGTTGTACTGGCAAATGATTTTCTCATTAAAAGCTGCAAGAAGAGGCCTCTCTTTATAACACAGATTCAGACACAGGAAAACTATACGACCTAAGGAAGCATTCCCTTGTACATCAGCTCAAGTACGCCAGGACAATTGCACTTCAAAGTTTTCAATAGCCTATTGCAATTTCGAATACCCCCTGCTAAAAAAACATAAACCAACCCAAAAAATCAACTTCCCTGTGCGCACCTCTTTCCTCTGTGTGGGAGCATTTCAGCCACAGGTCTGCCTCAGAGCAACTCCACACTCAGAAAGTCCAGGGACTAAGGAATTGCAAACTGAAAATCTCCAGCAGTCCACAAAACATGCCACAGATCATCCAGACATCTGGTTCTGGAGAAAACAGATTTGTATTTCTAGGCAGAGCTAGTAGCAAGAAAAACCAACAGGGTTTCATGAGATGTTTTAGCTTTCAATAGACAAGTGAACTCCAACAAGATATTGTTTCTGCCCTCCTTGACCTTCATCAGCTGACTGGAATCCAACATCACAACACTGGCATTTGCCTGTATCAACAGGACCCGTGAAACAAACAAGTTATGAAAAGTGTCTTTACATCTGGCCTGAAAAACTGTGAAATGACATGGAATGAACTAAAACTGCATCATTCAACATAGCTTCTCTTCAGGGAAATGCCTCAGTGCTATTCCCTTCAGAATTTACTGTGTTTTAAATATAGATTGGGCCACATTTTATTTCTGCACAGCATCATCTTTTTCTACCAAAATGGGCAGTAGTCTCCTCCCAAGACTCTTTTGGGTTTAGCTGGTACGAGTTGGCTTTAGGGGAAGGAAACAGAGGGTTTCCCAGGCTGCTGCCCATCATTACCCTTCCCTGCAGGGCTGACTCAGGAGAAAGAGCAAGATGAGCCCAGCAGGGATGACAGCACAACACTCAGGTTTCATGTTGCTCTGTGTTCTGTATTCACCTATGTACAAAGATCGGGAAATTGCATTCGTTCTATACACCTGAAATTATTCTAACCATGAATACACTGAAAAGCAAGTTTCATATATAAGACAGCCCAAAATTCTTAGCATCCAAAACAACAAAGTATTTTGTTTATCCTCCTTTTGTAAATAAATGTAGCTGACAGTGTCTACAATATAAAATGACCTCAAGCAGCCTGAGAAAAGCAGCCTGCATCTTAAAAAAAAAGAGGCAGATATTCATCTAAAGATCCTCAGCTTGTGATTGCTGCAGTAGAGCAGATATTTTAATGAAGAAAGAAGCAGAAATGTGATGGGCTCTGTCAATCTGTCCCACACTCCTCCCAAGGGTCCTGCCATATTCCCAGAGCAGCTGAACAGCACATGATGAACATCACACCACACTCGACAAGAAACTAAATTTGTCCTTATTCAGATCAGCTCTGCTTCTGCTCACAAGTTCCTGAACACACCATAAAAACCTGACACAAGCCCTGTTGCCTGGGGACACCACAGGCATCAGATCATCCACGCACTCCAGAAGCAAGAGCATAGAAAGCTACAGCTGCAAACCTACGGCTCAGCGAACAACTTAAAAAAATCCCACAATCCACATGATACACAAAAAAACGCTAACTGGAGGATGGTTTCTCCACCTAATAGCTCCAGATGTAAGCTACTTGCAGCAGCTAATGGGAGAAGCTGATCATTCTTAAACAGCTGAAACCAAACCCTGCCCAACATGCAACCATTTCTTAAGATCAGGACTTTAAAGAATGCTGCGGCATCTATTAGCACATCAGTCCTCAGTTATCACTACTACAGTTTTTAAAATGCTAAGGAGCAGCAACAGGCAGGTTTCATCACCTTGTTTTCCTTGCCCTTCCACCCTTCAAAACTGTGAAGCCCAAATGCTAGGTGAGCTGCTGAGGATCACAGCACTAAAGCTGAAGAAAGGATGCTGGATTTTCTTGTTTCCAAACAAGCATCCTCCCCTATGTCACATCACTTCCACTAGCTAAAGCAAACAGCATGTGAGACATAGAAAACGTGAGCAGATGGAGGAGTGCCTGAAGGCCTTGTACAGAGTGATACACAAACCACAACAGTGCTCGGTATCACACCACCTCATCAGTAATTTACTGAGCTTGCAAAAATTGCCTGTATTTTTTGCAAAGCACAAATAAACACAGAAAGCTCACCCATTTCTTTTGTCAGCTACCTTGCAGAATAAACCCTCTGATATGTTTTGGCAAAATGAATTCTGGTGACATGTGGCTTCTCAGTCCCATGCAGTAGAGTTCCAATTATTTATTGTGAATATTAGTGTTTAATAAAAGCTTCTACATACCCAAAAAGCACAATTCTTTTTTTAATGGGATGGATACCCCTGCAGATCTATGCCACTGAAACAGAAATACCACAGGCACTCTGGCAAATGCAACCTCTCTCCTACAGACTCATTTCTGCTCCTCATATGCACTCCTACTCTCTTTAAATGTCTTAAAACAAGCAATAATCAGAGATCTTAACACTGATCTTCAGGCATAGGGAGTAACCTCTGTATGTGCTGTGCTGAAATGCTCCGATGCAGTTTTACAGCTTGAGCACCTCACAGCAGCCTGACAAAAGCAAAAACCAATGCACGGGATGGAGAGGGAAGGGGGGTACAGAATGGCAGGTTCATGTCTTGTCCCCATGTCTGTCTCAAATGGCACGTGTGGGGCATGGTCCTTCCACCTGCCCTGCAGAATTCAGCCCCACAGTCCCAGCCCTTGGACCATTTTCCTCCCTTCAGTCTGAGCCACTCAGCGTTTAACACTTGATTCTCTCTGCCGTTCACCCTAGGGGTCAGGGATGCGGCTCACTGGCCCCAGTGACAGCTCTGCCCTTTCCCGGCCAGCTGGCTGAAGCTGGGGGCTACTGCTGGGAGCCAGCTCCACCGTGGCCTCCTGCCACCCAGCAGAGTGGTTGTGCCACCTCTGAGACATCAGGCATGGCCCCGGCCCTGGAGTCAAGCCAAGCCCCAGGGCCGGCCAGCCAGCATCCCTAGGATTTACGCTGCATCCAGCATGCGGTCCTACTAAAGCAACGCTGATAATGCAGGCTAGTAAGTCATGCAAAGGGATCATACAAAGGAAAAAAAAGATGCTAGAAACTCAATCTTTACCTTTTTGTTAAGTACTCTTTCTGTAAAATACTCCCAGTACGGGGAGAGTAGGCCGTGGAAGCTGGAGAAGAGCTCAGCTGTTAACTAAGCAATCAATCTTCCCCTGCTTCTTCCACAAACCTCAGGGCTCTGTCCTTCTCCAGTTCGTAATTTAAAGCCAGCCCTTGGCTTCAAATCTAGAGAAAAGCACCACTGTGAAAATGCACCGTGAGTGCCAAACTTCTATGTGGGATATACCACCATTTTAATTTTTTTTTTCCTGCCTGCAGGAAAGGGGAGCAGCGCGGCTGTTTGGTGTGGGACTAAAGAGCAAAAAGGAATTTCTCTTTTTGGCATTTCTGAAATGCCCATTAAGGCATCGTAAACGCTAAAAGGCATTTAACAAGTACTTTAAATAGCACTGCTCCATCAAGTACTACTGCTTAAGAAAAGCTGCCTCCCCCATGCTGAGTGTGAAATTTACTTTAGGCAGGACACTCCCCCACTCCCCCGAGAGCAGGCAAAATGCTACTTCTTTAAAACCACAGCTGAAAAGTGTCTAACCAGGACCAGCGTTTTCGCCTGAATTTTGCTTCCTGACAGCAACTAAGTCACTCATTTCCGTACTCTCCTCCGCTGTAACCATTTTCTACCCTCGCAGCTATCCAGCAGCCAGAGCCTGCTTCCCCCGCGCACAGCCGGCTCCGCACCCCGGCCGCACCGAAACCATTCCGCAGCCTTTAAAACACTGCTGTAAGCACTGACAGAAGCCTGCTCACGCCGGGCTGCTTACAGGCGAACAGAAACAAACGCGAGGCAACACTGGAGGGGAGAACAGAATCGATTTCAAAGAGATTCTAAACAGACAAGTCCACGGGGGAGAAGAAAATCAGTTTCAGGGGGTTTTTAACTTGTTGGACAGGGAGAGATTTGACGGGGAGCAATTAAGACTTTGTTTTTTTCTGCAGGAAGAAAGTTTACGCCGGGAAGAGGGAGCGGGCATTTCGGTGAAAAAAACACACGGACAAAACCTACCCGAGGCTCGGGATAAAACCCCGCAGCCAACTGAGCCCGAGCAGGAGCCAGGGCATCACAACCCCC